>JAULKM010000002.1:10575623-10596499 GCA_032355605.1 Rubia tinctorum
TGGCCGGCGCATTGAATGTCTCGAACATAATCTGAGTCATCTTCTCTCTGTTTGCCTTGGGGTTCAGAGGCGCTTCTGTGAGCAGGATAGGATGTTCTTCTGGAGCAACACGAAGCTCGTTGTAGAATGTATGATGCCAGATCTTCTCCATGTCATCCCAATTACTGACTATGCCATGTTCGATGGGGTACTTCAAGGTGAGGATACCTCTTTTAGACTGCGCTTCATCACCAACATACGCATCCTTTTGCCCCATGCCAACCATCACACCGGTGTGCCTGGGGCGACCAACAATACTGGGGAACACTGCCCTTGGAGCGTCATCACCAGCAAATCCAGCCTATTTGTGACCAATAACCATAATGACTGACAGAAATGAGCACAAATATCAAAAATACAATACAGTGTTTGCTGTTGCCAAGCTAACCTTAACCATTCCTGTTCCATTGTCAACAACAAGGGGTTGAATCTCCTCTCCTTCAGCCATCTTAGGTTATCCTGTTCATTGCGGAACCCATGTTCGGATCACTCCCGAAGAGAAGCAAAAGGCAATACACACATGTACACGTAGAAAATCTTTAGAAAATTATGTACATGATCATAACAATAAACAATAAGAAACTCCTGCTCCAACTAACTGCTTGGTGCTTAATGAGAATAAAACGGTTCTTCAACCAAAACTTCCAAATATAAGCTAATCCCTCAAAAACCATACGGGAACAAGAAAGGCAGAAATGCTTTGATTTGTTTCAAGTGCGGATTTCAGAGTAGGCCTCAAATTTACTATAATCTACAGGCTTCTGTCAATTTAAATGCACGAAATCTCAAGGTCAATCGATCATCATGATCCCCTTTCATCTGTAAAAATTATGCAAACAAAATAGGATGGAACCAACCAACATACGAATCAAACATCATCAACACACCAAAATTCAGGACATGATCAAACTATAGTACTCCCTCCGCCCCTATGTAACATGCACACTTACTACTTATTCCGTCAAAATCGACTGATTTTGACCATAAATTTGCGTTGAAACATGGCTAAGACATGAAAATATTAAGATGAATTAATGGACAAACATGTTTGCTGGGAATGGTAAAGCGTGCATGTTATAGAATACCGATAGAGGTTAGAACAAGCATAGAAAGGGAAAAAATCACGTGACAATATAGCAGAAGCATGAAGAACAAACTGAAAAGATCAAAAAAATAAATATGTGCAGGAAATTACCTTGATCAAAGAAAATTTCTACGCTGTTTTTCTGCAGGGTGTAGGTTGTGGACTTTCTGACGGTGGAGTAATGAGAATCCAGCTATAAATGCTATGTACTCCTAAATGTGAATGAAATTCGTACGAAATGAACTTTCGGCCAAAAATTATGGACGTATTGTATTATGGCAGTCCCTTTCGGCTTACTTTGGAAACTAATACACTAATTAAATTTAATTTAGAAAATTGTCATGTTGATTAATGCCTGACTAGGCTACCATGACTTTTCAGTTTTCTCGCATGATATTTTTTTTAAAACAAAAAAAGATTAATCTCATTGCCCAAATGGGCCAGACAGATTACAAAATGTCAAAAATTACACATTGGACCATTCGACCGAATTACAAATTCAGAAATGCTTACAACTTTTCATAGTTCTTTTTTTTTTTTAAAGTTAAGACCACCTAGGTAGGGGGATTAATAGGCATCCCAAACCTTTAACCGAAAAAACTGACAATGTTACACAAAGCGGTCACACTTTGAACGGTGCCTATTGGTGCTAGAGAGGAATCAAAGGCTTGATTCGCAAAAATAAAAAAACCTAGTTATGAAGTGCTCCCAAGTGTAACGAACTCCATCCCTAGTATCGAACGTTACCTTGGTCGGACCTAATTTTAATGGTTTGCCAAAAACTACTTTGGCTATACAAAGTGATTCAATCTAAATGTACATATTGACTTGATCAGTTCGAATTATCCTAAGTGATGTATTAACCCAGATCAGTTCAAATAATCTGGCACGATATATAATGTTTGTTTTGATTTGATTTCCTCGTTCATGTTTTTAAGGAGAGATTAATGACAAATACAGTGAAAATTCATAGCGAAATTATCTAATAACTGGAATAAAAAATTTAATGCATCATGGTTAGTTGTATTTTCAAAAAAGTTTATTAGTAATTTGATTTTTTCATTAAGAGAAAGTTCCGTGTGAGACAATCTTACCATAAGGTTTAATAAGACTAAGCATTAAATTGCAATTGTAGAAAAATTCACATAAATCTCGCGGGTTATAAAATGGATTGAAAGTGGGTCATAAGCCTATTCGGGTCCACTACAAAAAAAAGTCTAGTAGTGGTGCATTTTTATAGCAGGTAAGGAAGTGTCACAGTTTATGCATTTTTATGCATTTTTTATACCAATAGTTTGCTCAGTTTACTATTATGTTAAGCTTGATTGAGAATCGCATAATATGCCTCGAGCTTTTGGCTTGTGGTTTTTTCAGGATATTTCAGTTGTGGCCAAGAAAGTACTAGACTAGAGTCCATCTTAGCCCCCAGTTCGAAACTTATTGTAATGGAGCTTCATTTAGAGTTCACCAACACTATTAAGGCCACTATAGGTGATAGGAGCTTCGCAATATGCTCTTTAAGTTCAGTCACGTATGTTTTTATGGTTGTAACGTTTTCTTCCTCATGTTAACAGAACGGAATCGTTGATAGGGAGTTCCTTGCATGATAGTTCTCCACCATCTTCACTTTTGATCAGAGTTTCTTTCTCTTTCACTGCCAGAGTTTCAGTAGACGCGGCATCGTCAAAGTGAGGAACTTAGCTTAGCTCATTTATACATCAAACAAAAGGTTAACAAGTTAGTCATGTTTTGAAGACTGTCTAAGGGTAAGTTTTACGAGCTGCTAATATTTTCTTTTTCCAATATTTGGATAAGACATCCCTAATTTTTATATGGTGTCATTGGACGAGGATTAGCCATCTCTTTTGTGTCTAGGCACGATAAAACTGAGGAGGCTTTTGTGTTGTTTATGGGGGAAGGAGTGGAAAAGTTATTCTTTTACTGTTTCAGTGTTTTGGTGGGAGATTTTAGATCATTCATTGAAAATTGTGACTAAGTTTGAGTGTTCTTCTTGGACATCTTTTGTACTGATCGTAAATTCATTGAAAAGTTCCTCAACTTTAAATATCTTCTTCCAGCTAATGTCCTTCATATCACCTTTTTAAAGTCGAAATGTAAAAGCTTTTGGTTTAGAAAAAATTTTTAGGCTCTCTATGAAGTTGTAGAAGCTTCATCTACTTGCTGAGGAAATTATGTTAAGGATTATTGTCAACAAGTTTACTCCTTACAAGATTAAAGGTTCAGTTTAAAACTTTTAGTGGCCAGTTTAGGAGAACCCTTCATTCTCCTGGATTTAGTTTCTTCACTATAAGGAAGAAATATTGTATGCTTGAACTAGAATAAGTATATGGAAACATTAATTAGCATATATAATAATTACATAAATTAAATAAGACCTATTCAAGGATGTATTAATACACGTGTACCTGTCATTCCATGTATGCACTGGTGGTATAGCCTATATATAATAAGTTTGAAGGTATTGGGGTTATAGGTTATGGTTCATTCCATGTATGGCTTGTTTGCACACCTTTCTTTGTTCATAGTTTATATTCTCTCCTCGTTTGTTTACGTGTTCTTGTAAATTTAGATTTGGAACATGAACGCAAAGTTTTATTTTTTTTTATCAGAAAGCAGCACTTTTTGATCAGAATCCATTGATGCTACTTTTAGAAATCGTAACATTGTGTGCATAATTTGTAAAAGTACATTACCCATGCTAGTTTAGCATTATAATTTGGTTCTGCTGCTGCAACAATTTTAATGATTCTTTAGTAATGCTGAAAAATGTTTGCAGAAAGCCTAGATCATTTTTCTCAAATACAAAAACACTTGCATCAACACAACATATTACATTTTTTTTCATTTAGTTGATTTATGTGCACTAGATTTGAAAGAACGCCTGTCGGTCTTCAAATGACTATTTTATTTCCACAAGATGAATAACCTTTTTTTAAATCAAGGGATTCCTTTGTACCCATTTCTTAATTAATTGTTCATTTAACAAATAGAATTAGAAATATTTTTTGTGATGCATATACTTAATTGATACTTCCGTACTTATATTTTTGCAGTCTTGTACATATTGTCGATAATGTGGATGACGTAGGCCGCTATCATTTTTGAAGTCTTGCGATAGTTCTATTAATATGGACAAGAGTTGGATCAATTCATCAAGGATTAATGGTGCTAATAAGATTGGATGTGATTTCTTCATAAATTTTTCTAGAAGTATTGAAGTACAAGGAACTATATTATGTATGTGCGTTAAACGTTGTAATGGAAAAAGATTCTCTACTGAAAAGGTGTTTCAACACATATTGTTCTCTGGATTTTTCTTGGGATACACCACATGGCACTTTGATGGAGAGCATGTGTATGACACTCCTTATATGGGTCAGACCAGTATGGTAAAAGATATGGTTCATGATGCAGTAGATGTGAATTTAGGTGGAGATCAAGATTGTGAAATGAGTGAGTCTAGTGGGGGTAATACAAGTGAGAATGTCAAAGACTTTCATTTTGCATCATATTCTGAATCGTGTCACGATGATTCACACAGTGCCCATGATCTAAAATATCAGAAGATTGTGATAATAAGTTGTTTCCCGGCTGCAAGTATTCCCTAGCATCCTTCAATATGCAGTTGTTTTACGTCAAGTGCATGGGGGACTTTTCTAGCCATAGTTTTACTATGTTGTTAGAGTTTTTGAAGGACGTATTTCCATTTTTGACATCATCTTCTACTTTGCCGTATGAAGCTAAGAAGTTGTGCAAGGACCTGGAAGTTGGGTACAAGAAGATTCACAGTTGTCCAAATGATTGCATGCTATATTGGGGGAGAAAGCTTTTGAGAACAATTGTCTCGTGTGTGGTTCTTCTAGATAGAAATTTGAGGAGAATGATAAAGACAAGCATGAAAATGAAGACGGTAGAGATTAATGTTCTATTACAGATGTAAAGAAAAAGGCAGCCAAGGTGTTGCGGTATTTTCCTCTTATTCCTAGATTGAAGAAGTTTTATTCTTGTACAAAATTTGCTGAAGATATGAGATGGCATAAATCCGGCTGTACATTGGATGGTTTGCTAAGGCATCCAGCAGACGGTGAAGCTTGGAAACACTTTGACATGCTTCACCCAAAATTTGCTAAAGATCCCCACAGTGTTAGATTGGTGCTCGCAAGTGATGGGTTTAACCCTTTTCGTACAATGAGCACCAACCATAGCACTTGGCCAATGTTAGTAATCCCATACAATCTCCCACCTTGGTTATGTATGAAGCATTCTTCTTTCTTTTTATCTATGATCATTCCAGGAAAGAAGGGTCCAGGGAATGATATAGACATCTATTTGCAACCGTTGATTCATGAGTTAAAATCATTATGGCGTAGAGTGCCTGCATTTGATGCGATTTCTGGTGGAACTTTCAAACTTAAAGCAGCATTGATGTGGACAATCAATGACTTTCTTGCACATGCTATGTTGTCTGGATGAAGTACAAAAGGGTGCGTTGCTTTTCCAGTTTGTACAGACTTGACATGTTCTGTTTGGTTAAAGTATGGTAGGAAATTTAGTTACATGGGTCATCGAATCCTTAATGATCTCGCTTCTTTTTTTTCTGTGTAAATGACATGGTGAGAGTGATGCTCCGGCTGGTCCTATTGCAGGAACCCTCTAGGTATTGCAACTGTTAATTAGACTAAAGATAAAGGAACTAAACGAAAAAGAAAAAGTTATGCTATGATTCTGTCACGTGTTACGGCATTTTCAATATGCAGTAGACACATGCTGGTGATGTTGTTGACTTCATCCAGAAAGAGCTGAAGGTGCCCCCTATTTTAGTTGGACATTCATTCGGAGGGTTCATTGTTCAATACTACATTTCATATTTGGCAAAATATAAATCACAAGGTAATTTCTGTTATGATTTCTAAGTTTCTTAAACAAGGCAAAGTACAATCATTCATTGGTCTTCAGGGATAGCTTCATCCATCTTCTGGGGTAGAATTGACTTTAAAGTAGTTTTTAGTAACTTATTTGATATCATATTGAAGTTTCTTTTTCTAATTCCCTCTGTAATCTGATTCTAGAATTGAAATCCACCCCTTTCTTGATGGTGTCGTGCTAGTTTTCTCTGTTCCTTTGTATTACAACTTCACTAATTTATACATAATCACTTGTCGGCTGATAGAGTTTACCTTAATACAGGGGGATAGTATGGCAGTATATCCTCTCCAAGCCCATTACTGCATTCAAGGTTTGTCTATCTTGCCTTAATAAGCAAAGAACGGAAAGGCCTGGCTGGTTATATTACGCTCCTAGAGTCACCCTTTGATTCTTGGTTCCGTTTTCATAAGATAGGTCATTGGAGAAGCATGCATTAATTCATCTGTCTAGTATGCTGCATTAATATATCTGTGTTAGAGTTAGAGTCTCACACTGGTGGTTGACAGTCATATAACTCAATATCTAAGATCATGGGTTATCCCTACATACTACCAATTGGTTTTATGATAGGATCTCATGATTCTAATTTGGTATCAGAACCACCCTTGTGACAAATGGGAGAGTTTTCAAGAGTCAAAATTGTGACTTTCTTCCCTCGTGACCTAAGCATTTCTCTCTCCCCCACTCTACATAACCCCCCCATTGTAGGCACTAACTCACTGTAACTCCCTCCCCCACTACATAACCCCCCATTGTAGGCACTAACTCACCGTAATTCCCTCCCCCACTACATAACACCCCCATTGTTTTGCTCTTAGATAGAAGTTTCTGCTTTGCATTTTTTTGTCGCAACTAAATATTCACATTTTGAATTTTTTTATTTGGGTTGAAATTTATAGTTAAAATTTGACCAACTCATTTCAATCCTCCACCTTTGACTTAAATTTGACTACATCGATATGCATAAATATACGTGCAAAAAATGATATGAACCTTTTGATGAGACGGTGGTAGTATGGGATATAGTGAGAATAATGTCTTCGATACATTTTTATTTTAGGTAGTGATTGATAGTTAGTAGTAGATAATTTTGGTTAGTTAATTACAATATACCAATTCATTTTATTTTTTGAGAATACAATTAACATGTGCTCAATGTACAATATATAAATTGAATCCTTATTTTATTGAATAAAGTGTGAAAATGATCATCGAATTATGTATAAGTTAATAGGTCAACCTCAGTACATGTCAAGTTATAAGCTACAAACCCAACATAGACCTAAGGCTCATAATTATTATTCAGTATGTATTTATTTATTTAAATGATTTATTATTATTATCATTATTATTAATAAGTATATATTATTTTGTTAAATTATTAACTTTTGACAGTATTTATTTTATCTTAGTGGGGAGAAGTTTGCAAGTCTTTACTCTTGGAAGCAAAGTGGGACAACGAGGGATACACACCATCAAAAACTACTATTTCCCAAGTTCTGGAAAATCACACACACAAAAATCCTAGAGCTCCGGAGACTCTCTCACACACACAGAGCTTCCTTCCGACACTCCGATACTTCTACAGAGCTTCCTTTCGATGCTCCGAAACTTCCTTCCGACGCTCCAAAACTTCCTACATCGGACCTGTCGGAGGATTTTGACTTGCGCGACCACGGCGTCGTCACTGCGATCAAGGATCCGGTACTTTTGAAATTCGCTCTCGTGTTAAGCACTTGTTTATATGTTTCTATTTTTTTCCCGAGTGATTCTGATGGTGTGTGTGGATGAAATAGGGTCAGTGCAGCTCCTGCTGGTCGTTCAGTACAACCGGGGCTGTGGAAGGAGCTCACTATTTGGTGACACACTATTTGGCGACTGGAAAGCTTGTTAACCTCAGCGAGCAGTAACTTGTAGACGGTGACCACGAGGTTCGAATTTTCTCATGCGGATTTATTTACACCTTCGTTATTGACTTTTTTTCATGATCTATAACTAGCGATGATATAGTTTGTTTTGCTTTGATCAACGATGAGTGATGATTCAATTTATTTTAATTCAATTTTGGTTTGACCAATTATGAGCAGATTTGTTTCACTATATTTTAGCTAGTGAGCTGAGAAGCTGAATCATATACACATGTCATTGGTTTCTGTACTTGATTGTATGGTTACCTATAGTAAAACTGAAGGCACGCTGTTAATAGCATTTCAATTAGGATATCAACTAGGACATGATGCAACGTCCATTTTGGATAGTATATACATTTCATTTCAGTTTTGCTCAATATGCTTCTATAATCACCAAAAACAGAAAGAATCTAAGAGTTCAGAAATTCCTTATACTCTAATTTTTTAAGCATATCTTCTGTCATCATTGTCCATACATTCTAAAAACATTTCTCTCAAATTTATCTTATTAATGTTTTTTAAGAATGTGTTGAATATATCTATTTTTTTGCCTATTTACTTTAACTGACTTCATCTTCATGTGCAGTGTCATGTTTAGATCTAGAGCAATTTCAAAGGAAATCAGTTTTGCACCACCTTCAACATCTATTTTCAGTCAATTGCATCAACCTCTCCCACAATCGGATTACACACATCCCAAACAATTAGAATCTGCAAGAAACTCTTCCTTTAGGCCGGTTTTGCATGCTGAACCTAGTCACTCTATTCAGCCTGACACAACATTTTATCACGAGAGATCAAGTTCTCCTTTGGTGGCTGATGATGATTAATCTAATGATGAAAGTGAAAGTTCTGGATATAATGTACTTGAGAAGTTTGAGAAGATTGAGATTGTAGGTAATTTTTCCCTATTTATACGTCATTCTTAAAGAATCTTTTCTATGAACTATTGTTGTACTTTATTTGTTGGTTGTTCTTCAATGATAGATGAACAAGGAAATGTGGCAGTGACAAAACAAGCTTTAAAATCAAAGATGTTTTCAAGTTGGTGAAGGGTTTGCGAATTCTCGTAGATGTTAATGAACTTGGGCAGCCATTCGAGCAAGTAGAAGGGTTTGGACTAGATATATGTCAAAACTTGTTCGAGAACCACATTTTTTCCTCTGGATATGAGTGACTTTAATTATGTTAAAAATGCTTATGGAGTTGAGGTGATAAGAGTTGTGTGGGTTGGATATTCAATTACTAAATTCAAATATGACTTTCTAATATTCTCATAGGTGGAAATTGGTACTAATGAATTTTATTTTCCGCAGGAGAAATTTGTTTTCCCAGACATGAAATGGTGGATCATGTATTAATTTTGATGATGGGATCAAAGTTTAGGAACAAAAAGTATCGTATTAGAAAGAATTTATATGAAAATGCATTGACTAGACTAAAAGAAAAGCTTAAGGGGTTTTTGGAAAGAAATGGTATTCATGGTGCAACATTTGAACAACGAGTGATGTCTCACGAATTTCGTGAAGAGGAGATTTTGAATGAGTTTGATGAGATTGAACCTCCTCGTGGATTTGCTAGTCATCAGTGGGTTAAATTCAAGAGTGTAATGAAATCGGAAAATGTAAAGGTGGTAAAATGATTTACTTCTCTCTAAGTTATATTTTTCCATGTTGATAGAATTATTATTTGTTATTTGATGCAGGAACTCTCTAAAAAGGGAAAAGAGCTCATGCAACCCGCATTCATAATCATACAACCGGTACCAAGAGTTATGCTCAAGTTGAAGATGAACATGTAAGCTTTTATACTCCATATGAACCTAGTCACCCCATTCTAAGATGAACATGTAATGTTTTCCTGAGAGGTTATATTTCCTGTCATTAGACTGACCCTTTATAGAGAGGAATAGTTACACATTAAGCATTGATAAGGATCACAAATAGAATTGACACACTTAAACATCGTATGACTGTTAATCCATGCATTTTGAATTCTTTTATTTCTACTGAGTATTTGAGTTGGAACAGCATCACACTTGTGCCTGAATTTTGTATTCTTTTATTTCTAGTCACTTGGATTTGGTTCACAAATGTCTCAATTTTGTTATTCTTTTATCTTTGTTCTCTTGTTAGGCTGAGACTAGCCTTACTTTTGCATTATGATCTCCAGATTAGAATGAGACCAATCTTGTTATAGTTATGGAGTTCACATTGGTGTATATAGACACTTTAGTAATTTTGTTTTTTGTTGAAAAGTATATTAGTAGATAGCCCAAAATTTTTGAGACATTTAAGATCAAAATTGCTTTTAAACAATGCGATATGAATGAAAGTTCAGAAGCCTAGATATTTAGGATATTTCCTTCGGTATAGGAAAATTAGTTGTGATAAATTTGAGTGCAATAAATCAAGAAGTGTATTGTTTATCCAAAGTCGAAAGATAAGCAGCAGTCAGCATGTTTTATGGGATGTTGACTAACTATGGATATGAATGGAAAAATGAAGGTGTCGGGATGAGAATCTATTGATAGGTATGTGGACACTCTAAATTCGATAGAGGAAGTTTGAATTTGGATACAATACTACAAAGAGTGGATATCCAGAGGGCAAGCCCCACATGGTGTGATAGGGTTTGGCAGCTATTGTGAGCATTTATGTCAATTTTTAGGAAAATATAGTACTGTATTCATATCGTATTGTAGAATATTTGGCCTCATGTGTTGTTTAACTAGCTGGGAAAATTGGTGCTTGGTGAAAATCAACCTTATCAGAACTTGGTTTGTACATGCATGGCTGCATTGTTTGGTTTAGTCCAAGGAGCTGAATAGAGTGTAGTGGCCTTATGTAGCTTTGCCTTGGTGTGCTTATTGTCAACATGAAGAGTCAGAATGCACTGTTATAGTAGTATATTATCTTAGCATCTGCTTCATACTTCTATTCTTTTGTGGTTAGAATAAGGTCCTTCTTTTTTTCATTCTTACTGGTACATTTTAGAGTGTAAGAAGGCTGAAACCTGAAGTTATATCTTTTGGTGTTTATGAGTGCTAATTCGTATCAGTTTCCATTAACAATTTTATGATATTTTTATCATAGGTCATGTTATTTAAAGAACTTCTTGGGCCAATTAATTTTTTTGATTTGACACGCAAAAAGAGAGACGGTTCTTATGCACAGGATGAGTCTAGGGAGTTTAGGGTAAGATTTTCTGAGTTCATATTTAAGTGTGCTACAACATGTTGAGTAACATTAACTTTCCCTTTTTGGTTTAGATTGCAGCTACATGAGAGATTTCTAAGCGTAAAGCTGAAGGAACTTGTGGTGGTTCTGTAGAAATGGAGAGAGATGTTTCGAATGATTTGATGGGTCAAGATAGGCCAGGTCGAGCTCGTGGTTATGGAATTGATGTTACCAAATCAGTTGTAACTGATTTTCATGCTAAGCTCAGAAGGATAGGGAATGAATCAGCAATATTTGCCCGCGATGCTAGTATCGCCAAGCGTAGTCAACAACTGACTGAACAAAAACAACAGCTAGTTGAACAACAATAGCAGTTGGCTGCAATAAATAGGTATATGTCGACGACAAATGAGATTATCGCCAGTTTGAAAGATGACGTTGTACTCTACCGCACTGCCTTTGGAGCTCAAACTGAGGACATGCATACCTCCCAAATTTGAATCAACATACAGACCATAGGTAATAGTTTGCAATGTGTATGATTATATGATTTAGCTCTTTTGAAATGGAAAATATTCTTACATTTTTAAATTTTATGATGTTCTTTTGGTGGAGTTTCCACGGGAGGGCTTTTGTAGAACCCAAATTCTAATTTTGTTAAAGATAGCCAGCTATAAATAATGTTGTAGAGGGTAAATGATTGAAGCAATTGCTAATTTGTAGTCGTGGATTGATTTCTAACTTGAATGGAAGTTTGTAGTAGGTTGATTATCTCTTGTATGTCAATCTTTTCAATAATAAATACAACTGTTTCATTTCCGCCTCTTCAGGGCAGCTTATTCTTTATTTGCAATTCGGTTAAGCTTTTTATAGTTAATTTAGATTCCACTTTGGTTTTGGATAGCTAAGGATTCTGCATACAACAGTTTCTCCCATAAAAATTTTGTGGTTCTTTAGTTTATTATGATTTTCCATCCAGATTTAGAGGCTAACTACCTGAATATATATAGTATCAACAGTGTGGTTATTCCTGAGTTTTTGCTGCATGGTATTTTCTGCATTCTGCTTCTCTTGATAGGGAATTGTTTTTCTTCTTGGTCACACTTGTTCTAGATTACCATAATGCAAGGAGGTAAGATTCTCTTTGGCAACCTTTATATTATATGTTTTCATGTTATCTAGCAAGACTAGCATATGATACAAAAGTGAATTGTGTGAGAGCTATCTTTTTCCTTGAACTGTGTTGCCAACTTAATTTGTGAGAAATAGTTGTAGTTAGCTTTAACACTATTGTTTTTATTGACTTGCAGGTATGATGATACCAATCCAGAAGTTGAATCACTTACAAGTTGTTGATTCAAAACTGCATTGTTCATATTACTTAGTAACTGATTGAAATGTTAAATGGTTGTTTCAGAATGAGCCTTTATGATGTTCTTTTGTTGAATGAGCTTTTCATGTTCTCTAACCTTACTTACTTTTGCAGTATTTCTCCCAACACTGCAGCTCTTACACAAATTTGAAGCTCACTTACAATTCTGAAAGCCTGAAATGTGTGTAAAACTCTCTCTCCTTTTTTCTATCTCTCTCTCACACACACAAAAACACACAGCACATTATTAACGTTGTTTGATTATATATAATTGTTCCAGATCTTTTGTTGTTCAGCAACATTTGGAAGTCGATTCAGACCGGCGGAAGACAAATTGTGACGATGCAATCAGTTTTGGTTCCAGTTCCAGGTGTTTGCCACTATTGTTTAGGCAACAAAAGAGGTCAGAATTGCTTGAATCATGAACTGGATATCGTAGTCGAAGAGACTGAGAAGAAAGTGAGGAAGTCTCTCGTGAAGATAGACACAGGTTCATTGAGAATAATTTCTTCCTTAATTTCCACAAATTTCTCGGTTTTTCTAATTTTCAACATATTTCATCTTCATATGAACAGAAGGCAGGGTATTCCCGTCGATTACTTCAAGTCTCCCGAATTTCAGAAGGTTCAACAGAGGGCATGGTGCTCCGAGCAATACTATGGTAAATTGCGGTTTTTTCTACATGTTTTGATTTATTTATGTAACTATGTTTATATGGAGAAGTTCCGAGTGATTTTGTTTATGCAAATTTGCAGAAGGAAGATGAAGTCATCACCCGTTTCTTCAGGATCATGGGACCGAATTTCGAAAGAGAATTTGTGAGTCTTTAATGTCTCAACTGTTTATTGTTTAGTTTAGTGAGTAGTTCGGAATGAATGCATTGAGTATTACATGTTTTCTGCAGCGCTTTCCTCCTCCCTTCATTTGGACATTGAATGGGGATATCGAGAATAACGCGATCTTGATAAGCCGCAAAGGGATGTGGGCTGTGACACTAGGCATCTGCAGCTGCCACATAACTTTGTTCTTGTGGGGAAAGGCTGGCATGAGTTTCTGGTGCAGCATAAGCTCGAGCTTAACGATCTTCTCTGGTTCGAGCAAACTGATAATTAGAATTTAGTGGTTTAATGGCAATTACTAGAACTTTGTGGGTTGAACTGTAATAATTAGAATTTAGTGGGTCTAATAGAAATTATTCAAAATTGTAGGTTGTAATTGCAATTATTAGAAATATGTGGCTTAAATTGGAAATTTTATTTATTTTTTAATTCTCTGTATTAGTTTGCGACGCTTTTAAGTGTAGATATACTATGCGACGCTTCTTAGACACGTCACTAAATTTCTGACGCTTGAGCAAGTCATGATAATTGTGACATCTTTGCTTGTCAAAAAGAAAACTGCATCTTTACGTGTCACAAAAGATAGTGACGATTGATGGTGTCAGAATTATTTTTGTGACACGCTAAATAGAGTCACTTCCACAAGGCGTCACTAATTGTTTTTGTGACACTTCTAATCATCATAAATCTCCAAAATAAATGTCACTACTGGAACTTTTTTTTGTAGTGAGTAAATGAAAATTCGAAAAATATCATGTGAAGTTTGATCAGTAGTAATTTATGTTGTACAGAGCCCGTTCAAGACGATGGCAGTAACGCTCTCTAGCATGTCAGTATTCACGGGAACGCCATTGTACGGACCAAGTCTGGTGTACGCAGGTCCAGCTTCTTTGCTGTGGGGATGGGTCCTCGTCTCCATCTTCACTTGGTTTATGGGGCTTGCCATGTCTGAAATTTGCTCTTCTTTCCCAGTATGTTTTCCTCGTCTTCCAATCCATCCTCTTTTTTCTTATTCTATTTCCGTCCCAACCAAAGGTCCCTGTCAACTTTTAGCACGTCATTTATGCAGGCTGATATGTCAGGAGAAGTGGATGATTGAAATAGAAAATAGAAACCTTTGACTGGGATGGAGGGAGTATCCTTTATGAATATATAGAATAATAATAAATGAATGAACAACCGGCTGGTTCGCTGTATTTCTGGGCAGCTCATCTGGCGGGAAAGAGATGGGGCCGTTTGCGTCGTGGTATTATTTCTGGCATTGCTGCTCAGGTACGTACTCATGAATCATTCAAATTCAACAAACTTTGATTAATTAGCCTAATGAAGATGCATGTGCAGGCATATTCAGGAGCACAGGCACTGCAAATGATCACTCTTCTGTCCAGTGGCACAAATAAGGGCATTTACATTTGCTTAATATTGATTGATATGGGCACTCATCAATTCATTTGCTTTGACAGTAATTGGTTACCTCAATGCCATCTCCATCTGGTGGCAGGTACATACCATTTAGTTTTCGCTCATATTTACTTTGTTGCATTAAATCAAAGATTGTGTCTCATTACCAAAAACGAAAGATAACAAGTATGGTTTCAAAAAAATGCCAACGTGTTGATTATATTTAATGTAAAAAATATCCTTTGAATAAATAAACTGTAATTTTGACTAACGGTACTGTAACACAATTAGCTTTACTATTATTATTTTTTTGAAATAGCTTCACTAATTTGGAATATGGAATTTGAGACGTGGTGGACTTGGTAAGCACACCAGGAATAGTCTCATTTCATCACATTTTGACCGAAGAAATAATCTTACAGACAGTTGAAAACTCTATAAGTCCGGAATTTATGAAGAAATGTTATATGCTATCCGCAGCAACAAAAAATATCATTTTTTTGTACCTTCAATTTCTCAAGTTCATCTTTCTAGTCCAAAATTTTAATGACTGTTTCTTTTAATCAAAACTGTCGGTGACTATTTTAGTCCAAATGTATGATATTTCAAAATATATGTCTATGAAATCATCTCATTACAAGATTTATGATTAATTTATAATATAGTGAAATTTAATCAAGGATGAGATTCCAAATAGAAATTTTAGAGTTTGGCATATGAGGTGGGATTTGGGTGAAAATTTCAGTTTTTTGGGTAGCGGGCAAAAATAGAATTGGAGAATTAATAATTTTTTGTCATAAGAATTTGAGGGCTAAGAATTCGGGGTAGAAAAAAATTGCAGGATAATTTTTCTTCCCATTTCCTCCCTATGCTCTCATTTTTAGGGCCAGATTTGATGTTTCATTTCTAGTATTTGATGTTCCAACCAAAATTTGTGATGTTTTTTTTTCATTTTTTCCCTCACAAAGATCATGTGTTTTAAAGTTAAATTTTGATTTTTTTTATGTAAAATCTTATGTTTACATGTTAAAATGTTAACACTTTATACATTTTTAAACTAACTTTACTATCTTAGTTATCAATTTTAAAATGACAGTTTTGGGAAATCGTCTTTCTGTAGGCATATAGAAAGACCGAGTTATATAGAAACATTTGGGTTTGGTTGATGTTCATAGTATGTAGTAATTGCAAGTGAAACATATAAGTTTTGCTTAGAATATTACATATTTAGAGTAAAAATATGTAAGTTATATGTTATTTATTTGTGTTTTCAGTTAACTTTTTTTTGTAATTTCTAAATATATTTTTTAACGGTTCAGTATAAAACGTTGTAACTTTAGGTTGAAACATAGTAGACATAAAATAATAAAACAATGAAATTTGAGCTGATGGAAGGTTTGGGGTAAAGGAAAGAGAGTTGGGGGTTTACCTTAAATAGGCACGCGAGTTTACCCAAATAGGTTATAATCCAAATTTGACCCGAATTTCAATTACTTTGACCTGCGAATTTTTCATCTTTTTATGGTGAAATGGCACTTGAATCCCTACTCTCTCGATAGGCTACGGAAAAATTATTTTTCAAGAGAAGGTTTCTTTTAAAATTATACATTCATTTTTATAAATGCTTTAGGTTTTCATCATGTCGTTTTAAAATTTTATATTATGTATTATAATTTAGTGTATGCCTGGATGACTTGTTCTAAAATATACTATATTATACATTCACTAGAACTTTTCCCCCCTTTTTTATTTCTCTTTAGACACATGAACTTACTATTGATTGTCATGGTAGTACTTCAAGGATTACTTAACCACTTATTATCATAAGCAAGAAACCAAAACACATAGCCACACACAAGAAAAGCACATTATCTATTAGAACCAAAAAGATGGAAATATAGAGGATCGGAGAAAAACTAGCCAGAAAACAAGAACATTAAGCATTCAAATTACACTACAACTGTAGAAAGTAATGAAACTGAATGCCGGAAAACGCAAACCTCTCTATCTTTAAAAAAATCCGCAAATCATATTAAAAGTTCTCTCACACATCATCCACGTGGAAGCCAAGAAAACAGAACCAAACTTTACAAACCCATATAAGATCTGAAACATTGTAAATAAGGATAACAGATCTTTACCTGAGCATGAAATAAGGAAATTTACCAAACCCGGATTGAAAATCACACTCAGGAAATTCGCACATTTTCCCTTTGAGAGCACCTCCGATGGTTTGTTCAATCTTTCAGTTGCTACACTAATTTTTTACCGTTATTACAGTATATTTATTCCAATGATTTATTCCATGACTTCCTCTATAAAAGCATATTCCTTCATATTTTATAATTGTTTTGTTATAAATTATAATGCAAATCACATATTTATTATAGCATGCAATAAAAAAATAAATAATACTTTCAGAAATAATTAATAAAATAATACTTTCAGAAAAAGAAAATACAACATTTGAATAAACACAAACAAACAATATATCATTATAAAAAAATAATACATGTTAAATTTAATACTACACAGTATTTTTATGTTATGGTTTTAAATTTCTAAACTATTTTTTTAATATGATTTGTATGAATATTTTTAATGAAAGACATTAAATGTACTAAAGTTCAAGTGATATATGATTGAACTCGCACATTAATAAATAAATTTAACAAAAATATAGATGAATAGTAATTTTAATATAATTTGAATTCAATAAATAAAATTATATATTAATTACATGTAATTTAATTATTAATAGTGTATAAAAAAGAAAAATGATGAACAAGTATTCCAAAGAAAATAGAAGAAGTAAAGAATCCAATAGAAGGCAGGAGAAGTAAAAAAAATTAATCCTAAATAATGTATACAGCAGCTACAGTACACGTCAAATTTACCATGTTACTGTAGTGTACGCAATGTTTTAAATGACAGTTTACCGTTCTGTTGGAGTGTCATTTTTCTGAAAATCCAATGTGGAATGGAAAGTTACCGGTCCATTGGAGATGCTCCGACTATAATTGATTTCTACTAGTGATTTTCCCACAAATCCATGCATTTTCCCTTGGACCGGGACTTAATTGTTCGAGTAATTTTCCCTCAGACCCACGTAGATGGAAATTTCCCTTCGACATGGGCAAACTAAAAATATTGAGAAAATACGGTAAAGAAAAATGAGTTAAGCGCAAGAACACAGACAGGTAAACTCGTGGGTCTGATCATTTTCTCAAGTGGTAAATCCAATCTGTCCGACCCATATTTTTTTATCACTCATTTTGTCCATTGCTCATTCTACCCATATTCATCTGGTTTAAAGATTGGAAAATCCGTTTGACCAGCATCGGAAAGCCATCAAAAATATACCCCATGCAACCAGACAAAGCTTCCAAGACCATCCCAGATAAAAGGGGAATTCATAAAGAAGTTCACTGCAGTCCTCTATTGCTCCCTTATACCTGAAGTTCTTTTGTTCAGGTTGAATTCCTTGGGTTTCTTTTGCACTTCTGAATTGCTTGCTCGACAACGTGCTTCTCTGGGGCCTATTCCGCAATTCTCTTACCGGTAGCCTCGCCTTTTGTGAATTTAAGCTTCCCTGTTTTATCCACCTCCAAACGGTTCTCTCTCACATATAAAACCCATGTTAGTGTCAATCACACTTTATCAATCCATTATGCTTGAAAACATGTTTTCTATGCCAAGATGAATGTGAGGCAGAGGATGAATTTAGCTAATTTCTTTCTCCATTCATTCTATTTTGTTTTTCTTAAACTCAATTTTATCCACTCATTCCATTCACCATAAATCTAAGTGAAAAACTAAGGAGTTCGTCTCTTGCTAGACCGTCTCATGGTGAGACCGGAGATTAAACATAAAATTCTGATATCATAGAGTAAAGGCAAATTAAATTTAGGGGTTTAATTAATAAATATTTCTAATTCGGGGTCTGTTTTAAACGATTTGTAAACTTTAGAAACTTTTATAAAAATATATGGAAAAAGGAAAGAATCTTCCTTTTCCTTGTTCGCCGGCGAATCTCCGACTCCTTCTTTGCCAGATCTAAGTTCGGTTCACCCTCGTGGCTTCCTCCTCCTCCCTCATCTCGCTCCTTCCCACGTCGGGTTTTACCCTTGGTTCGCTGTCTGATTTTAAATCAGTTTCAGAGATTTTCAGATTTTGAATCGAGAATAACACCATTATTGTCCCCGCAAAGCCCGCCCAAAGCTCATCGGAGTCACATTCGAGCTATTTCGTGTCCAAATTGAAGCACCGTAGATCCGAGATTCGACCCGGAAGGTGCAACTTATGATTGTGCAGCAGAGATCTAGTTGATGGGCAAGAGCTTATGATTGTGCAGCTTTCTAAGATTGTTCTAGGCCATTGTGCAGGTTCACTCAAACTAGAATTGTGCAGGCCATTTTATACTAGTGGTATAGGGTGAGAGCTTATAATTTGTTAAGCTTTTATTTGATTGTGCTGCCATTTTGATTGTAAGAAGTTCATCACTAGCCCTGCCATTGTGCCGGAACTAATGAGAAAGGCGGAGGAGTCTGGGTCAAATTGGGTCAAGTGCAGGTTTGGGTTTGAGGCCTAAAACTCAAATCTAAATAATAGTACAAAGTCTTGTATAAGACGGTTTCACCGAGCACCGTTCTCTATTGATGTCCGCTGATTCGATTTCTCGGTGAACAGGCGGGTCATTTCATACTATTGAAATATCAAGAATACATCAAATAAAATTATAATATTTATAAATAAGTATCATTAATGTCAATTTCCAAAATGACATGCAGAAAAACTAACACATCAATAAAAAAAGAAAATATCTCTAACTAGTGTTGAAAATATACACTTCACTATTGTAGCATTTGAAAACTATTTTGATATTCCACTTCTATCCATTGATGTTATTATTTTTTACATGATAATTTAAATATATAAGATGATACGTATCACTTTATGTATATTACAAATGAACAAGACATAGAACATCATACACTGACAACTCAAAATCGAAAGAATTAAATGAATCATCAATGGATCAACAAATACATATAAAATTAGTATATAAAAGTGGCAAACTTTAATTTGAAGTTTTACGTTAACATGTTAAAATGTCAATTGTCATACCTATCGAACAATCAAACATCATTCATTACAAAAGGGTTCAAATGCCCTAAAAATCACTAACATAAATATTGGAAAAATTCAAATCAATCTAAAAGATCAATACATCCTAAACAATCAAATTCTATTTTCTCTCGACTTGTTTTCCTTCGTTGCCCGCTTATCACAAACTTGTCTTCTCTCCTGTTAGTTTTGAAGATGATGATTCTTCAAGTCCACCAACCAATGATCAAAGGTTGATTATCAGTCCTCTATTCAAGGGAACACCTTCGCGAGCATGATTCCTTATAGAATTTTTATAATATCTTATCAATACTATCGTAGAGCTCTGGCTTGAAAAGTATTCCTGTGAAATAATATAAAACAACACATAAAGTAATTAAAGCATCAATATGTTAAATTAACATATCAAAATAGCACACATAACATCACTGAAAACTACATTGAGAAATATCAAATACAATATTCAAAACATCAATACCAAAATTTAAAAATATCAACAATACACACTAAAATATCAAAAGAACAAAAATGAACATCAATTGCATACTTAAATATGAAAACACCATAAGTATCAAACACTGAAATTATAACATTACACCAACACACATAAAAAAATACTTGGAGCTTAAACATGAAAGATCAAACATAAAACCTGAAACATCAACAACAGTATCTAAAACATCACAACTAAAAAAAGAAAACTTAATGTGCCTACTTCATTCTCGATTGCAGCAATAGTGAGCAAGTATTCTTAGACATCTAGAAAATAGCAACAACACAAAAATTAGCACAAATCATGACAAAACCCTAAGATATCACACAATCAAAACTGCATATCAATTGCACACTTAAGCATGAAAACACAACAAGTATCAAATGCTGAAATTAAAACATCACATACAGTAATAAAAACATCAATATCTGAAATTAAAATATCACAATAGCACGCATAACATGACTGACAACTACATTGTGAAA
>JAULKM010000002.1:10626498-10637790 GCA_032355605.1 Rubia tinctorum
TTTACCTGTTTTGGGTTATTCTGATGCTGATTGGGTTCGTTGTATTGATACTCGTAGGTCTACTTATTGTTAAACCATTTTATTGGTGGTAACCTGGTTTCATGGGGTGCTAAGAAGCAACATACGGTCTCTTGTTCTATTTTGAATCACAATACAGGGCTATGGCCAATACTGCTGCATAACTGGTTTGGTTGATGAATTTACTTTGGGATCTGCGAGTTACTACACATGTGCCACATGTTTTACTATGTGATAATAATAGTGCTCTCTTTCTTGCTTAGAATCCGGTTTCCCATAAGAGAGCCAAGCACATTGATATTGATTATCATTTTGTGCGCGAGATAGTGTTTTCTGGCAAGCTCAAGGTTGCTCAAGTTTCTACAGACTAAAAACTTGCTGACATCTTCACAAAGGATCTACCTCGTCCTCAGTTTGAGTTCTTACGGTCCAAACTTTGCGTTGCGACAAGTCCTACGCTTCGCTTGAGGGGGTGGGGGTAATATATTATTAAATGATTTAGAATCAGATTAAGAAAGGAATATTTTTTCTGATTGGTTTTGTATATATCCATTTCCATATATGATTCTGCCTTATATACTCTTTGTACTCACTATATATATGAATACACAAAACCACAATTATTTGTAGGTTTTACATTCTATCAAGGTCAATTAAGAGTTTACAGGTGATTAATTAAGGTTAAATTTTAATTATTAGTGTTTATATGTAGAAAGTAAAGGTTTAGTTATTCATGTAGAAATAATTAAAATAATAATATTAATAATAAAATACAAAGGGTTAATGTGAATTAGCCAATGTATAAGTTTGATACTTCATTTAAAATATTGAATATTATTTTTACATTGCATATAAATTATTTGAAGATGTGGAAGGCCTAAAATTTTACTATTCTAGGAAATGAGTCTAAGTAGGAATATGGCCCATGTCTGTCAGAAGGACGTGCGACGTCGGTCACAAAAAAATTGACATTGTTAAGCAAGAATGACATGTAACGTCAGTCATTCATGTTCGTGAGAGAGACTTGCGATATCACTTACAAAACAATTGATGCCGGTAAGAGAGAATAGAATGCAACGTCGGTCATTCATGCCCGTGAGAAAGGCGTGCGACGTCGGTCACAAAAATAACCGATGTCGGTAAGCGAGAAGGGTGTCCGACGTCAGTCATAAATGTATGTGAGAAGGACATGCAACGTTGGTCACAAAAAACAACCGGCGTCTGTAAGCAAAGGGCGTGCGACATCGGTCATTCATGTCCGTGAGAGGGACGTGCGACGGTCGGTCACAAAAATAACCGACGTCAATAAGTGAGAGTGCATGTGACGTCGGTCATTTAAGTCCGTGAGAGGGACGTGCGATGTCGGTCATAAAAATAACTGAGGTCGGTAAGCGAGAAGGTTGTGCGACGTCAGTCATTTAATACTTCTTACCTCATTTTTTTTCAAACCAAGGTAAAAATAGTACTTTTTACCTCTATTTTTTAAACCGAAGTGAATATTACTTTTTACTTTGTTTGGTTTTAAAAATCGAGGTAAAAGAAATGTCTACTTTGGTTATTTGAGCTAAGTGAAAAAACTGACATAAATGTACAATCCAAATTATCGTTCATAGACTTAGCTTTAGTTTAGCTTCGTTGGTTTACTTTTAAACCAAAGTAATATCGGCAAGTAGTCGTTGTCCTTATCTCCTACAAATCTTTACAAATCTATCCATTTGCTAACTTGCGTAAAATGAATGAATTAGTGATGGCCATAATAACTTCAAATTTGAAAGGCATTAAGATTTTATCAATGAGCCTACCAAGTAAAAAGTAAAAGTGGGCAACATTATCACAACAGTTGTAAAGGTAAAAACAAATTTAACTTAAAGTTACCGTCATGCTAAACTTTAAAGTAATACCAATCCATTACTAATCAAATTTGTGATTAATTTATTTTTTTAAGTAGATTAATTCACTTTTGTGGAAGTACACACCATTTATTTTTTTCTTTGTATCAAAGGAAAGTCGTACAAAAAATTAACAAATTTTATGTTTTCTTCCTTAATAGTAGAAACCACTCTCTATTATTCATGGACCCTACTTTATTTCTCTATCATACTCATTAATTTTACCATTAACATTTAATTTAAATAAAATTTTCCACTCAAAATAAATTGAATATGAAATTTAATAGTACATTTTTAAAATTAATTTTTTTAAAAATTAAAAATTTCATTTTTTTCGTGTTTGAATATATTATATTTTGTTTTTTATCATAATAATTAATTTCATATTTTTCAAGAAATGATTAAATATTTTGTGAATTAAAAATAAATAATAAGAAATTAATTTAAAGAAAATTAAAGTATGAAAAACATTATATCACTAAAGATAAATTATTACGACTAATTTTTTTTCTATAAATACTTAAATAAAAAATATTTATCTAGTCAGACAAAAAAATGGCACAACTTTGAGGCATGTCCCACCAGATGAGAGTTTGTGTGATTTCTTGCGATTTCTTACTAAGAAACATGAGCTGGTTTCTTAATAAACCATTTAAAAAACCACCTTTGTGGATTTATGTGGTTTCTTAGTGGGTTTTTACCGTTAAGAAACCACTAAGAAATCACTATTTCAGTCGGTTGACTTTGATTAAATCTACTCCCTTCATTCAACTAATTATGACACATTTTAAAATAATTTTTTCTAGAAATATTTGACCACTAATAACTTCTGTTACATATCTTAGCGATATGCAAAATTTTTATTTTAAAAAAAATACATGTTATGGCCACTTTAATGACATCTCACACGATAATATTGTTAATTATTACATGAAATTTATGATTACATATGATTTGAAAAAAATGATTGAAAATTGTGCCGAGGGAGTACGTACGTGTTACCAAATAATTCAACATACATAAATCCCAAACATGTTTTCAAACCAACTGTATTTCAGGGTCTCCTTTCATTTTCGTAATTAGCCCAGTCCAGAGCTTTTGTTCAAGATTTTCTGTTTATTGTTACAAGAAGAAAAAACACACATTCAAACGAAATTATCCATTAATGCTTTATATTAATTTTAAATATTTCCAGATTATTATTGATCGAATGTAAAACTCAAAAATAATTGGGGCTATATGTATATACATGAGGGTTCATGTGAGACAACCTATTTATGTGAGACAATGATGTTATGCGAGACAAAATCTGGACCTTTCATATCTTTAATCAAATGATGGAGCCGCAACTACTAAAATACAATATGCGGGTCTCTCGTAAGGGTCAAATCGGGTCATGAAACAAATTCGTAACTCGTAAGATTTTAGTTGTACTCCAACACTTCAAAAGAAGATTTAAACATAACTTCTCCTTTGTCTAAACCCTACCACCACCGGAAACTTTTTCTTCCTCTCTCCCATCTTCTTTTCCCCATCTCCCCATGATAATAATAGTTTTTTTCTTCAATTGATATACTTTTAATGTTTATGTTATTAAATAAGTATGAATTTGTTTCTATACATTAGTATTGTTCTTCGACTTGATAGATTAGACTGATGCGTCCATGATGAACATTTAATCTAATTGTTCATGTCGATGTATTTTGTCCGATATGATTTTACAGATCGCGTGTTTGTTATTTCGTTTGTATTTCTCTATTAGGTGTTTCATTCTCGATCTGTGTCTTTCAAGGTGTTTACAGCTTGGACAATATAGATCGTGTTTTGGATCAAGATCAAGTGGTGTTACACCTGTTGTAGATCCTTGTTTGGTGGAGTGATATTGATGCCGATACGCTCTTCTTCGCCAATTGGTCATGATTTTTGCGGAAGCGAGTTAATATCCCTGAGGGCGATGTTACAGTTTTTTATTGTATCTGTGATCTGTAATAGTACAGATGATCAGTTTGATTGACATGTAATTTGAATATCCTTGCAATAAATTGGTTATTGCTAGAGCCTAGTTACGTTGGATGTCAATTCCACTTATTGTAACCGCTGTTGGGTATTTTTTCCACCATCTTGGAATGATTGATTTTTCAAAATATAAAAGAAGAAGATTTAAACATAAATTAAAGAATAACAATGCAAGAAGCCATATTAATCACAACACTGGCGTCTTGTAGGAGGAATATTTAGCCATACTTCTCTCCCCTTCATATGTATTTGGGTGATTATTCCTAGAATTATTTGACCTTGATCATATTTTTGGTACATTTTTTCTAGATATTTATACAATCTGTTATGTTTTATTTTTTTCTCAAATATTTTTATGCAAGTTTATTTTATAAGTACTTTGAGCGTAAAGTGTAGGTGCTTCTATTTTTGTTTGTAGGTGCTTTAACCTAAATGTGTAGGTGCTTGAAAATGGTATTTTTGGTGCTTTAAGAATTTCGTGCAAGTTTGATTATTTGTTTAAATTATATTTAGTGTGGATCATAGGTGCTTCTACTTTTGTTTGTAGATACTTTAAGTTAAAGGTGTTGGTGCTTGAAAATGAGTGTTTTAAAATTTTCATGCAAGTTTAATTATTTCTTATAAGTGCTTTGATTGTAGAGTGTATGTGCTGCTATTTTTGTTTGTAGGTGATTTAAATTAAACATGTTGTTGCTTGAAAATGATATTTTTGGCGCATTAAGAATTTCGTGCAAGTTTGATTATTTGTTTAAATTATATTGAGCGTACTGAGTAGGTGCTTTAATTTATGTGCATGAGTGCTTTAAGTTAAATGCGTGGATGCTTGAAAATGATATTTTTTGTGGTTTAAAAATTTTGGGCAAGTTTGTGTTTAAATTTGATTAAATGTAATGAATTGATGCTTCAAGTTATGTGCGTAGGTGCTTTAAGTTAAAAGGTGCCGGTGCTTGAAAATGGTATTTTTCGTGCTTTAAAAATTTCGGGCAAATTTGTGTTTAAATTTAATTGAGTTTAATGAGTAGGTGTTTCAACTTATGTGCATAGGTGCTTTAAGTGAAAGGTGTGAGTGCTTGAAAATGATATTTCGGTGCTTTTAAGAATTTCGTGCAAGTTTGTGTTTAAATTATAATGAGCCTAAAACGTAGGTGATTCTAATCTTGTTTGTAGGTGCTTTTATGTTGTGCTAATGGTGTTTCAACTTTTATTCGTTGGGGTTTTTGAGTGATTACTTGTTTAAATTATATTGAGCGTAATTTAGAGCTAATTTTAATTACCTTTAAATTATAAGTGAAACAATTGTGTGTATAACTTGAAGTGTACAAGTAAAATTTAAAGCACCTACAACAACGATTGAAGCACTTACAAATATAACATAACACACCCACACATTATTATGAAGCACCTATGTGGTATAAGTGAAAATTTATAGATTATACTTACAGGTGAAATGATAGAGAGAACAAAGAGCAATAATTTTTAAACTATATAATTTTTCTAAATTTTTACTAAAGCACATATAAGCTCTATTTGAAGCACCAACAAGTACGGTTTGAAGCACTAACAAGTACGGTTTGAAGCACCTACTATTTATACTAGAAGCACATTCAAATTATACTCGAAACACATTAAGAACAGAAACTACACTTTAACCATAATAAATGGATTAATGCACCAACAAATTTTAAACAAGCACATTTAAAAATACTTTTAAGAGTGGTGATTAAGGCACCTATAAACTATATTTGAACCACCAACAAGTACAACTTGAAGCACCTACCACTTATAATAAGTGAAGCACATTCAACTTATACATTTAATATCTTCAGTGGATAGTAAGAAAAATATATCCCATGGATCTTAGCAAAACCAATAAATACAAAAGCCAAAAACTAAAATATCTACTAATATAAATGTTCCCAACCGTATGACACTATCCTTACATACTTAGTTTTAAAGTACGTCTAGTTCAAAGAACTAGGACATCTGAGTAAGGATTTATGTTAGAACAGTTTGCATAAATTTACATGAAAAGGGAACCACTACTTCAACGAATCACATCTAACAAGTGAACCCTTCACCCACCTCTTTAACATCTCCAAGCCAGCCTTTGGTTATCCATGGGAACCATGTGTCCAACGTTGTGCACCTGTAAACTGTAAAACAGAGTTATGTTCAGTTGGGTAGTAGCAGAAATGATAAGTCTAAGCGAGAAACCATATGATACACACTAGTAATAACAACACACACAAAGTGATCAACTACGAGGTATAGATGGAGAGAAAGAGACCTTAAGGAAACTCAGTGGCCTGTGAGATTTCATCAGCCCAACCTCAGTTTCTTTAACCTTAAAAGCAACT
This sequence comes from Rubia tinctorum, assembly GCA_032355605.1. Classification (NCBI taxonomy): domain Eukaryota; kingdom Viridiplantae; phylum Streptophyta; class Magnoliopsida; order Gentianales; family Rubiaceae; genus Rubia; species Rubia tinctorum. Next base: position 10,632,779 of record JAULKM010000002.1, read on the forward strand.
TCAGGAGACCCTTGAAAGTCCTTTTGACTGCTCCATTCCATGAAGTGAACTCATCTTGTATTACCTTCTCATTAATTTACCCAGGGAAAAATTAAAGAACATAGATTATGAAAGTAAATAAATTACAACTCAAAATTTGAGATGAAACTTAAAATTGGTGTCTAGGAAAAACATACCAATCCAGTTGCAAATGAGATCACATTTTTTGTATACAAGCATCTCTATTCCATCCCCAAGAAGGTCAGGAATGCCCACATAAAAAAATATCATTTAGTCAACAAGCATGGCTTGATATACACCTGTGCTAAAAGATGCAAAATCCCGATTCTCTCTCCGCCTCACAAGGGGAGATAGGAGGCATTCAGGTTAAAATTACAGAACATATATTTTTTTTACCTTTCTTCCTATTCTGTCGTCCTTCTTTCCTGCAACACAAGATAAAGCTGCAAATAAGGTACTCTGATGACATGGTTACGAATAATTTGCGCGAGAGCGCAAGGCTAAACACGAAGAATGCAAAAAGAACATATTGGTTGAATATTATGTATGATACGAAAACGAATACATGTAGAGAGAAATGCTGGCTTTGACCAAGGTCATTCTAGTACCTGAGTTTGATCTCTTCGCCTGTTTGATCAGATTCGACATTATCCCGAACAATACTGTTCTCACCATTGCCTCTAGGCCGTCACTGTTGCTGATGATAACCACCATTAACACTCCGTGGACGATGAAATATCCCAATAAAAGGAGTACTATCATCCTTCCTCTTTTTCCATTCTTGAAGTTTCTGCAATTCATCCCGAGTCTCTCTAATCCTCCCTAATTTATACAAAAAAAACTACATTCAACATCACAATCTCTGTTAGATAAACTAATCCACATCATTCCTAACCATAATTATACATACAATAACATCAAGAACAAAGATTCAGCAATTTATATACTCAACACCTATTTCATTAACATCAAAACATAAAATACTGAAGAAATTTTCTGCTAATAGAATCAATGACAACAAATACTACATATAAAATTATAAAAGCTCAAAAAATTACTCTAACTAAATACACACAGTAATACACTATGACATAGTACAACACCTATATTAAGAATACTTCTGAAGTAGATAATGCATAATACAATGAACGTCGGTTCAATTTGATTACTGTATTGGCACAACTATTTTTTGGAAGCCGTTTGAGCCTAAGCCTGAGCCTTCACCAAAAACTATTTCTTCAACACCAAAAACTATTTCTTAGGGCACCGGTGGGAGATAATAGAAAGCTACAAAATATCATCGCTGGCAAAGTCCAGTACAGCAAAATAATTGCTGTTGAACCCCCCATTGATAGGAAAACTCGCAACTAAATCGTAGAAAATAGTGTTCTTTGAAGAGTCCATTTTCATGAAATTCGTTCACCAAGATCATGCTGATAGTCTTGTCTCCTCGTCGAACTTGACTTTGAAGAAGAAATATTTGTCCTTGTCATTTATTTCCATGAGTGTGTCAAAAACTTTCTGAGCATCTCCACTTTCGTTTTCTTTCATTCGAAGTCGACCCACAAAGTTGAGATGGTCTTTCATTGTATGCCCTAGATTTTCTTCTCCACAAGCTTCAAAAGCCATGCATTTATATCCCACAGTAGGTTTTAAGCCTGCTTGTTCCATTGATGTAATGACCTTTCCTTTGTCTTCTGTAATCCTCCATTCACTCCTTGTGAGATACTTCCAGTCTGGTCTTGTTAACTCATGATTATGTACGGTGATCTAGTAAGCCACGATGTAATAATCATGTTTAAGCTTGACTCTAATTTAAGTAAGGCATCCTGTTTTTGTAATAGGTCTTTTCTCTTTCAATTTTTTTCCAGAGTTACTTTCATTATCCACACAAGCAACATGACTAATAATGTTAGGGTTTAATATTTTCTGCTGTCCTCCAGAAGAGCACTTGTAGTACTTTTTACGAATCTGTCTTTTGCTGTTTAGACTTTGACAGTATTTCCGGTAGATGAAACCGATAGCATTTGCATGCTTCTTATACATAGCATGTATAGCTTCTAGATTTTTTTTCTTTTACACCAGTAAGATCTTCACTGGCATCTATTTCATTTAAATTTGGAAAATATTCACCTGCATCAAATGATGAATACAGTTTATAATGTAAGATATTCATATTCTAATGTAAATTGCACAAAGTCTATGGGAAGTTACTTAGAATTAGAAACTTATGAAAAATCTGCACCTGTATCAAATAATGAATACAGTTTTTAATGTAAGATATTCATGTTCTAATGTGATTTAGGTAAAGTCTACAAGTAGTTACTTAGAATTTAAAATTTATAAAATCTTTGTTCCGATCACTATAATAAATACTATTTGTAGTGTAACATATGCAAAGTTTAGCATACATTGTACATGTTATAAGCTGAACAATGCACAAGTTTGTCAAAAGTCGAAATTGATAAATGCATTCTCTGTGTTTTTATTTGTTTCAATCTAATGCATGTTTTATCATAGACTATATATGATTTAAGTTAATAATTGCATAAACTATACGAAAATTTTTAGAAGCATATAGTTTATAGTACTTAAGTTTCCACATGTTCATACATGTTCATAGCAGTCGAATTTCAGTGTCCAAAAGTTTCAAAACCAGCTATATTCATCACTATAATTTCAGTTGGATGAGAGAAAATCATACCTTTAATTGAGCTCGGTAATATTTCACCTTCTTGCAACAAAATTTGATTTGTTTGGAGTTGAATCTCGGTAGTTACAATCACATGTTATTTAGCAGGTTCCGATTCAGTTTCATTAGTTTTTACGACTAAAACTGTTAAAATTTGATCGGTTTCAATCGGTTGTCGACATAGATCTTCTTTTCGTCAGAAACACACCGGTTGCCATCAGAGAACGTAAAAAAGTAGGGAAATCTGATTAAATCAGTTGTAGCCATAGATCTGCTTCTAATTCTCGATTTTCTACCTCAATTTCGTCGGAAAGGCACTGGTTGTCATCGAAGGACATTGGATAAGTAGGAAATCACAATTTTTCTTCCTCGTAATTCGGAGATTAAGAATTAGAGAAATTTGAAATTTGGAGAAGAAGGAAGAAAACAAATATTTCGGAGACAATTATTTTGGAGAAGAAACAATAGACCTGGGTTTTAATCTTTTATTAGCCGGTTTGAGATTCCTATAACTTGGATCCAGAATTTTGATATTATTTCTGTAATTTGCAAACTGGCCCCTACCTGTCCATAAGCTTATAAACATGTTGCCTATCAGGAGACTCAAAATTTAAATACTGTACAAACTAATTTGAGTTCAGGTCAAATTTCAATTTAAGTCGAAATTTGATTAAACGGGTCATAAGTTGCTCGTAAACAAATTGATTCATTTACACTCTTAAATCAACCATATAAAAATCATATTATAGCCTCGAAAACCCCCATTTCATTCTTAACCTTCGTAAAATTTAAAAAGTTTGGAGAATAGGGGGATAAGGTGTGAAAACTATTTTTTTGGGATGTTGGACACAAATAATTGAGAAGTTAAAAATAATTTCAAGTCAAAGAAATCTTGTGGGTCGATAATTGTAGTTGAAAAGATTTGTGGGTCATTTAATTTTTCTCTCCATTTCTGTGTAATGCACGCCTTTTTATTACTGGAAGTAATGTTTCAATCTTAATACTTTATGCTTCAACCAAATCTTGTGATATTATATTAAAAGACATTTTTTCACTGAAATAATGTGTTTAAAACTAAAATTTGATCTTATAGTGTAAAATTAAATATTACTTATACTGACACTAGTTTGAGATATTTTTTAATTTTAATTTTGAAGTTTTACCTTATATTTTCTTTTTGTTATACACTTTAGCTTTTTGGCATATCATTTTATAATTTAATATTGTTGTTTCTTAATTTTGAATATTATATTTATTTAATGTATTTTTTATGTTTCAATTATAAGAATTGGGTTTTTAAATTTTAATATTGATGTTTTATTTTTTTCAATGTCAACGTCACATTTTGGTGCTTTTGATTTTGATGTTTAAAATTCATGTGTATTATTGTTCAATGTATGCTTTGATGTTTTAATAGTGTGGATTAGTTTTTTAAATTTTAATACTGATGTTTGTTTTTTCCGATACTAGTGTCATATTTTGGTGCATACATTGAAGTTTTAAAATTTGTGTGTGCTTATTCCCCTTTCATTTCAACACCTCCTCTCGCGGCGCACATAGGGGTTCATCTCTTTATACCTCACTACAAACTCCTAGGGTTTCGACACTGCCTCAATATTATGCTCATACACATTATTATCATTAGCTACATGGGGAGAAACACTTACAACCTCGGTGTCTAAACAATCCCCCTTTTCAGTCGGCTAATAGCCAAGCAGTAACCTTCTTTCTCCCTCAAACTGTCAATTGGCACACAAGTAGATCTGAACCTTGTGCTTCCTTCTTGCATTCCTTTCACCATGTTATTAGAATCAGCTCATAGCGTTGTTGGATTCAAACACCGATTTCTCTTCATCAACCTCGGGCCGCTGTCGTCGGGAAAAATGCGTTAGTGTAGGGTTTAAATTGTTGAGGGTTTAAATAGAGTACATAAAGAGTATAAATGTAAATATAAACCCCAATAGAATCTCCAGAATCTTCTACTTAAACACGCCTTCAAGCAAAGTGTCGGATGCTCAGAGACACAAATTTTGGACCTGAAAACTCAAATAAAGGATGTGATAATCCTTTCGTGAAAATGTTTGCAAGCTGAAGTGACGTAGATAATATCAATTTCTATTGATATTGCATTCAAGTGATATGAATTTCAGGAACCATGGCTAACAATGAAGGAAGTGTGTAGAAATTTCATTTGGGGGAGAGAATCTGGAGAAAGGGGTTTTACAGCTGTAGCATGGGATACAATGTGCAGATCAAGAGATGAAGGAGGATGGGGAATTAGAGACCCTTCACTGTGGAACAAGGCCTCCTTATGCAGACT
>JAULKM010000002.1:10645125-10657369 GCA_032355605.1 Rubia tinctorum
GATGGGGACCATATTGCCTTTAATGTATTCATCCAAGGCCTACCGATGATGGCATTAAATAGACTTGATGTATCCATGACCAAGAAATCACACATGATAGTACAGTTTCTATCACTTTGTATTTTACATGGATTTGAATGCTTTAATCAATTGCTCCCAAGTGATAACTTAGCTAATGAAAGACATACTAATATTCATAAGAAAATCCAACATAAACAAAGATAGAAATAGATTAAAAACAAAGTGAAACTAGGGTTTGAAAGAGGGGAGAGTCAGGAAAGAATAAGGTGGAAATGAGAGGACAATAGTTGGTGTATATAGTACAAGAAAAAGGAATAAAGTAAGTCACTCTGCAGCAAGCGTTGAGACCCGCGACGGGATTGTCCAAGTAGCGCGATAGGTGACTTTGCTGAATTTTCAAAACTTCCATTTTTTTTAGATTTTCCTCTTCAATTATTTATTTCTATTATTTTTAAATTTTCAACCTCTAAAAGATAGTGTTCGAAGTCTTGAGATCTTCATGATATTGCCTTGTCACACAAAATTCCCTAGAAAAGTAATAAGAGCGCAAAGGTCACTCTTAACTATCCTAAGAGAATTTCTATGAAAAATAGAAGATCTAGAGCACAAAAGTATACAAAATTTATTCCAAAATGTCCTAAAATATCAACATAAAATGAACACATCAATATCCATTAGGAAGGGTGTTTCTGGTGGGGGCGGCGGTGGGGGTATCACATTCAGTATTCCTGAGAATGGTGACTTATCAGTTCTGATGGGTTATGATACCTAGATCGTGGTTGTTATGTGTTCGTGAAACCGCGACTCTATGTGACCCTTGCGGGGTTAATTACTCATCCGTTCCTATGAGGTGATCCTCTTAATTCGCAAGCCATTTTCCTTTAGTTATACATTTCCACCGTGCCCACTTCTCCTATACCATAAGGTAAATGACGTCGTCATTGCCCTTGTTGAGAAAAGAAATTATAGTTGGTGGATGTGTGGTATTTTGTTCCAACAGTTTAATTGGAACAAAAAGCATGCAAAGAAGAAGCGGTGGAACAAAAACACACATCACTGCTTGCAAGTTTCTCAATTCTAATATGACTACTTTTATTTGTTCCCTTAAAAAATTATTTTATCTTTTGTGTATGGTTTTTTACATTAATTTTAAAGGATTTAGCTATTTATGAGTGTGTTTTTAATTTTATTATTTCTAAAGAAAATAAAATAAGAAGAAACAAAATAGGAAGAAAAAAAGCATTTCTTAAAAATATAAAAATAATATTTAAAATAGTTATCATGTTAATTTTTTCTAACAATTTTTAATATTCTTGTGTTTAAAAAATCATTTACAAATTTATGTAAAAAAATCATTTACAAATTTATGTAAAATAATCATTAAAATGACAATAAAATTACATTTAAAATATATATACATATATAAGGCCTCTATTTGTCAGTTATGTTCAGTCCTCAAAAATATTAGGGCCGACCCTGCTATCGGTTATCTAAAATTATCAATTTTTAAAAGGGTATGGAGAAAAGTGCATATATAACCCTATATATTTCACATAAGTGCAAAGATAATCTTGTGATAACTGAAAGTGCCAATATAACTCCACATAATAAGTGAAAACGCAAATATAACCCTTTCTAGCAACTTTTAGCAGTAATTTTGTGAAAAGACATTTTTGCCCTTTTGAAAAAATTTAAAAACTAAAAAAGGGAAATGATGTTATCGTCGGACCACCGCCGGGCGTCAGAACATGTAGGGTCAGCACATTACTGAAACTGATAGGGTTAAATCAACACATTCCTAAAACTTGTAGTGTCATATCAGCACACTGGTAAAAAAATATAGGGTTATATCAACACATACTATAAAAAAAAGTCATATTAGTACGAAATCAATGCCTGGTGCACGCAACCACCATTTCAACCTCTGCTACCAATTTTTACGTTCTAGAGTGTGATTTAAGCGGCGAATAAAGAGTTTTGACGAGGTCGACGCACCGGACGTCGAAGTGGGGGTGCAAGAACCTTTCAAAAATGGTATTTTCAACCAAAATTCCCCTCAATTCACTAGATTAATGCGATATTTAGTTGGATTCTGTGATTTTCTTTTGCTTCTCGTCACATGAATAGAGATATGCGGTATATATGGTATAGAATATAAGAATTTTGATTATATATTATTTATTTTGCTGAGTTTAGTCTAGATGAATGATTGGATGACCTTTGGTGCTGTGTGTAGTTGTTATTTTGTTATGTTCGTCGACCTAGGGTTTTTAATGTTGATGGATTTTGCTTTTATAATATCGGCTGATATAACCCTACACATTTTACGAATGTGCTGATATAACCTTATAAGTTTTAGGAATGTGCTGACATAACTCTACCTGGTCCGACGGCGGTCCGGTAATGGGTAAGAGTATAATTTCCACCCAAATTCAGCTCTTTGTCTGTGGGCATTTTTATCATTTTTGGGGGGTCAACGCCGAAGAAACACGGTCAACATCGAATTTCTTACTAGAGGATTATATTTGCACTTTCATCAACTAGTTAGGGTTATTTTTATAGTTTTATTTATCTGACAGTTGTATTTGCACTTACTCAATATATAGGGTTATATTTGTATATATCCCTTTGGTTAAAAATTATGGTGGAAAATTCTCAGTAAAAATACAATCGAAGTCAAATTCATTTGGTCCTTACCCGACCTTGAGTCTATTCAAGCTTCAATTTTATTTTAAAATACAGGGAAGGGTGCAAAAATGACCCTATTAAATTTTGAAATTGCATATTTAACCCTATAAAATTTGAAAATGTAAAACTAACCCTATGTTTTGTAAAATTGTGCAATTATACCAATTCTACTCAATTCTGGCATTGACTCAATAAAATCAAAGTTTGACTGGGAAGTCGTCACCGTACCTCTCAAAAATATAATTTATAAGCCCTAAGTGATTTCTAATTACAATTAATTAGATAGTGGCAAATTGGCGTCATCCATGAAGAAGAGGGATCTTCCTAAGGATTCATGCGTATAAGGGTGGATACTTAACTAGATATAAACATACATTTATATAAGAAAGCATGGGGGGGATTGGTTTGTTTTTCTAAGTTACGAACTTAAAGACAAGTTAACTAGCAAGCAATGTAAATCTACTAAACATGCAACAAACTACTATAAAGAGATTAAACAAAAGTTACGGGATCTTGGGCGCACATGATTTCCACTTCCAAGTCTCTTATCTATCCTTGAATCTACAACCTATTCAATACTTTAACTAATTTTTTTGAAGATAAACCTTCCATCCTTCTTTCATAAGAGTTTACAAGAGTGAATTCGACATCTCTTACTAGACCTCACTAATGACCCATTTAGTCGAGAAACGGCTAAATATATCCCATTAATGGCATTGTGTATGAAGAATCAACAAGCTTGGTTCATAGTCAAGTACACAAGATTAGTCAAGTACGTTCAACGTTCATAGATCTCTCCTATTTACTACACAAAACAAACATGACGAATGATTCAGCATCATCACATTCATCTAGAAATTATCAAATCATCAACACAACTAAAAGTTCAAATTCATGCTCTTAGATTCCAAATCAAAAGAGGGGAAAATTAGCTACTTTTCCCAACCCTAACAAAGAATCATACAGGCAATTCATATTCTCAAACTTCCAATAACATTAATGCATTCAACAACCAACACTCAAAGCTCAATAAATGCACAATAGTTATAGTATTAAATGGGTATAAAGATTTCTCAAGACATGGACTTGGAAGTTTTAATTAATTGCTACCAACACTAGGTTTAGCTACTAGAATTCATATTAAACATGAACAACAATTCAAGCATAAATCAAAGATGAAACTAAGATGAAAAATGGAAGAAAATTAGGGTTCATTCCAGAATTGGGAAGAGAAAAGTGTGTGAAGGAGAGAGAATAAAATGGTATTTTTAGTACAAAAAAGTCAAAAAGTAACTCTGGACAGCGATTTGTCACGACTTGCAACAGAACAAGTTGGCTGCCCTTCATTCTTTTTGTCTTGTAGCTCCCTCTCTACTTCACTTCTCTTGAAATCTTCAAGTCTTCAAACACATGAATTTCATGGTATTCAACGGTCTTTGGTCTTCAAATCTCGATGTTATTGCCCTCTCACACAAAATCCATTAGAAAAGCTATAAGAGTTTAAAAGTCGCGCTAAACTCTCCTAAGAGAAATTCAAGGTAAAACACAAGGTCTAGATGACAAAAGAGCACAAAAGTGAGCCCAAAAAGTCCCAAAATATTCACATAATCATTTACCAAAATGAAAAGATAAAATTACCCTTTGATTCAAAACTAAAATGTAATGACAATTCTACCCCTTCTTCTTCATCTTCTTCATCTTTAAACATCTTCTTCTTCATTTTCATCTTCCGTTGTCGTGCTACCGCCACTCCAAAAATAGCCAATAACCCCGCTACTAAACCCACACCCTCGTTTGTTACTAACTAAATATTTCCTCCTCACCTGCAACGACAATATCACAATTTCCCTATGACAACAACATCACCTGCAACGCTGCAAGGGACTGATTTTTCTAGATAGACCAATGGTGTTGCATGGAAAACCCATCTATCAGGGATCACCTCCAACTCCCAACCTGCCACCGCCTCCCACCGCGTTTTGTTCCTGCCTCTTCTACGACAATATTAATCTCCTCATATTCTTCAACGCCGCCGTTCTCTACTTCCTCCTATCTTTCTTCATCATCGCTGCTTTTTTGCCGCATCATCACCGGCAGAATGAATTCGGTACGGTTGCTTTTGTGCTGCTTGTCTGCCTACGCGGGAGAGGTCAGTGATTGACGTTGTCCATCGATCGTTTGGTTACTTATTCTTACAATGGAGTTGTATAGTGCATTAGACGTGGAGTTTCAGCTCGGCGGCGGTGAACCAGAGTTTGTAGTGTTGCTCAAGGATTGTTGTTTGGGGTTTGACCCTACGAGGCGATGATGTACTGGTCAGAAAGTGTGGTGGAGCTAGTGGCGTCGGCAGTGGGAGTTGAGTGTGGCGACGACGTAGTAGAGGGGAAGACGGTGGTGGAAATAATAGACTTGGGGATAGAAAGATGGAGAAAATGTCAAACATGAAGCAAAAGAAATCATGGAAAATATGCAATCAGTTGCAGAATCGGGCGGTGGCGTTAGTGGGGGAGAAAATGAAAGAAATAAAATATTGAAAAAGAAAATATTTGTTTTATTAAAATGTAGGGAGGGAACTACTTTCTTTCACTATTTTTTATTTTTTAAATATTTTTTAAAAAGGGTAAACTTAAATAAAATAATATTTTCAATTTTTTGATAGGGATTACCTAGCGTTATGAGATACTATTTATGGCTCACACCGTGATTTTCCAACATGTAGTGGATGAAGGTGAGATCGTGGTTGTTCCAATTTCGGTGATGGCGTTTCGTTGGTGATGCAACGGTTGAGTACTCTTAAGATGACGTCCCTAACTATTTAAATAGACGGAATTTCAATCTCCACTGAGTTTCAATACATTAAATGGTAGTATCTCTTAGTCATATACTAGGATATTTATGTGTAATTTAGTTTTTTATACTTCCTCCGTTCAGCTATCATTGACACACTTTCCATTTAAAGATGTTCAACTAAGTTTGACACATTCCAAATATAGAATGTTTTAAGGAAATTTTCACCATTCAATTTACTTTTTCTTCTTCCCATTCATTTTGCTCCACACAATTGGTATTTTCTAAAAAAATGTGTCAAAACGTGAAGTGCCAAACTTAGTTGAACGGAGGGAGTATGAAATCTTAAAAAGAATAACAATATTTTTAAGAGACAAGAGAAAAAGATAAGAGTATAAATGAAAAAGGAAAGGAAGTGGAAATAAAGAGATGAAGGGTACGGATACCTAGGGATCAGAATGAGTAGTCTGCCCTCTTATATTTTCTGGGGGAAAAAAATAGAGGGTGCCCATTTTGCCTTTGATGTTTACCTACCTTATGTTCCCCGGGAAATGTCGATTTTGCCATTACGGGGGTAGAGACCCTTGTTTACTAATTTAGTTGACCGAATAGCCCTACATGTACATGATGATTTCCACCTCCCATGTTCTAATCCGATTTTTACACGTAATAATAAAAGGTAGAGAGAGAAAGAGGTGTTTAATAAGTGTGTAATTATTGTTGATTTTTGCATTTAATGACTTGTTGATTGATTGGGTCCCCGTCCTATTTTTTAAAATAAAATTATTGTCAAGCCGGTCTCTGTTTCTTTCTTTTTCCCCTTTCGGAATTTTAATTTCGAGTAATTATTTTTGAAAAAGACGGTGAAAAATCACTTAAAGAGTGTATTTTGTTGGATTTTATAACTATTGTATTAATTATGAAAATTTTTAGAGCTAAATTATAATTATTTAGAAAAATTCTCCTATTAAACCAATTAACGGTTATACCAATCATAAAATTTCATATTTCAATAACTTATAGGATCAAATTATAATTATTTATCCATCACAATACATTTTAATAGTTTTAAATGTTATAGTAACCTCATTGTTGCAATATATAAAAATAAATACCATATCATTTCATTAGTTGCATCAGAATAACCCCGTCCAATGGTTAATCGGTAAAAAAAATTTAATTATTATATTTTAAGATATATTCTTTAAAAAAAATAAAATTATGAAATATTCATTGAAATAAATTTAAAAAGTATCAAATTACCCTACTAGTTACACTATATTTATTATAAAATGACCCGTCTACCAATTAAACCATTTAAAACACGACTTTTTGTACTATTGGTAATTTCGAAAAATCATGTATATTAGGACCTTTTTTGAAAGTTATCCACACTTCATTTTAGTTTTAATTAGTTTAATCTATTTAAATTTTAATTAAACACAAAACTGAACTTAATTTAATAAATTATTTTGATATTTAATTTTCTTAATTCGAATTAATGTTGATACTCGCTAGACAAAAAATGGAATAATATAGATGATAATCGTTATCTTTGAAACAAAAAATCTTTTAAATACTAATGAATTATGGGTGTTGAGAAAAAATTTCAATATTAATTACTCTTCGTCCATTCAAACTACAATTTAACTATTTGATCATATATATTAATATAAATATTATTGTGTGACGTTGTTAGATTCATTGTAACATATATTTTTTAAATATCAACTTTTTACAAATTTAATTTATTCTTAATCAAAGAAATTAAAGATCAAACTTTTTTCAAATTAACTATTAAAAGTAAAATCACGCAGTTTAACATGTAAGAGCAAGTCCAACAAATTATACAAAATGGACATTTTAGCTATATTTGAATATTTTGATATTTTTTAGCTCCAACACATGCTGTTACATATGATTCTCTAAAATGGAGAATTGGAGGAAAGGGAAGGTTTCATTCTCCACTAAGAGAGAATGGAATATTTGGATAGTAAGAAATGAGTGCGTCTCTTGAAAGACGGTTTTCCATAAGTTATGAAAACACCAACGTTTAAACTGCAAATTGAAAGAAATTAGGATAAAATTTTCGGATTGTATTAATTGGGTCATAAACTTATAACTACTACATGTTGCATAATAAAATTGTAACTAAAATCTTTTAACTTTCTATAATTCTAATTCAACCCCGTCTTTCCACAGGCATATGGAAAGACTGCCTTTTTCAAGACTTTTCCATTAGAAATTTAATGCTAACAATGTGAATCACTCTTAATTTAAAGGTGATTTTCTTATTTATTTAAATAATATCTATATCTAAATTTCATGCTACAGTAACTTTCATTGCTTGGAGCTGACGATATTAATTAAAAATTAATCGTTACTTAAAAAAATTAAATACATATATATTCATTAATTTTTAAAAATACTTGTTATTTAATTTTTTTTAAAAATAAATTTATTTATTTACTTATATTGTATTTTATAGCACAAAGTCTTGTTTTAAAAAATTAACGGTGAGACATGGCTATTTTATAATTGACGTGAATAATGAGGTGATTTAGTGTTTGTTTTTATTTATTGCAACGAGATTGCAATAACTTTTGAAAACTTTTAAAATGTATCGGAATCTAACAATTATTTAAACAGTTTTTTCATAATTGGTCTAACCGTTAGTCAATCTAACAAGAAATTTTCTCATTTTATGATTAAAGTATTTATTATTTTTCAATAAAAAAGAGATCATTATTTTTATATTAAATACAAAGTTATGTAAAATAAAGAATTTGTTGAAATTGAATTTTTTTTGATAATATGAGTTTTCTTTCACCATTTTAGAGAAACTTTAGGAGAATCCGTTGGACTCCCTCTTGGGAGGACATTAAGTAAAAAAAGAAAGCATTAGAAACAACATTTAATTAGTAACTAATTATGATGGAGTTCGTTGCGATCGTACGCCAACTGGAGTTGGGTAATACTTATTATAATTTATCTTATAATTATTATTGACAGCATGGTTATTGGTAATTGTTTCAACTTTGACAGCTCATAACTTGTCATAGCTTTAGAATAACCTAATCTACATACTAACATGAATCGTTACTCCTTCGTCACATATCAACTTGTATAGAATATTTTTCTACGATTTTCAAAAAACATGTTTGACCGATAATATATTTAACTATGTATAATAATAAAGAATAAAAAAATTAATGTTTTGAAACTATTATTATGATGAATCCAACAATATCACATAAAATAATACTATGATTTATATGTCTATTTAAATATGTGATCAAAATTTGACAGTGTCGACTTATCAAATAGTAAAAATGCAGATTAATCTGAGACAAAGAGAACATTGTTAGATAATGCCCCTAGCCCCTATAAATTTGAGAATAGTTAATAGTCACACCTTAGTGGTTAATAAAGTTATTGTTTGATATATAAAATTGTGGTTTTCAAAATAAATAAATAATTGTGGTTTTTTTGCGTTGAATTAGATACATGTGAGACATGTTAATTTATGTGAGATAGACTAGTTACGTGAGACAAAATCTCCATCATTCAAATAATCTTATCTAAGGTTCTCCATCATTCAAATCATCTTCACCGGTAAAATCATTCCCGTTACTTCATTTTACAAAAACATCCTCCAATAATTTCAAACCTTCGTGCAGTTTTTTTCACAATATCCACCCATCATTTTCACTAGTAGTGGATTCTTTAAGATAAACTTGTAGGTGTTTCAAATATATATATGGAAGGTGCTTTAAATATTACTTATAGGTGATTCAAGCATAACTTGTAAGTTATTTAAATTATATTTGTTGGTGCTTCAATAACAACTTTTTACAAATTATACATTAGAGTTTAGTGGTACGTAATATAGTACAATGTTCTTTCAAGTATAGCCTTTAGGTCCTTTGAGTATAAATTGTAAGTTCTTTTCATATAAGCTTGTACGTAATTCAAGTTATAATTGTGGTTGCTTCAACTTGAACTTGAAGGCGCCTTCAGTGTTGCTTGAGGGTGCTTCATTATATAGCTACTGATAAAACTAGAAAGATAGGAGAAGTTCCTTATTCACTACTGGAACACAGGTACATAAGCACCAGTCAGCGTGTACCGATGCCAAAATACCGGTTCTATAAATTAACTTAGCACCGGTATAATCATGTAAAAATGATAATACTGGTGCCCTTGTTGAACTATGCACCGGTAAAAAATATACCGGTGCACAATACCAGTGCCTAAGTGAGAAGAAGTACATAATAAGAAACTTTTAACCATCGGTAAGGCATATACCGGTGCAGAGAATGGGTGCTATGTCGAAATTTATACAGGTAACTGGTGTATACCTAGCCCATAAGCTAGAGCTGCTAGCCTTTAGGCCCCGCCTAATGTTTGACCACAAATAAATAAGAGACGGAATATACAATGATTCAGCTCAATGTCCATGTCAACCACAAATTCATAAAGGTGGAACCATGTCCAAAAGGACTCAACCATGAACTGAGAAAGACGGAATCATGACCAACACTTAGCCACATACAGAGATAATAGTGACCATTATTCAGCCTCGATGTAACCCACGTCCTTAAACCCTAGTAAAGCGGAGCCACCACTACAATCGCCTATAAATACAAGGAGAGTAACACTGGCTCAGGTAAGTCAGACTAAACTGAGAAATTCTAATTCTCTGAAGGAAAAGTATTGACTTAATCGTCGGAGCATTTTCCCCGAAATTACTTCCGGAATCTGTTTTGCAGGAAGAGACGTTTTACGGTGAACAACTATTATTTTTCTTGGTTGGGATTACCACATCATTTGTCGCCAACTGTGGGGGCAAATTTTTTGTTTTAAAGTCCTTCATTCCCATCAAGTAAACAATAGTTTTCGACAGAAGTGAGAAAAGCCAGAACCACCATACATAAGAACAAACAGCTGGACGTAACAAGAGCATGCATCCCAACCAAGATCAAGCATATGTCCCTAGTAGAGAACGAGAACACAGTAAAGAAGATACGGAGGATCATGAAGAGAAAGAAGAATCACCTAATACAAATCAAGAAAATGAGAGGAGAGTGTTTGCAGCCTTCTTGGAAGCGAACAAAGAAAACCTATACAATCATTTGTTAGCCAATCTCAAGCCGAAATCCCCGAAAATAAGTTTTCAAAAAAATTCAAGGGCATGAGAGACTTAAGTACGAGGATGAATTAAGCGATATAGTGGCAGACGATAATGCAGATAAATTACCGTTGGCATCGCATCTTCGCAATTTCAAGATACCAAAGGACTTCAAGCTGCCTTTGTATGTTAAAATCTATGATGGGACAACATATCCGAATGAATTTCTACATTCCAATCATAGCAGCAGGAGATTTAGTGATGTAGAAATTGAGTTGGTGTGCAACGCTTTCCCTATCTTTTTATCGGGAACAACGATTACATGGTACGAGGACTCACCAAACGGAAGCATTAAGTATTGGGCACAGTTGTAAGATTTATTTTGGGGCGCTTTTACCAGATGCAGAAGTTCACCAAAATAATAGCGGACCTAAACAACATAGCTCAGTGAAGTGATGAAAGTCTCGCAGAATATCATAATAGGTTCATCACTGAAAGTTTGCAGGTGTGCGATCTGTCATTCCAATCCTTGTTAGGTGAATTTATAGGGGGTATGCGATTAGGAGAATTTTACATGGAACTCACAAAGAACATGCCCAAAAACCCAAGGGAATCGTAAAACTAGATTAAGCAATATGTTTGAACTAAAAAAGTAAACAACCACAAGATAGAGCGGGAGCGAGCCGAAAAGAGAATAATGGAGGATGCATAAAGAATTTTTGTGAAGAAAGGGAAGGGAAATATCCCTTTCAAGGGAAGAGAATCAGGAATACAGGTTACACCTTTACAAGAGACACCTCTGACAAAATCGTGTAAAGAAACCTGGCAAGCGAGCGGAGAGTTATTTTGTGAACTGGAACCAATGATAGCACCTCCAGAAAAGAGATCCAAAGAATACTGTTGTGCATTCCACAAGGACCATGGGCATGACATCAAATATTTTAGAGACTTGAGATGGAAAATAGAGGAGAATTTGAGGAATGACTATCTGAGCCAGTACAACAGAGAAGATGGAGAAAACCGATACAACAAAGCTAGCAAAGTAGGGAGCTTTATGGCTAAGAACCAAGCCCTAGAAAACACATAGAACAAGAAACAAAATATAATAGCAATGGTGGATTAAGAAGAAGACCTCATGAGTGAGGCTTCAGAAAGAGTAATCCTATCAATACATGGATCAACTGAGTCTCTATCAAATAATTCCTGGAAAGCGAAGGCTAGGTATTTACCACCAAAAGAGCCTGGTGACAATATATTTTGCTCGGGCGAGATAATCACATTTGTCAAAGAGGATGCAGTTCCCAACGCTTCACCTCATAATGACCAAATGGTCAATATCGCTAAGATTGGAAATGCAACGGTTCATAGGGTGTTTGTGGATGATGGGAGTGCAGTATAATTTCTATTTTTGGATTGCTTCGATAAGTTGGGGTTCAAGCAGACTAACCTAAAGAGCGAAGACACCTTTAGGTAAAATACAGCTGCCATTACAATAGGTAAAATTGATAGAAACTGTACTATCATGTGTGATTTCTTGGTCATGGATACATCAAGTCTATTTAATGCCATCATCGATAGGCCTTGGATGAATACATTAAAGGCAATATGGTCCCCATA
>JAULKM010000002.1:10657469-10674988 GCA_032355605.1 Rubia tinctorum
GAAAATGGTTATCTAAACCCCTTATGATGTAAACCTACCTAAATCTAGCAATCTTCCAACAAAAAAATAACAAAAAAGATGTTAAATGCTTCGGAAAATACATGTATTTGACGTCTCATCAATAACCCTAGATTTTTAAAATAAGTGATGATATAAACCTGAAATTCTTGTTCATATTCTAACTGCGGGGCTCACTCCATGGGTAAAATTATCCAAAATTATATTGAAAATAGAATAGGGGTATTTTGGTCATTTTCACTCCGGTTAATGTCGGACTTTGACCAGTTAACGCATGTCTCCGACTATAGGGGCATGAGTTTTTAGTCACTGCCGGTCAAGGGGTATATGTGCACTTTTAAAAAATTGGAGGGTATATTTGCACAAACCAAAAAACTGGGAGGGTATGAATGCATTTTACCCAAAATAATGTATCATAATAGTGAACAGGATCTTTAAATGAAGGAAAACAAACCATAACTTTGATTAAAAAAATGTACATTCTAATGAGAAAGATGAAGTAGTTATATGGTAAAAAAAATTAATATTAAGATTTTAGTTTGATACTAATTAGTGAACTTCGCACAATAATCACAAATAATATTACGAGAAAAGTGCTTGTATAACCCTACCTAATTCACATAAGTGCCAATATAATCTTTTGATAATTCAAAGTGCCAATATAACCCAAGAAAGTAAGTGAAAGTGGAAACATACTCATTTCGGCATAATTAGGCCGGAATTGGATGAAAAGACTATTTTACCCCTCTATTAAAAAAATAAAAATAAATGAAATTACTATCATACCCCCTAAACCTTAATTTTATTTCCTCCTCTTCTCTTCTTTTCTTCCTTTCTTCCCACAAATCATTTCATCCCGCCGTCTTAAAACCCTTTCTTCCCGTCATGAAACCCAATTCTTCCTTCCGTTAAACCCTTTCTCTTCTTCTTTTCTCTCGGTGATATCTTCCTCCTTCCTTTCTATCTCACGAATTCTTGATTTCGCTGGTTTATCCTCGGTTGGTCAGTTTTGTTTAAGTAGCTCTACACTAGTGGAATGGATAAGGTTTTGGTGTGGTGAAGTGGCAGGCTATCAAGCTTTGTATGTTAGGGTTTCACGGCGGCGGTGGGGGTGTGGTTGGTGGCAGGAGTAGAGGTGGTGGCGGTCGGTGGTTTAGTGGCGGACTAGCAAGTTTCACAGGTTAAGGTTTCACGGCTGCGGGCCTGAGAGCAGGGGTGGTGGCGGCGGGGGTAGAGTTACAGGCTAGCAAGCATCGCAGGTTAGGGTTTCACAGCGAGATTAGGTTTTCACGGCGGTGGGCTGGGGTAGGAGTGGGAGTGGTGGCGGGGCTGGGTGGGGGCTGGGTGTGAGTGGGGGCTGGGTGTGAGTGGTGGGCCTGGGGGTGACCTACACAGTGTGAAAATAATAAATAAAAAGGTGAAAATAATAAAAAAGTAAAGGTGACATACATGGCCCGGCTTTTAACTATATTTAGCTGGACATCCAAAAACCAACAATTATCATCATCGTCGCTTTCTGCAACTACCCCAGCCCCATTCATTTTGTTTTTTCTCATCATCAATTCTTACTAATATTATCCATATTTTTCATCTCTAATTTTACCCTTAATCACATTTTATCCAAAATATAAATTAATTATGAAGATACAAAAATTGACCGCAACTCACCAAGTTGAAGTGTATAAATAGAAAGTAAAACTAAACAAAAATGTAACATTTATTAATTCATACTTCATACCTTTAGGATAATTTCGGTAAATGGTTGAAATTTTATGAAAGAATTATTATCTTTTCTAACCTATAATTCATATATCAAACTCTAATATTTGTATCAATTATCTTACAATAAAACAAAAGTATTATAAAATAAATAAATGAAGGCAACATACAAGTTCAAATTTAGCAAGTAAAATTAAAAGTAGATACTCTCTGTCCCAACTTAAGGGTCTTATTTCTTTTTTTAAACAAACATTTATGTATATTGATGTGACATGGAAAGTAGGGGATAGAAATGATTTGACAAATTTCACCCCAAATAAAAAAAATAGGTACCTTTAATTGGGAGAGGCGAAAACTAAAAATTTAAATCTTACACGGAGATGGAGGGAGTAAATAAATTTTTCATCTATACTCCAGGAATTGATTTTCAGTAACTGGTTGGAATTTAGTGAAAAGAACCGCTATAACATTTTTTTTCTTCTCATTATTAATGTTACAGGCATTATCCATAGTTTTAAAATGTAATTTTAGCTGAATATATTTTTGAAAAGATAAAGTTATTTAAAAATCATAAAAACAAAAGCAATACGTCACATTCAAATTTACGGATAGAAAGTATCATAAACGTAAATGTAATATTTATTAATTCATACTTTACGACGCAATTTTAGTAAGCGGTTGGAATTTAATGAAAAGAACAATGTAGTTCTCTTCACTCGTCATCGCTTTTTACTAGTATCATCCTATATGTATTTCAGTCTTAATATTAACATTATCTATTATATTTTCTAAAATAAAAAATGTTTAAAAATAGAAAATTGAGGATTACACTACGATTATATAAAAAAAAAAAAAAGGGAGTAAAAGCGAATGGAGATACATGAGTTGTGCTTTATACAGTAAGCGGTTGGAATTAAGTGAGAAGAAACAATATTAAAACAAATGAATACGGTGGATTGTAGACTGAAATTAATCATGTATACCCGGGTATTGATCTACTTTTTTATTAGTTTTGGAGACAGCCCAGGTGAGGCCTTCAGCTCCTGTTCTCCCTCTTTTTAGTTAAAGTACCACAATAACCTTCTTTTCTTTCATTTTTTTAATGATAAATAAAAAAATTAAAATTAGGAATTATTACCGCACCCACTGGTAAAGATTCCCCAGAAAAATCCTTTTCATTTTAGTGTATAGGGAGGGGGTTGTGAGATTGACAGGCAGATCCCCACCGAAATAAATTATTAAATTCACCACGCCCCCATCTCCATCTCCCCTTTCTCTCTCATAAAACCCATGGAATTCACCATCTTTCAGTGATTTCTTTTTTCCTTTTTATTTTGCCCAAGCCCTCTCCTCATCATCATCATCATCAAAAACTTCTCTTTCTTCCCCCACTATTCATTCTTCTTTATTATTCTTTTTCCTTTTAATTTTGGCTCTGGCTCTCATTTCTGCCCTTGTTCTTTGATGATGTTGGGCATCCCCAGCAGCAACATCAATAACGGAGCTGCTGCTGCCGAGGCCGCCGCGGAGGCAGCTCACGACAGTGGTGGTGGCGACAGCGGTGGAGGAGGAGGAATCCAGAGTGGCGGATTCAGTGAGGATGACATGAGGCCGGAGAGAGGCGCCTCCGGCGGTGGCAACCGGTGGCCCAGGCAGGAAACATTGGCCTTATTGAAAATTAGGTCCGAAATGGACACAACTTTCAGAGACTCTAGTCTTAAGGGTCCATTGTGGGATGAAGTTTCCAGGTACTGCTAATTCCTTATGTTCACCAAAATTTCACTCATCTCAAAATTCATCTCAAAATTCATCTGGGTTTGATGATGACCAAATAAATTGTGGGTTCGGATTTAGAAGGAAATTGTTTTTTTCCTAGACTTCATTTCACTCAAATTCAACAGCTTTTGCTGGATTATCAATTTCCGGGTTTCTCGCCCTTCTGTTCTGATTTACTTTCGGCATGTTCTTACAAATCAACCGAAAAACGCCCACTTGAATTTCCGACATTTTCCATCATGATTTCTTCATCGTACTTTCACAGATGAAAAAAAACTTCTGGGAAGAGAAGAGTGATTCTAACTAGCAGTACTGGAACTCATAAGTCATAATTAAGGCTTGCCTTTTGGCATGTTAAAAATGTGTTTTCAAGATTTTTATTTTCTTCTTTTACCTTGCCATGGTTCATTTTATGGGTGTTAGGAATGGAAATTTGGATGGGACCGAATGAGTTCCAGAAATGGAGATTTTTTCTGTATATGTGTGCACTGTGTGTGTGGCTGTCTTTTTTATTTTATGTTGTTACTACTTTCTTTGTTGGGGAATTTGGATCCAATGATTAATTGGTGTGTGTTTGTTTTCTTTTTCCAGAAAAATGGCTGAACTTGGATACCACCGCACTGCAAAAAAATGCAAAGAGAAGTTCGAAAATGTGTTCAAATATCACAAGAGGACCAAAGAAGGCCGGGCTTCGAAAGCCGATGGCAAAACGTATCGGTTCTTCGATCAGCTGGAAGCGCTTGAGGCCAATCCCGCCGCCTTGCAACTACCGCCGACGCCCACACCCCGCGCTCCACCGCCGCTGGCCGCCGGAGCCGCGCAAATGCCGCCAACCTCCAACCATCCCCCCAACATCACTGTTTCATCGGCTCCACTGTCGCCAAATCCTGTAAGTTTTGCTCAAAATCTGGTCTCCGGACAAAATGTTGGAAATAATCCCAGTAACATTCCTCCGCCGCTGCCGACGGCCGCGGCTACCATCAATGCTCCACCGCTTCAGAGCGCACACCACCAGCACCACCATTACCCGACCTCGCACGCCAGCGTGATGGCGGGCATGATGTCGAACTCGTCTTCCTCGTCCACGTCGTCGGATGAGGAGATCGAGCGGCGGCACGGGCGGAAGAGGAAGTGGAAGGATTTCTTTGAGAGGCTGATGAAAGATGTGATCACCAAGCAGGAAGAGCTGCAGCGGCGGTTCTTAGAGTCCTTGGAAAAGCGGGAGCGCGATCGGATGGTTCGAGAAGAAGCTTGGAGAGGACAAGAAATTGCGAGGATGACTCGGGAGCATGATCTCTTGGTTCAAGAAAGATCAATGGCAGCGGCTAAAGACGCGGCGGTCATTGCATTCTTACAGAAAGTCACTGATCAACAGAATCCCAGTCCCAATCCCAACTCCAATACTCCAACCACCACCGCAATTCAGATTCCACCACAGCTCCAAATCCCTTCATTATCATCTCCACCACCGCCTCCGCCACAAGCTCCTCCACCACCACCACCACCACCACCAATAACAACAACACAAGTAATATCATCACTACCAATGCCGGTGATTCCAGCTGCATCCCTACCACCAGCTCCACCACCACCGCAGCCTATTCATCAGACTCCTCCTCCCCCACCACCGCCCAGGAGCGCCGAGATGAGTATAGTTCCGAAACCGTCAGGCGACAACGGGGTCCAGAGTTTCATCCAGCCTAGCCCTTCGCGGTGGCCGAAATCGGAAGTGCAGGCCCTGATCAAGCTGCGGACCAATCTGGACATGAAGTATCAGGAGAACGGGCCTAAAGGGCCGCTGTGGGAGGAAATATCCGCGGGAATGCGGAAAATGGGGTACAACAGAAACGCCAAGAGATGCAAGGAGAAGTGGGAGAACATCAACAAGTACTTCAAGAAAGTGAAGGAGAGCAGCAAGAAGAGACCCCAGGACTCCAAAACATGCCCCTACTTCTACCAGCTGGAGGCTCTGTACAAGGAGAAGGGCAGTCACAGTTCTTACACCAACGCCACCGCACCTCCGCCGCTCCCTCCCGTTGCACCCACCTCCAACCCCATGATGCCCATCATGGCTCGCCCCGAGCAGCAATGGCCGATCGTCCAGCCACAGCAGCACCACCACCATCACCAGGATTCCGCCATGGAGGAGGACCGCGAGAGCGATAACATGGACGACAACGACCACGATGATGATGGCGATGACGAGGATGACGACGACGAAGGCGGAGGGTACGAGATAGTCACCAACAAGCAGGCATCTTCGGTGGCGACCACTGCAGCTGAGTAAGTGGGGAAAGAGAGGATGTACTAATACTACTACTACTACAAAAGCAGGAGCATTTGGGATGTGGGGCAGATTTTTGCAGGGATATTGTCAGAAGAAGACGGTAGGCATGAAAGAAACTTTGCAGAGATGGTGGGAAAATTTGGAAGCGTTTCAATATATGAAAGTGAAAATACATAGGTGAAAGTGAAAATGATGGCGTTTTTTTTTTGTTTTTTTTTACTTGGGGGGTTGTTGTAAGGTAATAGTTGGGTCCGTTTGGTACAAGTTTTTTTTCAATTTAAATTTTAATAAATTTATTTATTGTTTGAGAAAATAAATAATTCGAGGGAGAGAAAAAGGGACGTGTTTACATTTTAAAGTTAAAATTTCTGAATAACTGTGAAAATAGAAAGCATAGTGGATGATGGATGTATTTACAATTTTCTTTTTGTTAATGGGGGTGTAATGTGGACAAATTAATGCTTAATGAATTAGTTTGTTGTTCTTTCTTTTGCGTTTGAATAGTAATTTTTGGTTAGTTGTTTTGTGCATGAAATTGAAGTGTTTTTTAATTAATCACCATGTGATGCTGTGTGTGTATTGTGTAGTACTACTACTAATCGTCACGTCTTGTTCCAGGAAAGAGAGGAAAAGGTGAGTTTTGAGGTAGTAGTTTTTTAAAATTTAGATTGATGTGAAGAATTTGGCGAGTTCAGATTCAAATTCTTTTGTTTTTATGCTACAACTAGTAGCCAGACCCAAATATAAAAATGTTTATTCACCGATTGTATTTTAGATCCCAATGATAAATCTTGAGGGTTTTATCTCGATTCAATTTCCGAGGCAAGTACTGGAGAAAGATTCCATATTATTTTGTGCTTCAGGTTGATAGTGTTTTAATCGGCTACCTACACAGGCCACGTTGTGTTTATGTGACAAAATGTGGTGGTACGGCCCGGTCATGAAACCGAGATTGTACTAGATAATAGGAGATAATATGAGATTATTAGAGATGCTTGGAAATAGTATGAGATAGTTGAAAATGGTTGAAGATGGCTGAAAGTTGTTAGAGTTGGGATGGAATTATTGGAAATCGTTTGAGTTAATATGAGATTATTCGAATTGATTGAAACTCATATGAGATTATTCGAATTGAACTGAATTTAAATACATTCAATTTAATTTATACGCCCCCCCCCCCCCCATGTTATTCGGTCTTTGAGGAAAAGGGTTTCCCAACATTGCCTCGGGTGGTTTCCGTGAAATGATGTGTACAAGCCTTGAGTCAATCGTTCCTAGAACAAAATACGAGTCCAAAGGCAGGCTAAGAAAGGGTTCTCACTGCAGTTTCGACCAACCACCACCGGTCAATTTCCGCTTCGGAGCCACCACTTCCTGAATCAGTCTATGTTTCGAATCCACATCGGGAAGGCAAAGTAGAATAGCAGGAACATTTAAATAAGTTTAATATTTTATTGGATCTTATATATAAATATAATAAAATGAACTAAATTAAACCTTATTTAAATGATTTAAAATACTAAATTTAACTAAATTTAAATAAAATAAATTTAGTAAAACTAAATATAGTTTTAAAAAATACTAATAACAGGCCTTAACAAAAGCTGAACTTGGTTGAGATGAAATGAAACGAATTGGAAGGACTGAAAAACAACTTCAATTTGGAAGCCTTCACCATTTTCAGTTCTGAAGGTTATCCGTACATCTCGACGTCCCGATGATGAAGCACAACATTTCAATGAAGAAATATAATTAGGCGTGGATGAAATTGATTCTTGTCATTGTTTAGCAATATTTGAACTACCAAAATTTAGCAAATAAGTATGTTATATTTAAATTATATATTTCGTGCTATTTACATGTATTGAACGAAACTAAATTATATATTGATTAATAGACCTCAATAAGGTCATTTTAAGAAACATGCATTTAATTAACCCAATTGAATTGAATTGAATTGAATTCAACTCATTGTAAAAAATTAAAATTTACTAAAATGAACCTTAGGAGAAAAGTGCGTTTTTAATCCTATATTTTGTTCGAAAGTTCATATATAATCTTGTAAAATATGAAAGTGCAAATCTCATCGTGAACTTCGTTGACCAAAATGTCAGTAGCCAAATTGGCAGGAAATTGATGAAATTACCATAATACCCTTAAGTTTAAAAATCAAAAAATAAAATGAAATGAAAAGACAACAATAACCGCCCATCTCTCTCCTCTTTTCACTCAGCCTCCCATCGTCACCTCCGTCCCTTCATCTTCTCCGCGCTCATCTTCGCCGCCGTCGGAAACCCACCACTCAGTCTCTCGTCCTCATCTTCTCTCCTCTCAGCCTCTCCTCTCATTTCCTATGCCTAACCCCCACTGGAAACCCACCACTCAGCCTCTCCTCCCCTCTTCACCCGTTGCGAACGGCGGGTGAACACGAGAGTGGTGCGAGCGGCGGTGCGAATGCAAGCGGTGATGCAAACACGAGCAGAAGAGCGAGCAAGGTTTCGGTCGTGGTGGGGCTATGTTCAATCGGTGGTGGTGGTGGGGGTTATTCTAGCGGTGGTGGGGTGAGGTTGTTGTGGTGAGAACCAGGAGAGGGGCGGTGGTAACTGTGGTAGCGTGTAACGGAGGTTGTGGTCGCTGCAGTAACGGGGGTTGTGGTGGAAGAACCAGGAGAGGATCGATGGTGGCTGTGGTGGCGCGCAGGGCTAGGTTGTGGCGAGTCTAGGGTGCAACGTGGTGGGAGAGAGGTGGAATTAGGGTGGAGAGCTTTTTTTCGTGATGGTGGTCGGTTCAATGAGCCATTGATTAAATGCCAGCGGGAGCTGGGGTGTGGGCGACGGGGCTATGGTGGGGGGTTAGGGTTTCTGAGATGTGGGGCTAGGATTTCTTGTCAAAGCTGGTGGTTCTGGGTGGCGGAGCTGTTGGAGATGAGCGGGCGGCGATGTGGCAGTTGATCAGCGGAGCAGCGGCAGAGCAACCGCGGAAATGTGTTTGAAGAAGAAGAATTGGAGGTGTAAAATGGTCTTTAAATTGTCAATTTTAAACTTAGGGGTATTTATATATTTTCATGTTTGGTTCATTGGCTGACTTTTTGAGTCAACACCATTGCGCCGGAATTCAGAAAATGGGTATAACTACACAATTTTATAAAAACTTAGGGTTAGTTTTGCACTTTCATATTTTATAGGGTTTTATCTGCACTTTCTCAATTTAATAAGGTCAATGCACTTTTCCCTAATTTAAAATACTAAATTCAAATAAATTTAAGTATACTAAATTGAATTTTATTAAAATTGAATATAGTGAAAAATAGTAATAATTGGCCTTGAACAAAAACTTAATTGAAACCGGACTGGACTGGACTGAAGCGAACCTTCTTGAACAAAAACTTAATTGAAACCGGACTGGACTGAACTGAAGCGAACCTTGTTTAAATAGTTTAAAATACTAAATTCAAATAAATTTAAATATACCATTGAATTTTACTAATATTAAATATAGTTACGAAATAGGAATAATAGTCCTTAACAAAAACTAAATTGGACTGGACTGAATTGAATTGAACATAATTAATTTAACTAAATTCAATTCAATAAAAATGAATTATATAAGTTAGAAAAACCATAACATAAAAATGGTCATTATTATGAAATTTAATGTGAACTAAACTCAAATAAATGAATGAATTTGTTAGAATTTCATATACCACCGGTAATTAAAAATGAGGAAATAATGTATGTTAGACTGAATTGAATTTAATTAATAAAACTAAATCAATTATAATTATTTAAATATAAAATTTCACGAACTATACATATATTTAATAATGTTAATATGATAATGAATAGATCGAAAATTTTAACATATTATTTTGAAGTAAAATAATATGATCTTTTTCATAGTCGCAATAAATATAATAATCCTTATTTTCTGATTTAATTAACATTTACTAAAATATTAATATTTAAACTATATTTCATAGAAAATTTAATTGAAAAATATTTGAACAGATTTGAAAGTAGTTAACCTGAAATTATTGGAGATTATTGGAGATTATTAGAGTTGAGATGAGATTATTAGATCCGGTATGAGATTACTGGAGATTATTAGAGTTGAGATGAGATTATTAGAGTCGTTATGAGATTATTGGAGATGAGATGAAATTACTGGAGTTGATATGAAATTATTAGAGATGGTTGGAGTTGATATAAGATTATTGGAAATGGTATGAGATGAAAGTAATGAGATAAGCTGAACCGGACAAGGTCTAGTACTCCCTCAATTTCATTGAATTTGACTCACTTTCCTTTTTAGTTATTTTTATAGGTTTGGCACATTTTCCTTTTTGGCATGATTCCTTCAATTTCATCAACTTATTCTATTTTTTCCTTTCTAAATTCAATTTCATCCACTCATTTCCTTCACCTAAATCCAAGCACTTAATCACATAAAAATGTGATTAATTCAAGCACTTAATCTTGCAAAAAAAAGAAAAATGTATCAAACACATAAAAATAAATAAAAAAGAAAGTGTGTCAAATCCAACGAAATAGAAGTATTACACATATTCGGTTCAAAGAGGATCTATCATTATCTTAGGAGAAAATTACAATTTAATAATTCAAACTTAGGTGAAATTACAAGTCTCGTTCTTTTTTCTGTATCATATTCTTTAAATATTTACAAGCTATTATAAAATATTTACAGTTAGTTCTTTGGGAAAGTTTTGGGAAAGAGTGTCTTTCCATAGACACATGAAAAGATGGGGTTGAATTATAATCATAGAAAGGTAAAAGATTTTAGATACAATATCAAAATTTTACTACGCAACATGCAGTGGTTATAAGTTTATGACCCGATTAATGCAACTCGAAAATATTATCTTGATTTCTTCTAATTTGCAATTCGAACCTTGTATTTACATAATTTATGGAAAGACCATTTTTTAAGAGAGGACTCTAGTTCTTTTGCCGGATATAACATATTTTATTGAAATTAATGCACCAATCAAATAGTTTTCGAGATTTTTAAAATTATAATTTTAAAACTTTTGAGGTTGAATTGATATTTTTAAATATTTTCTTCTTCCATATTTTCTCCACTACCTCCTCCATCATGTTACGAGCACCACCCCTCATTCCCTTCTTTCTCGTGGTGACACTATCACAACTAGAGATGTTGACTCGATGTTGACTCACTTAAATTGGATGAGCATGCGTCTAAAATCCGATCCCGACCCATTGGGTCGAGTAGGGGTTTAAGTTGTTTAGACTAATCGGGTCAGTTCAGGTCTGGGTTTAAATTTTGAAAAATGGCCTTGGGTCCGGTCCAATATATTAAGACCCAGAGCCAACCAAAAGACCCATATAACCCTAACTACATACTCCCTCTGCCCTAGCAAAAATGACACATTTGCTTTTTCACGATCTTCAGTGATAATGTTTGATCGTCAATATCTCTAACTACATATAATAATTCCACAAAAAAAATATTTTG
The DNA here is from genome assembly GCA_032355605.1 of Rubia tinctorum. Classification (NCBI taxonomy): domain Eukaryota; kingdom Viridiplantae; phylum Streptophyta; class Magnoliopsida; order Gentianales; family Rubiaceae; genus Rubia; species Rubia tinctorum. The sequence continues at coordinate 10,668,763 of JAULKM010000002.1, forward strand.
AAAATAGATATTAAAATGAATCTAACAATATTTCACATAATATTTTTATTATGCATATATTAATTTATATTTAATGTTAAATTTTACAAAGTTTAACTTGTAAAAAGTAAACGTGTCATTTTTGCTAGGACAAATGGAGTATACAGTTTAATTATATATTTTATCGTCAAGAATAGATATGATTAGAAACTTTGTATATTTATTATCAATTAAACAAATATCTCACATATATTGATTTTGTTGTATGATTGTTGAAAATTTAAGATTGGATTAAATTATTTTTTCTTGAGAATTAATGGATTTGCATATTATACTTGAACAATTTGTATTTAAAATCCGTTTAGGATCTGTTTTAGACCAATTTCGTTATATCCATTGATTTTGGATATGGCTCTAAAAAATTTCAGAACTTCACGAGTCCGGATTGAGTCTAAGGTCTAGCTAATTTTTTTTAGGTATGGCCAGGGTCTTATTAAACCTGAACCATTCCCATCCCTGCGGCTAATAATCTATGAAAATAAATTGCGAATATTTTGTAATAACGTGGTAATGTTTTAGGAAAAATTTATAAAAAGAGGAACGAAGGCTGTGATTTCGTATAATAATGAGTACCAAAGCTGTCATTTTCTCTTTCTCTATTTTTTAAAACACTTAAAATAATAATATAATTATTTTTTTAAATTTAAATACGTTAAATTTTCACTTAAATAATAATATTGTATATTTGACGATTGAAATATAAATATTATAAAAATTAAAATATTTAACTTTAAAATGTAGTTTTGAAGTTAAAAATCAAAATATATAGTAATGTGTCTTTTCCGAGATCAATTGAGTCTGTCTTGTGAATCATGATTAATTTTTTCATAAGTGTTTGGATTTATGGTGAATGAAATTGAATTGAGAAAGAAAAATGTAGAATGAGGGGATGAAATTAAAGGCAATATAACTTTAAGTGCTTGGATTTATGGTGAATGAAATGAATGGATGAAATTAAATTTAGAAAGAAAAAAAGGAGAATGGGGGATGAAATTAAAGGAATCCTGCTTAAAAAATGAAAGTGTGTCAAACCTACAAAACAATCGAAAAAAGTGTCAAACTCATTGAAATAGTAGAAGTACATTTTAATTTAAACAGTGTATAGATTAACACAAAGTCTTGTTTTATGCAGTCTAAACTTTAGGTCAGGGTTTATTGTATAAATATAAGAAATTTCATTTGAGATGAGGTTTTTAAAAAAATATACTAATGAATTAAGGGATATTAGTTTTTTTTAAATGCTAATTAAAGCTTTGTTGATTTTTTATGATTTTAAATTGATGTTTTGTTGGTTGTGGTCGACGTTTTTTAAATTTTTATCGATTTTTATTTATTTTTTTATATAATTTTGCCTGTTATATTATATATTTTTTCTCTAATTTTTTAGCTAATGTTTTATGATTTTTCGTTGATGTTTTTCTATTTTTTGTTGATGTTTATAATTTTCAGTTCGATGATCATATTAATTATTTGCATTTTAAAAACAGTTTTTATTAATTTTTAATTTTTTAAAGATTTTTTTTGCAGTCTGCAGATGGCGGAAAAATGATGGGAAACAATTGGACAAAAATCCCCTTAAAAAAATTAGCGATAGGTCCCTGTAAAATTATTAGAGGTAGGTCCATGTAAAATTATTAGAGATAGGTCCATGGAACTAAAATATATCTAGAATTGCATAAATACCCCTGTCTAAAGTTTAGTCTGCATCACATGAGACCATCTCATAGATTAATTCAAAAGTTTAAACACGCGATAAACAATATTTAAATGTTGAAAATACAAAAATACCATACTAAAAATACGATTTTTAAGTTACAGTGTTCAAGTTAAAAAGTATAATAAATAAGTTTAAAATTACAGTAGTCATTCCATAGTTTATGAAAATATCGTATTTTTCAAAACTAAAAATACACATATTTTAATTTATAATAACTCTTATGAATTTTTCTTGTAAGTAGATTTTTTTCACAAAATATGGAACTATCACTCTTTAACTTTATAAAAACGATAAACAATATTTAAATGTTGAAATATAGGAACTACTGCATATAAAATACAAGAGAAGGTTTTCTAACAAGTGATATGTCTTTAAATAATGAAAAGTTCATTGCATTTTTCACTTATACACTATATTTGTTGAATTAAACATCGATTTTTAAAATTTAAACAAAATATTTACATTGAATATTGTTAGATTTATATAACATTTCTTATATTTTAACATTAAACACACCCACTTTATTACATTTTTTAACTTATAAAATGAAATATTAAAATTATAAATATATATAATTTTTTAATTAAAAAGTAAAGTGGTATGTCCATAAACTTCCCTAAAATATTTATTTTATGGGCATGCCACATATATATCCCGATACTTCCACAAAATACAATACTATTCAAGTCTGAAATTATCGCATTTAAATTTAAATGCTCCATCCATTTCATTGGATGTGTCACACTTTCCTTTTTTATTATTATTTTTGTGAATTTGACACACTTTCCATTTATAGAGTGATTCTTTCAATTTCATCCACTCATTTTACTTTTCTCTTTCTAAATTCAGTTTCACTCTCACATTTCATTCATCTAAATCCAAACTGTTAATATTATGGTGTCACATCCAACGAAATAGAGTCATTGAGTATTAGAGTTGTCATTTTTTTTCAAGACTGAGTCAATTCTGATTATGTGATGATCATTAATTTGATTGTTTTTGAAGTCAATATCTGTAAAAAGAAAATGTTATCTATGACAATTTCTTCGTTAATTCACATGTAGTGATTAGATTTTCATAATTCTCTCTCCCTGCCCTTTTTTTCATTTGAAGATTTTCATATTCTGAACAACGTTTAAATTAATTGTTAGTGAAACTTTTAAAAAGACAGTCTAATTTTAATACCCAGGGACTGTTTTTGTAAGTAGTTTCAGATCATCACATGGCTTCTGTTTGGTTTATATTTCTCTTGAATTTAAACATTTTTATGACGTTAAACAATTTCAAAATATATTGAATAGATGTTTTGGATTTTTTTCTAATAATAATTCCATTTAATATATAAAATCTAGAGTTCAACAAATACATTGCATTTCATAAAATAATGATACAAATACTATAAACAACTACTGAAATAAATCGGTCAATTAAATTTAAAAACTTGTTATTATCAAACTGGACCCATAATCTTTGTCTTATAAACTACTAGAATTTATTTTATAAAAAATACCATTATTTTTTTTAAAAATCAATTATTCAAACATGTTGGGAAAAATGTCCAACATCGATTACAATAAATGGAATTGACATCCAACCTAACTAGTTGCTAGAAATAACTAACATATTGAAAGGTATTAAGAAATATCAATATTATTTGAATATTACTTATAATTGTAATTATATTTAGATTTTTTTCTTTTATGTATAGGTCTTTGTACCTCTATATAATGTATCTCAAAGTATGAATACAAACACAGATTATTACCCTTATTTTCTACATGGTATCAGACCCAAAAACCCAGAATTTCCATTTCAAATTTATGTAAACGCCACCGTCATCGTCTGCATGTGACCTCCACACTCCGCCAATCCAAGTTGCCTTTCTCCATTAAAAAGAAAGAAAATTGGCGCCGCTGGTTCACCACCACCACCCCGCCGCTCAGCTGCTCAAATCTGCTCTCCGATCAGCATCAACCTGACCGGTACTAGCTTTGCTCCAGTTTCCTCGGCGTCAATCATCCGGCGAGCTCGTTCGTCATCCGGCGAGATAGTCTGCTCCAGTTTCCATCGGCTTGACTGACGTCAACCTGCTACTCAGACCGGCGTACCTGTTACTCCAACCGGCGTGCCATCTACTCCGACAGGCGTGACATCTACTCTGACCGACGTGCATGCAACTCCGACATGCACCTCGACAAGGAGCGCGTGAGATTCACGCGCGCGACTAGCCTCCACTAGCGCATGCGGTCACGCATAGCTGAAGGGGACGTTCTCTTTCTTTTACAGGGCGCGTGTTTCCACGCGCTATTGCATACAGACGCGCGGCACTTCCTTCTTGATTGCTGTTCAGCGCACGTACCTACTACTTTTTAAATTTATTTATTTATTAAAAAATAAATAAATTCTGTTATGGCTCTTTTCGCTGGCGCTATTATCTGGCTGCCAAGATTTGCAGTTGCGGCCTCCGGCTCCCTTGCCTGATCTGATTCGGCTCTTCTCTGTCTGATGACCAATAGAGTACGACCTTTAATTTATTTACTCATTTAAATTACCCTTCTGACCATAGGTCAGGTAAGCGTACTTTACCTTGGATTCTTGATTCTGGAGGCACATATCACATGACTGGTGGCAAAGATTCTATTACCGATATTACTGCTGCTACCGATATTATTAATGTGCTTCTACCTGATGGATCTGTGTCGTCTGCAACGCATTATGGTTCTATACACTTTGGAGATACTACCCTTACTCATGTGCTTTACATATCTGCCTTGCGATTCCATTTATTATCGTGCTCTAGATTGTTATCTGCCTTAAAATGTCTAGTTTTGTTTACTGAAAATTATTGCATTTTACAGAATATCAGTACGAGGACTGTGATTGGCGTAGGTGAACAGCAAGGGGAGGGGGTTTATTGGCTTCGTCTGTTGGATGCGCGTGCTCAGTCTCATATCTCGCAGTCATTTCCGACAGTTGCCACAGTTTCTACATCTGATTTATGGCATCAACGTCTTGGTCATCCATCCTATACGGTGTTGTCTTCTGTTTCTACTCTTAATTTTAGCACAAATAATAATTCTATACCTTGCTTTGTGTGTCATAGAGCAAAACAGACTAGACATAGTTTCTCTTTGAGCTCTTCAAATACTAGTTCTTTGTTTGAATTGATCCATTGTGATGTTTGGGGGCCTTATCGCATACCATTTTCTAGTGGTGCATTTTATTTTATTTACTATAGTTGATTATTATTCTCAAGATGTTTGGGTTTATATAGTAGTGGCTAAGTCTGATGTAGCATCTAGATTTAGAGAATTTTGTGCTTTAATCAAGACACAGTTTGGGTGCCATATCAGTCGTGTCCGTGCTGAAAATGGTAAAGAATTTTTGCCTTTGAGATTATACTTTGTTGAATCAGGGATCATTTTTGAGACATCTATGGTTGATACACTACAACAGAATGGTCGTGTGGAACGCAAGCATCGTCATTTGTTAATGTGGCTCGTGCTTTGCCTTTTCAACCTAATCTGCCTATTGATTTTTGGGGAGAATGTGTTCTCACTATTGCTTATCTGATTAACTGGACACCGACAAAGCAACTCAATGGTAGCACACCATTTGAGTTACTCTATGAACGTACTCCAAGCTACAAGTTTCTGAAAGTTTTTGGTTGCTTGTGTTATGCCTCCTACATTCCCAGATACCGTGACAAGTTTGCTCCAAGAAGTTATCGGTGTCTGTTTCTTGGGTATCCTGTCGGGAAGAAAGGTTATCGGTTTTATGATTTGGAATCCCGTACTTACTTTAACATTAGGGATGTTGATATTTATGAAGACTAGTTTCCAAATTTTGTTCTCCCGGAAGCCTCACTGAGGCCGGCCACATCACCAACGCTGGCCGCCTCACCGTCACCAGATCCATCACCGCTACTGGCCTCTTTCCAGCCGCCGATTCCCTCCTTGCCACCGGCCACCGTGATTCCACCGACCATTTTGCCGAACAGTACTCCGGCGCTGGTTCCACACGCACTTGATGTGCCACCGGCGACCATCGACCACGCGCTGCATGCGTCGTCGGATGCTGAGCTGACGAGCCCATCGTCAGTGCCTCCTCCGCGCTCCTCGTCTCTGCCGCCTGCTTCATCAGTAAACTTCCCAGCTCCGTCACTTGCGGTCGAGCTACCTACTGTCCGACAAAGTGTTTGCAATCGTTGACCTCCTACTTATCTGTCAGATTATGTCTGTTGTTGCCGATATTAATAAACCCCCCACTGGTATGAACACACCTGCTACGTCACATTCCTCAGGTGTTCTCTATCTTTTAACTAATTTTGTAAATTGCGATAAATTTTCTAGTATGCATTCTACATTTTTGGGTGCAGTAACTTCTAGTGCAGATCTCACTACTTACTCTGAGGCTTCGAAGTATGCTCATTGGCGTGATGCAATGACTGATGAGATTAAGGCACTTGAG
>JAULKM010000002.1:10678570-10698240 GCA_032355605.1 Rubia tinctorum
TATCTACTTAGTTGTATTTAGTAAGCATATTGGGCTTAAAAATAGTATCTTTGAGAGGTACGACGACGACCTCCCACGATGGAAGACAACATGCGCACCCTACATGACAGGTATGTGGAATTTTTTACCATTGATCATATCACGTGTCATAAAAACTAGAATAGGCTTGTATATCTTGTATGTGATGGAATCAAGAACCGACACAACATCGATCATGTTACGGAAATACTTCCAGAGTGCTAGCTTATATAGTTCATTATCTTGTGATTTACATACTAGTGTTGTTAGTAACCCCCCCCCCCCCCAAATCCTATTTTTAGCAATACTAGCCATTCCTAGTATGTGGTCGGATTGATGACCCGAATTCGACTGTGTGTTGTTTACTTTTATATTCCTAACACTCTGTGGATGACCCCAGTCTTGCCACTATCTACTCCATAGGTAGCCTAGTAAGAGGAATGGGAGCAACAATATAAATTTTCATCTTTGACATTAATACAACTCCCTCTAGGTTTAGTGAGTGCATTCTCCAGTGGAAAAGGATCATGTGCTTAATAGCCGATGTCGGGATGGGGCAGGTAAAATTTTGGCGCTGCTGTCGGGGATGTTGGAATAAAGGTCTAGTTGTTAACTTTCATAGCTTGTTAGTTATGTAGTTAGCATTGATTTTTTTTTGGTTTTTGCTATTTAGCCTTTGTGATAGTAATCCATATATTTCTAATCCTTATGCTAGTGTTTCTTCTGGTTGGATATTGTTTGGCTCCTAGTTTATGGTACATACATGTGCCACAAACTTTGGGACTTTACACTATCTAACGGAGTACACAAGTAGTTGGAGATGAAGGAGGAGGAGAGCTACAGTTGGAGTTCCATAAGAATCAACATTTGTAGTTGAAGAGCCAGTAGAAATGGAAGAAGATAATTGCACACTTAGGGAAATGATGGCTCTTAATATTGAGAATCAATGCCTATGTATTGTCTTCCCACCCTTTCCATCAAATGTGACTTGTAAGCTCAAGAGCGACAAGATCTAGTGTTTACTAACTTTCCATTGAATGGCTGGTGAATATCTGAATAAGCACTTGTCAGAGTTTCATCTAGTTTGCACTAACATGAAGCTTCCGTGAGTCTCAGAAGTATATTACAATTTGAGGTCATTTCCCTTCTCGCGGCAGGATGCGGCTAAGGATTGGTTATACTAACTTCTACTCGGTTGCATCACTTATTGGATGGACATGAAGCGGAAATTCCTTGAGAAATATTTTCCAGTTTCCAAGTCTGTAGGTCTAAAGAAGCAGATCTAAAATATATCCTAGTTTGCAAATGAATCCCTTTACAAGTATTGAGAAAGATTTAAGAGGCTATTGGCAAGCTGTCCATATCATCCGTTAAAGGAGGGAGATTTGGTATACTACTTCTTCGAGGGACTCTGTGATGATGACATGAGAATGGTGAATGGTGACTGTAATGGGTTAATCGATGATAAGAGTCCAAAGGAAGCAATGGCGCTCTTTAAATAAATGGCCAATGGAACAAGGTAATTTGGAACTAGATCTCAAGTAAAAACAGTGGATGAGCCGGCTCAATCTCCCAAGCTAGAAGAGCAAGTCTAAGCACTTGCTTCTATGATGAAGTAATTCATGAAGGGGAGAGTTCACCAAGTCAAGGTTTGGGGAATCTGTAGTCTCGATCATCACACCAACGCTTGTCCTCAAATGGTGGATAACTTGGAAGAGGTGGAGGCATTGGACTTGAATGGTGACAATAAGAAACAATTTTGTAAGGGGCAACAAAAACAAGGGTCCCGGGGAAACCAAGGAGGTGAAAGTCAAGATTCCTACGCGAATACCTTCAACCCTAGGTACCGCGATCACCCCAACCTTCGTTGGAACTAAGAGAATCAAGGTCAAGGGTACAAATGAGGCAAACAAATTTGATATGATCTCCTTGTGAAGACTCTGGATTGCGGAATTTTAGATCTTTGACACCAATAGGGATTTCACAAACCCTATATGTGCCACACAAAATTTAGACTCTAGCCCGCGAGGTAATCTAATTTCGACTTTCTCAATAACTAGCCCGCATGATTAGTTCACAAGGTTATTGATACTTAATTAACCTGCAAGATTAAGTAATAATGAAGATGCTCACAAGCAATAATTATAACTAAAAATTCTGAATATGTTTTTGATAAAAAGGTGATAAAATAGTGGACAAGCCCTCTATTTATAGATGTAATCTCGGCCACAAAACCATAATCACAATTTGAAACTGAATCTACTTATGGCAGTTTTAAGAAGTCAAAACCATATCTAACTAAAATACCTATTTTAAACCCTAATTTGCACGTCCCATTTAAGAAATAATCTTAAAGAGTATTACCTTATATAATCTTACCAAATCTAATTCTAATCAGAATGAAACTCTATATTTTTGAAAACCATAACGGACTGTTCGAAAATAATAAATTTTTATAAGCCCACATTTCTGAGTTATTGGACTAAAATAAAATAGTGTCACAATAGTTTACAATGATCACACTACCTCATTAAAAAACCCAGCGGGAAAAAGAGTATAGTGTTCTTCACGAAGTTTTCAGTTAATTGACAAGGTTGAATAATTAATCTAATCCCTAGCTGACTTATTCTTTAATTCTTCATCATGAAGTTGATTCATTAAAGCATTCAATGTCGCATCTCTAAGCTTCGCTCTTGACCTTTTCATTAGTCCGGCCATGTCACTTAGAGTATCCTGAACATAACCCCTGAATGTTTGATCAAGTCGTGGAATGTCTTCATTTATGGTGGTAGTCGTCTTGGCATATCCATCAAAGTTCCACCTCAACCCCATCCAAGGGCCTTCCAACAAAAATGGCTCATTGTACAAGTCGGGTCGAGAAGAAATTTTGGAGGCTAATTCCCAATTGGCTAAGAAACAAGATGTGTTTGCGGAACGCACAAGACGTTAGATTGAAGATCTCGGGACTAGGTATTTCTCAAGTATAAAAACCTTGAAATCCAAGTAGGTCAACTTTCCACCTTGCTGAGCCAACTTGAGGTCAAAGAGTCCCGCAAGCTTCCTTCCTAATTGGAGATCAATCCGATAAATGTGAGCACTTTGAAGCTAAGGAGAGGGAAGTAGATGAGTGAGCCTAGAGGGAAATATTGCAAGAAGACAACTTGGTTTGGAAAAGCAACAAGACTAACTTGGAGAAGCGTGCGATGGTTGTAGAGGAGGAGCCCTTCAAAGAGCTTCCTATACCCAAGGTGAGGTTGAATCCTCCCCCACCTTTCCCTAGTACAGTTAAGGGAAGGCCGACTTGGTTTTTGAACACATTCGCAAGATCTTCGAGAAGGTTGAAGTTAGCATTCCACTTTTGGATTTTATTGAGCATATTCCTTCTTATGCTAAATTCTTGAAAGTTGTATGCACTAAGAAGCGGAACAAATTAATTATGAAGGTAGTAAAATTGAAAATAGGGGGAGTGGCTACCCTTAATCATAGGAACTTGCCTAAGAAATGTGATAACCCCGGTATATTTTCAATTCCTATCTCCTTAGGCGGAAAATTAGTGAAAAATTCCTATTCCTATTAATGTGATCCCTTCTAGCCTTTATGAAAATCTAGACATAGGTGAGCTTAATAGAACTAGGGTAATTGTCCAATTATCCAATCACTATCAAGCTATCCCTCGAGGTTTAGTTAAGGACGTAATGGTTAGAGTAGGTAATTTAGTGTTTCTGTCGGACTTCTATATCCTTGACGTAGTGTACGATGGTGGTGCACCCTAAATTTTATTGGGGAGACCTTTTCTTAAAACGTCAAGGACTAAGATAGATGCTCATTTGAGAGCACTAACCCTAGAGGATGACATTGATAAGGTGGGATTTAATATTTCAAAATCGAAGCACAAATCACCTATTCCCTCTCTTATGTGCAAAGGCATAACTTTATGTGATGAACTTCCTCCATGAGAAAAATCTTGCATGATTGATAATATTGATTTCCTAGATGAGATTCTTAATGATAATGAGAAAGAATGCCTAAATGAGATTCTCGTTTATGATGAGGTATTGCCCAATATAGAGACCTTACATGTTCTATCTTGCTTGAATGAACCTTAGGATGATGAAATTGTTGATGACCATGTGTCTTCTAGTGTGATTAAAGATGCTCTGCTTCCGATATCTAACACTAACGTGCAGCGGAGAAGGAAGCAGGTTAAGGAATTAAAAATCCAAATCTCCTTCCTACTCCCTAACTCAACAAAAATGTATCTAGGATTGAGAAAGATGAGGCGTTTGGTTTGTCTCAAGGTGTAGTGCAAACCGAAGGTAATGTGGAGATCCGTCCACAAGGGCGTAGTTGGTGGTGGCGTCAAGGATGGTGATTCCGGTGACCCATCAAACCATTTTTCTTAGTTTTAAAAAATGTATGAAATAATAAGTCATGAGGATGACACTAAAGAAACGATGCTTTCTTTTTTATATTAGTGACTTTTCAAAAAATGTCTTTTTGATTTTTGGGAATGTGTTTGATTTTTGGTGGTATTTTTAGGATGCAGGGATTTTACGACAAAAGTTGGAAGGGAAAAATCCTAGTCAGCCTCTTGCTACATGTGCCATGGCATGGAGAAGAGTGTTCCGACATGAGCTGGCACGAGCCAACACAAGGTGCCACGTGCCAGCACTAGGCTTGCCTCGGGATCGTCATAGCTAACCAACCAACCCAATCGAAAATCATCTAACTCACAATAAATGCCTCGTGCCAACCATTTTTGTTCATCCCATTATTCTCTCCCCTCCCCCTTCAAAAACTGAATTCTCACCCCCTTCTCCTTCCCAAAACCGAAGTTTTCCCATAATTTCTTCAATTCGTTTATGATTTACCTCAAATTGTTACCAAAATCTTTGTCTTTCCGAGCCCAACAAAAAGCATTGATTATTATCTCCAAAAACATCAAGAATTTTCCCAGAAATTCATAAAACCAGTTCGGCCCTCACTCGAGTTTTCTCCTATGAACTCAATTTTTGGTCCATTTCGGATGTTGAAAATTGCTGCAAATTGGTCTAGAAGGACTCCCGCACAATTCTCAAGAACAATTTCACAAAATTTCACCCCCAATCTCCACTTGACATACTTGGCCAAATTTATTCCTTGGTGAATTTTGAATTTGTGAAGTTTTGGGAATCTATGGGTATTTGCAAGTTTAAGATCTTTTAATATTTGGGGTTTTTAGTGTAGTCATTGGACTATTTTGGGAGAATTCTTTTGAGTTGGAGTATTTGGTAGAGAATTACTATACCACTCTTGTTGTTGGTGTTGTTTTTGTGCTATACTCTTCATCATGCCTCGTAGACATAGAGGGGAGTCTAGTGTACCTTTTATGGGGTTAACTACACTCTGCAAGAAGCATCAACAGTGGTGGGACCATCTTGTTGGGTGCCACATCCAAGAGACAAAGTTTGTAGATGAGAGGACCATCAAGGATCTCAAACTCTAAAAACTAGTCCATATGTTCCTGAGGAGGATTGGGCTGAAGGAGTTTCCTAAGGCGTTGGCCCCCAACTACACTAGATACACCTTAGAGTTTCTGTCTACTATATAGAAGGATACAAAAAGGTTTAGAAAGAATATTAAGGGATTTCATATGGGGGATGTGGCCTATTCCATAACCCATCCAGAGCTGGCTTAGGTTTTCAGGTGGAAGTTTTACAAGCAGGTGAAGGGGTACAATGAGCCTGATGTTGGTTATACACAAACATTCTGACCCACCATCACCTGTCGGCCGCAGGGGAAAGGAGTGAAATAATAACGATATAGTGCATCCAATGTTGAGGTATGTGGCTAGGCTTTTGAGTGTGGTGGTCAATTACCATGGGGAGACCATGACCTGTACTAAGAGAGACTGCAGGATACTTTAATTTATCTGCACTGGGCGAGCTTATCTTTATCTCATAGATGAGGTCATTGGTCATTGTATTGACCTCTCCAGGCATCGAACATGCAAGATAGAGATCATAGGCATGATATCACTCATGGTTGCTCATTTTTACCTTTCGGTGACCGATGAGATACGGGAGAACCCGAAAATTCTCCATAACCTTACTCTCACAAACATGGTACATGCAAGGATAATTCAGGTATAGGATGGACTTGTCTACTGGAAATACAAGGATCGAAACTTAATGAAACTTCCCTAGGAGGGTAGGAACGCGTTGGCCAGGACTTTCTTACTGCAAGACCTAAATATACAACCATGTAAGGATTCACCAGTATTATTAGGTGTCCCTTACGAGGAGAAAGATGACGGGAAGCCAGAGGAGGATGACTATATTTTGAAGTAGCTCAAATAAACTTTTCCCACCGATCACCAGGTTGTTCAGCCATCACTAGAGTTCCTTTGGTTTGTGCCGCCACTAGACTTCTCGTATTTTGTGCCACGACAAGTGTTTGAGCAGCTTTTAGTTCCACAACCCCCACTTGAGCAGATATTTGGAGAACCGCCGCCATTCTAGGGGCCGATTGATATGCATGAGGATTCCTATCATTCTACGAGGTATAGTGGTCGTGATTCTCACACACGCACTCTCATTATAATTAAGACTCCAGAAAATGCAACAGTCGTAGGCCATCTGAGGGCAGGCATAGAGACACTGTACGATGGTATGAGAGAGATCACTTATCGGCTAAGTACATCAAGCATCGGATATGTATATTATCACCAAGATCCAAACGGGTAGGGGCAGGGATCTAGAGACGGCATTGAGTACTCTTTTCTATTTCCAACCTTTCTTTTTTCACCTTGGTCACATGCTTTGGGGACAATGAATGAACTAAATATAGGGGGATATGGGTTGGAAAACCTTCATGGTGGCATCTCCATTGTTTATTTATCTTTAGCTTATGATTTGGATGTTTTTGAGGATGAGTTTTTTCCCTTTGTTTTTCCCTCATTTGGATTTTCGAACTCTTAGTTATTTTCCTATTTTTAGTGTTACTTTCTGTAATTTATTGTTGTGGGGATATTTTTGGGAACAACTTTGGTGGTGTAATTTTTTTCTCATTATCTTCATGTAGTATGAAACCCATCTTGGGGGCATTTTGTGCCAAATTTTTTTAAATTCTTTAAAAATTGAAAAAAATATATATACCTGGCTAAGTCGGGAGCCTGAAAAAGCGACTTAGGCTAAAATGAGAGAAAGTCGGGATAGGTCAAAAGCCCTAGGTAAAAATGAGAGGTAAAGCTTGGCTAGGTTGGAAACCTAGGCAAAAATGAGAGGCTGTGTGGAAAAATGTGAGAAGGGAGCTCAACATGTGATAATACTAGGATGAAAACCCAAAAGGGCTCCTAGGAAAAATGAGACAAAATGAGAGAAATCAGAAACTAATTTGAATATATTTTGTCTTTCTTTGGCGTTTTCTTAGGCAACAACTCTTGGATTGTCTTTGGTGGCTTCTTTGGCCGAATATGGTAGTTTTGCGCTTATCATTTTACTTTGCATTTTTCTTGGATAAATTTTTGGTGGATAGGTTAATTTAGCATCTTAGGGGAGAGTGAGGATTGTCAGATTCTTACAATCTTTGGGGAACTAGGTTAGCTTAGGATTAAGTTGAATGTATTGGTTAACTTATTTTTGCATGCTACATTCATCTTTAATCTTTTCTTGTTTTTGTTTACTCGAGGACGAGTAAAGGTTTAAGTGTAGGGGGATTGATGTGCACCTTTATGCCCGCGTTAACAAATGTATTTGACATATTTGTCGATATGTTTTGTTCGGTGATTACTATTTTTAGCTAGGTTGTGTAGGGTTGTTCCCAACTCTCCTGGCATTCCATGATAGTATATTGATATTGATATTAATCATTTAAATTTGTTTGTTCAATGTGGATCTCATAGAGATGGTTTTTGGTATTGATGTGTAGTACTCCTTCTTATTGTACCTTATTGGATTAGGATTTGTTTCAGGTTGTTCTTGTGAAACAGTTAGAGAATCTTCTTATGCCTGAGAGTTTAAGAAAGAGTTTTCCTGAGTTTTTTACTTTTTAAGAATGGAGTTTAGTCTTTTTTGAGATTCCTTTAGGTTTTTCTAAATTTCCGAAAAGTTAGAAGATTTCTGAATTTTCGAGTGATTGTTTAGATTTTTGGTTTGTTCATTGTTTAACCATTAAATTCTTTTATTTTTGGATTTGTTTGAGGTAAGAAGAGGGGAATCCCCTGCATTAATCTCAATGAATTTGTTTAAGTTATTATCCTCATTACATGTGTTTTCAGTGTTTGAGTTAGCAGATTTCTTATTGAAATCATGAGCACTTGATAATTCTATGTCTTCTGTAGATTCAAGTTTTTAGCAAAATGTCAAACTGGTTTAGGTTAGATTTAGGTGTCTTTTGGGATTTCAATTTTTCATTTTTAGGAGATGCAGAGGAGACATTAAAACGGAGTTTAGAATAAGTATTCACACTTCAAAACTTTGTTTAGTATTCTTTTTTCTGCCTCATTGTTTGATATCAGAACATTTTGTCTGTCATTTGCAACTTTATCCTAAGGAGAGACAACTTGAGTTGTGTTATTAATATTGGTCTATTGTGTAATATTTATTTTAATTTTAAGAACTAGAATGTAAACCTAATCTTTTGCCAATACACCTGAAGATCAAGTGCCAACCACATTACCTTTTTCACTTCCCTGTTCACCATTGTGGTTGGTCTTCTTACCTGAAGTGGGAATTTCTTTTGGTCTCCATGCTGTAAATTTGGTATTACTTGGATCATATATGCAAACAAAAGTTAAATGCCCTAGTTTTTAGAAGTTAGTGCAGTATTATGAAAGACCTTCATGTTCTATGTACTGCCAGAAGCCAATTTCTCTTAAACTTAGTTATACTCTTTCAAGTAGTGGTTTAGTCATATCAACTTCTACACAGACATGAGGAACATGAGGTCTAGTCCTATTCAGGGTAGCCTTATCTATTCTAACAGGAGATCCTATGAGGTTACCAATTGAAATTATAGTAGAATAATCAAACAAATTCTGTAGCAATCCATATAGGGCAACCCAAACAGGAGCAATTGGGGAATCAGCATTAGAATTAAGTTTGGAACCCATTTTGTCATTCTAATTGAGTAAGGTCCAAAATTCCAAGTTTTATGCAACCAACAACAATAGTAATCATCAGAAGGAGAAAAATGAATTAGAACCTTTTGATTATCTAATAAATTAATTTCAGTGTGACCATTGAATCCCTCTGCCTGAAAATCCCTTCAAAGTTTCTCCATTTGGGGACAGCTTCGAGAGACTTTCCCTACGAGTGTCCATTTTAAAGGTTCCTTTATCTTGTCGCATTCTTCATCGCTTAAGTGCAATCCCGACTCCCCTAAATGATCAATTTGAGGTTTTCGAATTAAGGGTGCTCTGTGGGTTTAATTTTCAGTCGGAATGGACAAAGTTTTTCAAAGTTCATTATTAAGAGCTTGAACATAGGAGAAGGGAGGGTTGGATTAAGTTTTGGGCTACGCCATAATCGCGTCGTCGACCAATGAACTGTTAAGGAAAGCAGAGAAAGTAGGGTTTAGCTTTGTCGCCAATCGCCTCAGAGACAAATTTAATTAGTTTAAGTACTAATTGTTGAAGATACAAGGATTTTGCGGAACTTGAGTACAATATCATTATTCTTCATACTTGAATGTTTCTGGAGTTCAGTTTTTTAATATCAGATTGTAATAAAAACAAAATTATTGAAATTGAGATTATTTTCTTTTCACGTAATGTAATTGAGGTTCCATACACTAATAATTTTGCTATTTTATTATAATTCTTTTGTGTCATTTTTTAACCCTACTATTAAAAACCATATTTTTCAGTTACCTTTAGACACAAAATTAAATTTGACTTGTACATTTTGAAAAGTGTTTCAATCTATCTCAAATAAGCATACAGTTTTTCCGACCACAGTTTTTTTAAAGCTCCGTTAACTGACATCGGCAATCCGATGATACATACACATGATGCGAATTTGGGCATTACATAGAATATAATGTGCGACATCGCATACACCTGGGTACATCATTTATTTTGATTTTATAATTTTTAACTTCAGTTAAAAAAATCGAGGTAAATAACCGACTTCTTACCTCAATTATATTTTTAATCGAAGTAAAAAAAACCTTTTATTTCATATTTTTAAAAAATTAAGATAAAAGAATCTTTTACCTCAATTATTTGGATTTTTTTTAAAAAAATCGAAGTAGAAGGTCGGAATAGGTCATTTCTCTTGTATTGTGGAGGGTGGAGAATGGGAAAAATAGAAAAGGCTCACCGAAAAAGAATTGAGAAAATATTCCTGTAAAAGATGTGGAAAAGTATGAAATTTTTTTATATAAAGTTCCTTGTAAAATTTAAGTTGCCACACATGAAACCATGTCATAATATTAATTTCTAAAGAAAACGAAAATGGAAAAAAGAACTTTTTTAAAAAAAAAAAGGGAAAACGAACCATCCGTATTGAGTACTTTAAATATGGTTGGTCCGTCACACCGTTATTGGCATGTTTACTTTTTAAGTCAAATTTAAAAAATTTTGACTCTAAATATAACATAATATATTTATGATAAATATATCATGTGAGATATTGTTAGATTCGTTTATACATCTATATTCTAATTATTATTTCTATGTGAAATGATTTTATGTTATTAGAGTTATTGACGGTAAAATATTATCATATCGTAAAAAAGTAAATATGTCATTAATGTGGGAAGAAGGGAGTTCGAAATAAATGCAAAATATTTGACCCGTAGTGCATTCATATTATGATTGCAAGTCTTTCACCCAAATTATTGAGGGTGGACTTGGGAAATTATTACCACCCAATAGTGGGACCAAAATTGAGTGGTGAACATTATTTATTTCGGGTGTGTAGAAAGAAATAAACAGTACTCCATATCATATGACCTATTTATTTTTTAAAATTAAATTTGATAAATTTTGATATGTAATAAAAATTAATATATTTTTAATAAAAATATCATATGAAATATTATTAGATTCATTTTAACATTCATTTATATATATATATATATATATTATTTTTTACATTATTTGTTATGTGTAGCTATAAATATTAATCGTCATACATAATTATTGAAAATCGTGAAAAAATAAATAGGTCTGAGAGGGAGAATCATATTGACAGCAACAAAGTACTCCATCCAGCCCATTTCAAATTTCACCTTTTGAATTTTTACAGTTGACTTGGATTTTTTTTATTCTTAATATATTTCATTATGAATACTTAAAACTTGTGAAAATTTAATATTTTCAAAATGTATGTTGTAAAGAATCTAACAATGTATCACACAATAATATTTATACTTATATACCAATTCAATTTTAAGATTAATGTTAGAAAGTTTTGACTAAATAAAATGCTAAATTACATTTGAAAATTAGACGGGTAGTAATTGATATTCCGTTATTGAAGAACAGTGTATATGACATGCAGGCTCCTGTTGCTTTCATCACTTAAGTCTTATCTTCTCTCTGTTTCAAACCTATCCTTTTTCTTTTATTTTCGTTTATTGGAATTCTAGCGTCACTGCCACTTTACTGGGTGGTAGTTATAAATTCCATTCAATGCATGAATGCATGAATGAATGAATGAATGAGATCAATCATATAATATTTATGCTCATCATCATCATCATCATCATCATCAACTTGTAGTTGTAATGCTCCCTCCTCTGCTCTCCCCTTCTCTCACTTTTCTTTATGACATTTATTTATTCCATTGAATCTTAAATCAAGAAATTAATTTAGAGTTGTCCATGGGTCAAATCCAGTAAAACCTTGATTCAGAGCTAAAATTCAACTCTTTTTTTTTGGATCCAAATTCTAATTATCTTACTTGAATTGAGACATTATTCTTTTTTTACTCAACATTTTAATTTTGTACAAGTTAATTTAATTGATCGTAATTTAATCACAATATTGTTATTATTTAGCTAACTTTATTTTACTATAAATTACTCATTCGGAGTATTTTAATTTAAATTAAATTTTGACTTAAATCAGATGAAAAATATATAATCTAAATTAGTAAACTTTTGTTTAGCTTAATCAAAAACTTGGCCGAATAAATATGTACTTACATCAATACTATCTTTATTTGAACTTCAGACATATATATTTTTATTAAAATCTAAATATATTTTTGGAAGCAATAATACAAATTTAGAATATTTTTGGAAGCAATAATACAAATTTAGAATATTATAACTTTTAAAATATTTATTTTTTAGGCCAAATGGCTTCTATGATTCCTAAAAATTATTGTCATCGTTTTATCTCTGATCCTCCATTTTTAGCACTTTTGACCTCTGAATTAATAGAAGTGTTAAGTCATGACACTTTTGTTTAGTCAAACCGATAAGTTTAACTTTTGTTTTGAGGGGAAAAATGTATTTTCCCTATTCAATCTCATAATTCTTTGCAATTCAAAAGGATTTCTTCTCGAGACTCGTGTGCGGCACGTGACAAATCTCAAGTTGGATCTCGTCTTCGTTGACGACATCTAAATGGATTAAGAACACATCTCAACTTGGATCTCGCACAACTCGAGAAAATATTCTTCTGAATTGCAAATAATTCTAAGGTTAAATATGAAAAGACATTTTTGCCAAATAAAATGTCACAGAAGTTGAACTTAATGGTTTGACTAGACGAAAGTAACACAACTTAATACTTTTTATAATTAAGGGACCAAGAGTATTCAAATTAAAATTGAGGGCCAAAAGTGAACGAGTTCGTTTCCTAAAAGACTGTCTTTCCATAAGTCATGGAAAGACCAAGGTTTAAAGTGCAAATTAAAAGAAATGAAGATAAAATTTTTGAGTTACATAAATCGGGTTGCATGAATCGGGTTATAAACTTTATAACTACTACACGTTGCATAATAAAATTTAATATTGCAACTAATATCTTTTACCTTTTATTATTTTTATTAAACCTGTCTTTTTATAAGTATATGGAAAGACGGTCATTTCAAAAATTTTGCCAAAGTGAACGATGTTAATAATTTAGAAACAACTGTAGTTTTTTGCCCTCTTATTTATAACTTTCATCTATACACATTTCAAGATAATATTTTTTTAAAAAAGGTGTATCGATATCCTTTTAAAAATTCAAATAAGAACTTTTAATGGAAACTGAAGGCATTTATAACTAATTCAATGATGTAGAGTTCGTATTTAGTTAATTGGCAATTTATCAAATAATGCAAATATTGAGTAGATTGTGTTGAAACATCAAAAGGAAATTCATTCGACAGAAGGAAATCTGTTGGCAAAAATATTTTATTTCGTATATGAGATTGAAAAATATATCAATTCTTATAATTATGTTATTGGATTGGATTTAAAGAAATCATATTTTATTTGTAAATATCCCTTTCTGTACGGGATTTGTATTGTTTGGATATATTAATTCTTTTATTCTAGGGATTATATATGATAATTTCTATTTTCGTGAGATTTGATTGCAATCAAAATTTGAGATGAAATAGGAATTCTTTTCGCCCAGAATATTTGATGCCTTGCGATGGATTTAAATCGAAGTCAATTCTGTTTAGTTACTTACGCATTTAATTGAAGGAAATCTGCATCCATATTTTCATATATTTCAAGAATACTCAAGAGTCATCGGTCTGTGTTCCAACATGGCTTAAAATTTTGAGCAAAGTTCGGATTCGTATACTTTAATTCCTAGGGAGAAGGAAATCCAGCATCGGCAAATTTTGAGGTCAGAGAGAGTTTGATCAAGGCGGATCGGTGGAAATGAGAGCTTACAAAATCCACAATTGTAATTAGTAAAGATAATTATAATCGTACATTGTACTTTATACTTTATGTTTCTTATTAATGAATTTATTTTGAATTGGGCAAGGCCCCACAAATGTAGGTAATTTCACCAAACTACGTAACCAAGTCTTGTGTGTCAACTTTTATGATTTAACATACTTGGTTTAGTTGGAATGAGCCAATTAGATATTAGATAAAAGTTCATTTTTAACCCTATGTTTTGGTCGAAAGGAAGGATTGACCTTGTAAAATCTAAAAGTGCACAAATAACCCTGGATTTTGTTGACCAAAATGTCAACGGTAAAATTGGGCTAAAATCTTGGAAATGACCATTTTACCTTTCTGGTGAAAATAAAAAGTAAAAATGGTAAAATACAGTTTAACCCTCCATAATTTCTTCCTATTACCATTTTTCTTTCTTCCCAGATTTCTTCCGCTGCCCAAAATCCCTCTGTCACCGACCAAAATCCCTCCTCCACCAGCGCCTTCTTATCTTTCTGATTCTCGCCACTATTTATCCTCTTTTCGTTCAAACCCGTATTATCCCATATCGATCCAGATATGGAGATGATGTACGAGCTCAATGAGTAGAAGATCGGAACGGGGCTAATCGAATTCAACATCTTTTTTCTGAGCATAATTCTGTTGGTGGCGATGGAGCGGCGGTATAGGGATTTCCGTGATTAGCGATGGAGCAGCGGGGGTAGGGTTTCTGAATGGCTGCAAGGAGCGACGGAGCTATTTTGTGAGTTTTAGTGTTTGAGCGGTGATGGTGGGCGGTGGAGGGGAGCGATGACGCTAATTTTTGTTAGTGACGGGCCCAACTAGGTTTTTGAAAATGGTTTCCAAGGGTTAGGGGTGAGGTGGTGGCGGGTGAAAGCGTGTGATGGCTAGTGGCGGGCGGGAGGGGTTTTTGCGGGCGGGAGATGGTGATAGGGGAGATGCTCTGCGAAAGGCAGCGGCGACGCTCGACAGCAGCGGGTGTTTGAAGTTGGAGAAGAAGCGTAGGATTTAGCATTGAAGAATAAGTTTAGGGTATAATGGTCATTCTACTATTATTTTAGGGTTATTATAAAAAAGAGGGGTATTTATGTCTTTTCATTATTAGTCAACACCAAATTTTCATCGGTCAATGCCAGAAATTGGCCAAATGGTTAAAATTGAACATTTTGACAATCTAATAGGGTTACTTCTGCACTTTCAGATTTTACAAGGTTAATTATGCACTTTCTCAATCTTATATGATTATTTTTGCACTTTTCCCTAGATATTAAACTAGATAATTGATAAACCAAGAATTTCAATTGGTATCAGAGCTAAGTCACTTGTTTTAGTTTGGATTTGAGAAGGAGAGTGTGATCAGATTTACCAATCGCGAACAAGGAAGAAGCTTCCGTGTCTCGGGCACCACTGCTGGAATGAACGAACTACAATTATTATAAAGCTTGCATATGAATTGGCTTAATAATATTTTGAAACAGAATGGGAACCCCCAGTTACTGAAGGAGAAGAATCTAGTTTTAAAGAACTAGCAGTTAAGCCCAAAGAGTCGTTGACAACAGTTGAACAAAAAGTAGGATCGATAAATTCCAGAGCATTGAATGTCATCTTACTACATTAGATGAAAATCAGTTCTAGTCACCTCTATGTGTCATCGGGAAAAGAACGCATGAGACATCCTATAAACGATGCGTGAGGAAATTCATGTACATGAATACAAACTGCAAATGCTGGCCACAAAATTTGAAGAGTGGAAAATGGAAGAAGACGAGACTATTGTTGTGTTCAATGGAAAACTTACAGACATCACCAATATGGCACATTAATTGGGAAGGATTTAGAAAGAGTCTAAACTGGTGAAAAAGACGCTGGTATCAGTTCCCCAAAGATTTTTTTCCTTTATAGTAGATGTTATAGAAGAAGAAGAAAGAGATGTGGCCATAGTGACTTTGTATTAGTTGATTGGATCAATGAAAACCTATGAGATGAAATTGGAACATTCAATGAAGAAGATTAAACAGGAGTATACATTCAAAACGTTGTCGATATAAAGAAATACGAAGAGGATAGCGATGATGTAAATGAAGAACTTGCTCCTATCACAAAGAATTTCTCGAAGATGCTAAAGAAAGTGGTAAATAAAAATTCTCAAGAAATATTTAATGGTAACTGATCACGGTTTCAAAACTCTGGCAACAACCGTAGACCACGGATGGAACAAACAACTCAGCGATTCTCGAAGAATCAAAATGGCAAATTCAGGTAATCAGGAAGAATTCATTGTAAAAATTTGTGAAGTGTGTGGACATATCCAGACCGGATGTGCCAGAATTTGTAAGAAACAAGGAAAATTATACATGACCTCATGGAGTAAAGACAAAGAAGAAGAGAACGATGAATAAGAACTAACCAGTAATTATATAGCTTTCGGAGCAAAAATTCATGGAGTTTTAGAAGTGGTACTAGATGTTCCAACATCAGACAAGAAAGAGTGAATTGATGTTCCAACGTGGTTTAGGTAACTGAAGTCCGATGTTCCAACATGGAGAAAACCATGTGAGGAATATTCCTAGAGCAATGACAAAGACATGATTGTGAGTGATGAACATGTCTAATCTACATATGAAAAAATGTATGAAATGTGGTTGAAATTTCTTGATGATATCAAACTCTTAAAAAGAGAGAAACCCCTTTTAGCTGAAAATGGAAGAGAGATGGCATCTCTAGTGGAATGACTCAGGAGGGAAATCAATTTGTTGGAATTAAATATGGTTTCAATGACAAAGAATGCTAAAGTTTCTGAGACGACTATAAAAAAGTTGAATTATAGAAAAGCAAAATTGGATGACATCATCACCATGGGTCAGAGTTCTAGAAATCGACAAGTAAAAGGCTATGAAATACTATCTACCAACACAGGGTTATTCAAAATAGAAGTTCAAGTCATAAAGGGAAAATTAGTTAAAACACGATAACGTAAAGTTTTAATCTCTTGTTACTATACCTATCAAGGTCATATAAAGGATCATTGCTTTAAGCTTATCAAAGATATTATGAATAGTAGTCAACCCTTAGCATGTTCAAACATGGATAAGTTCAATGATCAAGGATGGTTAGAAACATATGGATCCCTAAAACCCCTAATTTGTGCTTTGTTGCTAACACTTCCATTATTGCACACTCCACGTATTCTTGGTATTTTGATAGTGGATGTTCACGACATATGACTGGTTCACAAGAGTACTTAAAGAAGATCAGACCCTATGATGGTGGATTTGTCCCCTTTGGCGATGGAAAGAAAATCAAGGTAGTAGGAAAATATGAGCTATCTATAAAGGAATTTCTAACCTTTATCATTATTCTATTTGTGGAAGATTTGAAAGCCAATCTGTTGAGTATTATCCAGTTGTTTGATGATAATATGATTGTGGAATTACATAAACAGAAGTGTATTATGAAACATGACAATGATTAAGTACTTACTCGCACTTCGGTCATCAGACAACTGCTACTTGTTGGAACAAGAAGTAAACTGCTTAAGTGCTAAACAAGATGGAGAGATAACGTGGCAAAGAAAACTTGGTCACATCAACTACAAAACACTTATGAAGATCACAAATATGAAGGCAGTACAAGGGATACCAAAACTCACCGACGAGAAGGAGATCATATATGGCCCATGTTAATAAGGTAAGCAGATCAGGAAATCTCACTCATCCGTTCAAGAAACCACCACCTCCGAGACACTTGAACTTTTGCACATGGATTGATGGGTACAGTGAGTGCACATGGCGTGGAGGCTAGAAATATATTTTTGTATGCGTTCATGACTTTTAAAGATATATGTGGGTGGTATTCCTCAAAGAAAAGTTGGACATTATTGATGTTTTCAGAAACTTAGTGATCAAACTTAAACAGAGAAGGGAAGCACAATTGGGAAAATAATTCGAATTCATAGTGATCATGGAATAAATTTAAAAAATTCTCAGTTTAGTGAGTATTGTGATGATCTAAGCATTAAAATTGATTTTTTTTCACCTATTACTCCACAAAAAAATGGCATCATGGAGAGGAAAAATAGAAATTTGCAAGAGGTAGCTAGAGCTATGCTAGCTTGAAAATATATTCACAGGAAATGGTGGGCTGAGGCTGTTAATACTGAATGCTACACTGTAAATTGAGTATATCATCGACCATTCACCAAAAAGACATCGTACAAAATCTCGAAGGGCAGGAAGCCAAATGTGTCACATTTTCTTGTGTTCGGAAGCAAGTGCTACATTCTCAAAGATAGAGAGCAACTTGCAAAATTCAACAACCGCAGCGATGCTGGTATATTCCTTGGCTATTTGGTCAATAATATGGAATATAGAGTGTATAATTGTCATACTAATGTTGTTATAGAGCCTATAAGTGTGCTGGTGAATGATTCTAATTAACTCAAGAAGCAGACGAACGAAGATGTAAACAAGAGCCGCACCATGTTTCAACATTAGATGATCTTTCAAACTAGGTGCACAATGATGTTGTAACATCATATGAGGTGACACCAGTAGATGAAGCTTATGATGCTTATGATTTTGATTATGTTGGAACATCATTCTCTCTAGATCCCTACCATGTTCCAATATTAGTTGAGACTGAACCAAGTAGAAGAAGAACTCAATCAATCCCTCGAGTTAACTACAGGGATCTTGTTGGTTTACAATGTTTTCTTTCACTCACTGAACCCAAGAATTACAAATAAGTTCTCCTCAATGAGTATTTGATTGCGGCTAAGCAAGAAGAACTTGAAAATTTTAAACAGAACAATGTGTGGTACCTTACACCTCGGCCTAAAAGAGTAAATGTCATTGGAGGTCTGATGTTGGTTGTTAATGTCATTTATTTGATTGGAAGTTTTAGAATATGCAATGCTTGTATGATAACTTGTTAAAAATGGGTAAACATATCTAATTTCCCCTCTGTTGACATGGAATCCAAGAGCATGAGTTAGAGCTTCAAATTGGGTTTATGATTTATTAATTGATAGATGAATGTGATGATGTTGAAATCTTTGTCATGTTTGTTTAAAGTAGCAAATAAGAGAGGTCAATGAATGTTGAACTTTCTTGACCAATCTTAATAAATGCATAGATTGGTTCAATTCTTAGATATTTGGATTAATGTTTATAATTGTTACCAAGCTTGCTGATTCTTTGTACTCAATGACATTAATTGGATATCTTTGGCCATTTCTCGACTATAAGGGTTATTAGTGAGGTTTAACAAGAGATGTTGAGTTCACATTTGTAAACTACTATCAAAGAGGATATAATTATCTTTAAAAAAGTAGTTAAAGCAGTGAATAGGTAGTAGATTTAAGGATAGATAAGAGGTTTGGAAGTGGAAATCAATTTCCCCCAAGGCTTTCTCTTTTATAGTTTTTATCCCTATTTATTAGTTTGTTGCATGATTAGCATATTTACTTAACCTTGCTAGTTATGTTGTCTTTAATTTCATAATTTAGGAAAAACCAAAAGCCCCCCCTCTTTACTTGCTTTTATATATCTATGTATATTTATATCTAGGCTTATATCCACCCTTATATGCATGAACCCTTAGGAAAATCCCTCTTTTTCGTGGATGACCCCGATTTGCCACTATCTACTTAATTTTATTTAGTAAGAATTTAGGTGATGGAGATCAGGGTACGACTACCACCAAAAATGAAGACATTCCACGTCTTGATCAAATATTCAAGGGTTTTGTTCGTGATCCTCTAAGCAACATGATTGGTCCTATGACAAGGTCAAGAATGAAGCTTAGAGATG
>JAULKM010000002.1:10701128-10711778 GCA_032355605.1 Rubia tinctorum
AAAACCAAAAACGGTCATCCAACCCCAAACCTACCTAAATCTAGCAATCTTCCAACAAAATGATGACAAAAGAGATGTTGAATGCTTCGAAAAATACATGCATTTGGCGTCACATCATAGTACATAAACCTTTAGCAATTTTAAGACATCCTTCTTAATTATTTCTGCCCTTTCAGGGTCAAGTACTCTTCACTTTTGATGGATGGGTTTCAGAGAAGAATTGATATTTAACTTGTGATCGACCATGTGATAGGGTAACCTTGTAAGGTCAGAGGTACTCTATGGGAAAACATCGACGTACACATCGAGCAAAAGATCTTCAAGCTATTCTTCATATCTTTTGGGATTAGCTTTCCAACATTTACCGTCCCGCGTCCAAGGCTACAGCGTTTACCTTTTTGACTTCCTCTATGGTTGTGAGCGTACAACTTTTAGCCATCGCTTAATCCCCCTTGATCAATGGTACGACCATGAGGGTTTGAACCATCTGCAAAAAAATTGGCTTATGGACTAGTGTCAGATGGTCCGGGATGTTGATCACGGGCTCGTGGATAGGGCGTGATTTAGACTACTGGTTCAATTGATTGCTTCTATTTACGAATCAAATTAGGTTTCGGTGAGTTGCCCATTGATCTGGGTTTGTGGATTGGGTGCAAGGTTTGGCATATAGATGTCTGTCACCCTCATCGGGATGATTCCGCCGCCCCCGCCGATGGACCTTCAATCACACTCATGGCTAAACCCCGACCAATCGATACATTGTTTGAGATTTTGCTCTCGGGTTGAGATCCTGGATTAGTCATAGTTTTCTTAGTTGACTTGTATCACCGCTAGTAAACATTTTGGCAAGGCGATTGAACTTCTTCACCCACACTTGTGATGTGTCCTCTGAATCATTCGCTTCTATGCATCGTATTGTTGGTAGAATCGGACATAAGCCAAGGAATTGACTATAGGACTTGATCAGTTCCATTGGGCGTGCCAATTGTTGCTTCTGGGACAATGTCAAAGTGCACCGCCAATCCTTGATCTTCGATATGCAAGAACAAGCCCTTTGGCAATCCCAATGGTAAAAATCTCATGCTTAAGCTTGCAAACGTGTGTGTAGGATTAATTAATAGTGAATGGATTCTCAAATAGGTCATTCATGTGTATTTATTTGGACAGGATCATGTGTGATCTCTGTGATTAACTAGAGTTATGATTCCCTTTTGTGTTTGATCTCCGTGTAAGCTGTAGTAATTTTGTAATGGCTAAACGGGTAAGCATACCAGCCAAATATTGTTAATCATTCATTCAACTCTTGTGGGACTGCCTTAGGTTTAAGGCCTTTATTTCTCGGCTAGCAGGTATTACTGAACCACACTTTAGGCACCTCTTTGACAGACTCTCTTTGTATTGGTCGCATTAGAAGGATTAAAAATCAGTACATAACTATGCTTGCATAATGCCTAATTTCATATGCTAGATATTCCGGAAGGCAAGGTGCTCTTATGTTTTTAAAGGTAAATGGCTTGGTCTTAACATTATGAAAAATGATATGCAAACATCTTGTGATGGGTATATTCACTAAAAACACCCAGAAACATTACAATAATTTTGCTAATCTTGGTTATAAAAGCCTAATCCTAGTTCAAAAAACAATGAGGACAAAAATATGAGATGCTTATAAATGTGAACCATCTTACTTGGGATATAAATTAAACACAGGTGCTATTGATTCTAAATTACTGCCATTATAAGCAAGTTTTATAGTTAGGAATTCAAAAGGGGTATTATATTCTGTGGGTGGTAAGCAATCCATCTAGCTCGAACTACATGTGTTTAGAGCACTTGATTCCACCACTCCTACTTTTACAAAAACATGATTCCTCTGGGAAATTTAACCATTCATGCCCGGCCTTCTCGTTTAGGGTTGTGACCAAAAATTGAAAGCTGATATCATATTAAGTCCTCTGTTTCGTATATGGGATGTTGGGGATGTTTGAAACACCAACTTGCCTCTCATGCATTCCATCTCCATCTCCATCTCCATCTCCATCGTATACTGTTCACCCTCGGTCACCCACGACACCACCAAGCCAGTTGCCAAAAACAAGTTCATTTGCAGCAACCTTAGGGTCCAAATAAATCCCAACCACCATACATATTCAATGCACAAAACAATACAAGCACATTCATATACCAAACACATATACTTAACTTGTGTGGGTACCTGAACTTTGATGCGCACTGCTGCGTATGGGACTCGGATCAGCAGTTTATCTTCCCATTCCCCTAGCTTGGAGCCCTCCTCCACAGCAGACACCAGCCGTCCGATCTAAATACGACTTTTTACTTTTCATTTGCCCTCATCCACGTCCCCTTTTGTCTGTTGGATCAGTAACCAAATCAAGATCTTCCTTGTCCCAAATATACCCTCCACCTTCAACATTTTCCGGAACCAGGGGGATCTCCTTGCATAGACTCTTCCAATTCCAGCCAAGAAGTCTTTCCTTAACTCGTCAGGCATCTCGATCTTTGCCTCCATATCAGACTTCAATTTTTAGAGCTTCACCATTCCTTCCTGGTACAACACTTCATTGTCCATCAACATTACAAAATTTTCATCACAAATACCGTGCATTGCCTCGTACCGCTAGAATCCTATTGGAATTTTACCATACAAGATCAACAAGGGGTATTTGTCCTTCAAATACTCTCGGGGGATATCAATGCGCCACCTTCGCAATACATACTTCTCCGAGATATTTGTCACTTCCTCCACCCAGAATACAAGAAGAGCATGCGCACATAATATACCTTGGAACTCAAAGTGGCTACACCCACAATATCGTACACAACTACACCAGCCACATCTATGACTCTCACCGCGGAGTTGTGAGCCATCTTCAACAATTCATCTTGGAACTCCATAAATTTTTCCCTCACCAAAACCTTCTCAAACATATGTCCAAAATGGTGGGTGCTTATCTCCGGAGAAAGAATATTAACGCTATTGAATGTCGCATTGTCCTCCTCAACAATCTTATTGTACAGTGCCTGCCGGTATCTCTCTATGAACTTGGTCTGGTTGGTATTTATATTCACAAACCCTTTGAAACAATTATTCATTCCCTAGCCCAGTTGCGTCGAGGACATCCCAGCT
This sequence comes from Rubia tinctorum, assembly GCA_032355605.1. Classification (NCBI taxonomy): domain Eukaryota; kingdom Viridiplantae; phylum Streptophyta; class Magnoliopsida; order Gentianales; family Rubiaceae; genus Rubia; species Rubia tinctorum. Next base: position 10,704,277 of record JAULKM010000002.1, read on the forward strand.
CAGAAATCAAACCAGAAAAAACACTAGAACCCATTTCGCTCTCTTGTCAAACATTTTCACCATCCACGATTGCTCCTCCAGATTGTACTTCACCGTGATTTCCTTCCAGTTGGATTCATACTCTTTGACAGAGAATGAATCATGTACTGATGCTAACATCTCCTTATATATTTTCTTTCAATCACCCAAACAGCCTAAAATTCCTACTAGCATGCGCATTATGTGCTATAAGCATCACCCGTGCTTTGAAGCGAGAAATACAATTTTAATGGCCTTATCTGACAACAATATAAACACAAATTATCTTTCATTGGAAATCTACTGTACCTCTAACAAAACTGCAAATTATAAACCGAATGCAAGGGTATTGATGGCTCTATCTTGGTTAGTCAATATGAATTTTGGATCCTTCCACATGCACTTCTTCGGTTCTTCCCTGTGTTGAATAACCAAACGAATCTTTTCGTATCCTCACTACTAATCAGTGCGAAACCAAAAAAAATAATCATCAATAAATATGGTGTCGAATGAAACTATATCACCAAACTCTTTAAACGCCGCCCTACACCAGGAATTTACCCAAAAACGTTCTTCAGCTTCCGGTCAATATCAATGTTATACCATAAAAGAAATCGGGACTCTCTTCCCTCATTCTGTTGAAGTGTATTTCTATTGCAGCAAAATCACCTTTTATAAGTTCCCTTGACTGGAAATAAAGGAATTTACACATATCCATTGCTCTAAATGGAACCGAACGATATCCCTCGTATCTATTGACAAATATGTTAAATATGTTAAATATGTGCAGTACTACACGCCCGAACTCCTGAGCTCCAAAATGAGCCTATGGTCAGATATACTAATTACGGTACCTTGGGAAAGGATAGGAATTGTTCGGCTCAACTGCATGGTTGTGGTTATCTACAAGGGTCGAACTCGTGTTGACTCTATACATGTTGCATGTTTAAGTTGAACGGCTGGGACATTTGATCGAGATTTGAAGGTCCCCACCTTTTGACAAATCATGTGGTGGTCGTAGGCACTCCATGATCCGCCCACCACTACCTCTACACAGAGAAGCCTCTTGCTTAAACTCATCACACCTCTCGAAGCTTCTTATGCTACCTTGAAATCTCTATGAATGGGCATGTTGGTGGATATGAGTGACAAACTCTTCTCCTTTGCTTAACTCCATTCCCGTTGTCGGTTTGGGGACACAAACATCACCACCATTATCATGAAGACTACCTCCACCATCAGAAGCCGCCCATGCATTTTCCTGGACCGTAACCCTGGACACAAGGTCTCCAACACTACCTATATGCCATTGATCTTCCAAAACTATCGCATCATCACTGTTCACAAATTGAGCTTCGAACCCATCCCGATCATTACCCCCATTTTCCACATCATCTCTCCGGGAACCTCTGATAGCATAGTCATCCCCTAGTATTGCATCTCCTTCGTCTGGGATTTCAACATTCACCAGATTTAAATCAAATCCTACGAAAATACTAGGCATTACAAGTAACCGAATCACCACCCCTGCATTCCCAATATTCATATTTGTGTTGACTATTTTTGTTTGGAGGGATAAATTTGACCTCAGAGAGTAAGCTCTCCAGGTCTTTCTTTAGGTATTTTTGGCAAGAATATACAAAATGCAAGAGTCCCTTCAACAAAGAAGTGAAAGAACTAAAAGTACCGAAAAGAAAGGTCACTGAAGTGTAAAGATTGAGATCGTCACTTTTCCCTATCTGCCAAACAAATACCTTTGCAGCCATTAAAATATCTTAAAAATCAAGGTGACAAGTTTGTAAAGCACTCTTATCTCTGAACAGAAGTAGAGGGGCTGAGTCTTTGCAGCAGCAACCAAGCATCAGAAACTGGGCACCCCTGCTCCATTTCAATGGCTACAGGAATAGGCGATTCTTCGTTCATCTCAATCACCATTGTTCCCTGCCATTAGTTTAACAATAGCTTCGGTAATCAAGCACATGGACACAACACAACAGAAAGTTTACTACTAAGCCTTTAGCCCTCTATGCAGGGTCAACTTTGCAAATCACATCCCGCAATTGTGAGGATGGCTTATCAAAATTATAGATATCGTATACTTGCACTAGTTATGATAATAATCTTCCCACAGCTTAGAAGATACACACTCCTCGGAAAAAAATTAGTACAGCAAGAAAGACGCTTGAACATTTCGGGCAAATGAGCGTCACATCAACACATAGGAGAAGCATTATGGCTAAGTATATAGATTCATATGTGTGAAAAGAGATGTAGCCGATGAATGATTGTTTAATACCACTATAGGGACTCTTAAGGGATGAGAAAGATGCTACCTCAAAATTCGCCAAAAACCTCTGAAACTGTACAAGTGCCTCCCTCATTTGACTGACTCGACTTCTGTCTGAAGAAGCAAGAGCTGCACTGACGTCCTTTGGGGAATAGCCAAGTCCATTTTGCACAACCTGCAGCAACCCAGCACGAACCAAATTTAAAAGCACAACACTTTGTAAAAACAAAGCCAACAGACATTAACAACATACGTTATGATCAATACTGATCTCTGAGATGAGGCTGCCATCATCAACAAATGCATGCAGCTCGAAGGTGTTCCTTCCTTTGTACTGGAATCCCCTTACACCCGTGAGCAAACACTACAAATTTACAGTGCGATAAAATCATTTGCAAGAGGTATCGTAGGCAGCGTCAAGTGTCAAGACCAATAACTCTATCCCAGGACACATACATACCTTGACTTTACCCTGGACTTTGGAAACCACGCCTTTCATTGTAGCCCACTTAGCTGATAGGCTTGCCAAATATGTAAATGGAGATTCTCTCTCTCCAGTTAACATAATAGGGTGTTCCAAATCATCGACCATATGAAACTCATGAGCATCCATGGCTCCCATAGCACTTTCTTCTTCGCTCATTCTATTACCAGGTTGTCCTCGCTCAGCATTAAAATGAATTCCAGTCATACCAGCAGCAGGTGGCTGATTTTCTGCAGAATTCCCTCTATGCTGCTCCCCAATGCCATCTGAATGAAGTTCCTACATCACAAAAAACATATTATAAATGTAAACTACCGGTCAAATTAATCATTACTTTGACCCTATTTTCTCAATTTTACTGATGGGGCACTTCCTACCGTTGATTTCTACTCTCTTAATACAAAGGCTTAATCTAACATGATGAAATTGGAGTCAATAATGCAATGCATGCTTGATTTAGACGAGAAAGTTAATGAGGTTAAGATGAAACCTCTACACTGGAAAAGGAGGATTAGGAAAGTTAATGCTGATCACAAATAACAGTGTTTTATCTGAAATGAATGGAGCCCTTAAGATGATATCACCATATTTATAACTTGAATCGTGAAATTTTGAAAAAGACTGACGAACATTACTTATATGTGTTGAAGAAGATCCAGGAGTTGAAAGAACATCTAAGTTCTTTAAAACTGTCATTTTGTTACCAATCTGGCAGAGTCACCTTCTTGCATAAGGTGTAGTGCATAATTCAAGGAATAATCAAGTTTCAGTCAAAAATGGACTGCACCAGGTGAAGGATCTTAAAAAATTTATCTACTCCAAGTTTCACAAAGACACGTAATTAAGATAGGATCATAAAACAGTCAGTTTTTAAAGCGCCTCACTAATCTTTGATGACCACAAGCTTTACTCTCAATTTGCATTTTGGATAATCTATATAAGCACATTTCTGTAGCCCTCTTTTACTTTTCTTCCACATTCAAAGATATCACAGAGTAACCAAAAATAAAAATCAAATCATTACTTTAAAACATGGTAAAACCCTTTCCACTTCATATGCTTAGGCCTTAGGGATGCTCACACACTTCAGGATTGCCAAATAAATGACCAATTAGTTAATACATGTTGAAAACAAAGCTGAGTCTTCTATAAATGTCATTATGCAGTTATACCCTGGAGTGGTGTATGGATGACTATATAAACCTTGTAGATCAACCTGAATGGGTATTGCTGTCATCCGGGAATAGTCATTCTGGTCTTGCGCATTGACAGTTGCAACTGGCCATGCCGCAAGAGCAGCTCTTTCACTTAATCTCGGAGGCACTCCCGTCCTAGTGAATTAAGAGTTCAGTAAGGCCTAAAAATTCATAATACATAGAATAGCACATACAAGTTTGTACAGGCAGACCTTCCATAAATTTACGACCCTTATAAACCGTCTAAAAGTCCTAAATGTATGAGAACAGACAGCAGGCACTTTTAAAGCCAGCATAGTTAATGTTTTTGCATGATAACAATAAATCATAATATGGAAGTGAAGGAAGCAAACAACTAGAAATCTGCACCAAAAGAACCAGCGCTAATTTTTAAAACGCTGTTTTCTATCTTTTTTTTGCTTATTCCATTTGTGCTTTTTCATATTTACGAAGAATATGATAGAAAAAGACATGCTTCACTTTGTTGCCAAGCTCAGAGAGTAGTTGGGGGGGAAATACTAAAAATTTACGAGTAAACAAATGAAAGAAAGAAAGAAACTAATCATGCAGTGCAAAATAGAATCAAATTCATAATTCATACACATAACACATGCATGAATAAAGTAACTTTTATTAGATACCTTCTTCCCCTTGCTGGTTTGTTAATTTCATCCACTAATCTCTGTTGTGCAGCATCCAATTCCTCAACTTTACCACCTAAAACTTCAATAACTTCAGGAACCAACACCAAAACACCACGCCTTATGTTAACATTGCAAAGAACAATCTGGAAGAAGAGGCGGTGATCCACATTACTAGCTGAAATCAAGATTCCGTAAACCTATACAATGTACACTGAAGATATATCTACCTCAAAACAAATATCATATCAAAATGCTGAACTTTATCAGTCAGAAACATATCACAGTATTACCGGATGCAAAGCTCATAGATGGACATCATAATGGATAAAGGACGAAAACTAATGTAGTATGAACAGATGTGAATAATGCCTCACAGAAATTTTTCTTCTCCAAAGCAGATTCTACTTGGCGCAAGGTGATGCAGAATTTCCCTTTATTAACAGCAAACACCTAATTTGAACAACTAGACTTGTTTGCTTTCTTCCAAAAAAGCGAACATATCTGGTTAATATACTAATAGGTTATACTTGACAGCTTTGATAACTATGATGACCAAATAAGAAATCTTAAATGGCTAGTAAATGTATTTGTTAAATGTTAATTTGAAATTCGACCAAAAAATTTCAGCACCATGGAAGCAACACCATCAAAAATGCAAGGAACAAAGCATGGGAAAGTTTGAACCTTCAGTCCAGCCGGAGAGAGAACAGCAAGATCTTTTATCGGCCTATATTCCATGCCAAAGACACGCTGAACACCATCTGTCATTGAAAGCTTCAGACACCTCTTAAATCCTGGCGCTGACTTCTGATACCTGCTCCGAAGAGGAGCACTAATGTTTACCATCTCATCAACCTTACACAAAAGCCAAATAAAACAACAATAAAATTACCCTGGAATCATATCTGTACTCTACATTTCAACAACTGCAAAATACATGTATCAAGACATCCCAAACCAGTTGTACAGAACTAATCAACTTAGCACTTCAAAATATTCAAAAACAACAATCCAATAAGTCAAAGACTGCGAACCAACTTATCGACTTATGACAGAACATAGATTCCAAATGCATAAGTAGCATTCAAATAATATAGCCCCTCCGTCCAGACTAAGCTTCACAGATTTTTTTTCACGGTCTTTAGGAAACATGTTTGATCGTTAATATATTTAACTACGTATAATAACGGTAAATAAAAAAATCTCATATTTAGAAACTACTTACTACAACAAATCCAACAATATCGCATACGATAATATTATTATTGATATATCTATTGTTGTCAAACTTTGACAGCGCTGACTAATCTAAGTCTGGACAGAGGGAGTACCAAATGAGTTCACGAGATTGGAACTTTGCTAACTTCTAAAGTAAATTCTCACCTGCAAGATAAATGGTCCTTTAAGATCAACCAAATGCATTTTATGGACATCCCTAGGAAGCACTCCGGAGCCACAATGATTCATGTCGGCAAACAGAAACTGCTCGAAACATAGCTGCGTCTTTCGCAAATCCTCAAGCCCCGAAAACCCATGAACCGATCCTTGAAGGGCTCCAATGCAGGGCTCAAGCCACTCCCTCCTGAGCCCTAGCCCCATTCTCCGGAATACCGCTTCGACTCTGTCATACGCAGGGTTGTGTATGACGTCATCCATATCGTCATCTGAAATGTTGAAGGTGACTGGCTCTATGATATTGGTGGGATTGGGAATGTTGGAGTTTACGGAATTGGAATTGGAATTGGAATTGGAGGAGCTGAGGTTTATGGTTTGGAGAGTGATTTGTTCAATTCGTACTTCTTCTTCTTCATATTCATTACCGAGTTGAATGTGTGGTGTGTGGTGGTGGACCGGCGGTGGCGGTGGTGGTTGGAATGAAACATCATTGTCCTCTTCGTCGGAAGAAGAGCAGACCACCTTCAGCCGTCTGCGCGGCATTTTCTTGGGTTTGTTTTTGGGAGGTTTTCCCTCCAACTACATAAACCACCTTAAAATTCAAGGAAATTGTTTTTTACCGCATTTGATTTTTTTTTAGAGTTGTCTCTTGAAAGACGATCTTTCCATAAGTCATGGAAAGACGGTCTTTCCATAAGTCATGGAAAGACAATGTTTAAAGTGTAAATTAGAATAAATAAAGATAAAAATTTTGGGTTGTATGAACCGGGTTAAAAAATTTATAACTACTATACGTTGTATAATAAAACTTTAATATTGCAACAAAGTCTTTTTACCTTTTATTATTATAATTAAACCTCGTCTTTCCATAAGCCTATGGAAAGACCGTCTTTCCATAAGCCTATGGAAAGACCGTCTTTCCCAAGACTTTGTCATTTAATTAATAGTAATTCATTTCAGTTTAGTAAACATAGCTTTATTTTACTCGGAGTGTTTTTTTAATTTAAAAAGTTCAGTTCAATTCAGTCAAATTTTGAATTGATACTATATAACTTAATTTTAATCTATTATATCTATTTCTATTATGTATAACTTTGATTCAAATCAGTTCATTTTGGTAAGAAATCAATTTGGAAGAATATGACCATACTTTGCCTTAGACCTTGTTCTTTGAACTTATTTTTTTAATCTGAATGGACTGAAATAAAATAAGTGTATTGAGAATAATAATTATATGATTAAATTTAAAAATTATTTAATTATGTAAAAACTCGAGTTGAGTCGTTGGGAGGTCATAGGTACTTTGTGTCTTTGATTGATGACTACTTCAGAATGACTTGGGTTATCATGATGAAACATAAAAAAGAAGCCTTCGTGAAGTTCAAGCAGTGGAAAGCTCTAGTGGAGAACCAAACAGGGAAGAAGATCAAGAGGCTGCGAACTGATAATGGTCTGGAATTCTGCTCGTCTGAGTTTGA
>JAULKM010000002.1:10711878-10731680 GCA_032355605.1 Rubia tinctorum
TTTTGATGGCAAGCCCTTTTGCCTTAGTTAGCTTCGCCTTAGTTTAGCTTATCCTTCTTCTGTTCTAAATCTTCATGATACTTCTTCATTGTAACCACTATTTAAGATTTTCAAGGTATGGGGAGCCTATATATACCCTCATTTTAAAAAAAATATGCCTGCTTTTAGTATGCCTAGACAATAGGGAGGGTAGTTAAGTTTTACCATTTAAAAATATTAAATTATTTAATTACTCGGATTCGAATACAGTAATTATGGTATCCCTATCCTACCTAGTTGAATGGATTCAGGATTGGTTTGCGGGTTGACGTACGAAATGGAGTACGAGATGGAGTTAAACAGAGAGCGTTAAATCTTCATACAAATAGAATATACTGGTGAAGGTTGAGTAGTGCCTATAGATCATCTGATTGATATCTATATGGTAAGTTACTATATTTTTATTCTTCTTTGTTTCGAGATACAAACAAATCCAATTAAACAAAATAGGGGTTGTAATTATGGTTATCGAGTGGATGAGGATTAGTTTAATTGATATTGATGAATACTGGTTAGAGAGTTTTGTAGGTGTATGAGAGTTTTGGATCTTATGGTTGAATTTGTGTGTTTTCTTGTGTATACTAGATATAGGTTTGTACTATGGGAGATGCTAATTTATAGAGAGTGTTCTACGTTAGTGTTTACTAATTATTTATTTTTACTAAATTACAGGATTAAATGGTAAGTAGCGTGTATATAATCATAATTAAGTAGTGTGTATATAATCATAATTAGTCCGAACTTTCCTATAGATTACATATATAGGGAAAATATAAGTATATGTAAATATAAGTATAGGTAAGGAAATCCTAAAGATTTCCCTACCTGTATTTAGATTTTGTGTATATATAATTGGCTTCTACTACTTTTTACATCTAAACTATAAATACATAAAATTTTCTAATCTTTCTCATTAGTAGTTTATTATTATGAATCTAGTTCCAGTATTAGCAGATTTGTGATTTATAAGATAGTGTTAATTAATATGATATTATGTAATCATATATAATTAATTTTATATTGGAGTTAGAGAATAGGTTACCAATTAGGTATTATGCAATACAATATTTGTGAGGTATTAGAGAATAGGTTACCAATCACAAATTATGGGATAGTAATACTCGAATTCAATCTGTGTTATAATTTATTTCATTTAAAAAATTAATTAATTTTTTAGGAGATGTTTGTATATAGAATGATGTATACCACTTAAAATTGTATTTATGTATATGTATAAGGATATATACCACTTGTAATTGCATGCATATAAGTTATTTTGAAATAAACATTTTCTTTAGTCTTATGGCAGGTGAGTGTAGATGTGTGCCTCATGGGAAAAAGTAAATGAGATTATGATGGTAATGTAGTTATCCACTATGTACTGTGGTATGAGTTATTAATTATGAAGTTCATGAATTAAAAGTAATTATGAGTTTATGGAGTATTGTAGTTGTGAGGATGGGTATGGAACTGACGGAATGACTGCAAATTAAATTAGGTTAAACAGACTGTGTATTAAAACAAACAAGTTTAGTTGTTAATTAGGTTATAAACAATATACAAAGTTGTAAGTCAAGCACTGATCAATAATATTTATGTATGAGTAGTAGTATACATATATAATTATGAAATTCAAAATAGACACTGAATGACTAAAATTAACTTAAATTAAGAAATAAATATATCGATTAATAATGTTAAATTATGGAAATGTATTTGCAGGTTTACAGAAGAAAATTACAAACTTTGAGTCACAGCAAAATGTGAGGGTTCCTACATTTTCCAAACTAAACATTTTGAAACGAATTTTACAATTGAAGTCCGGAAACTATCATTTTTATAAATTGTTTTAAAATATAATTTTACCCATTTATAAAAGTCACTTATCTGCATTGTCTATCCATTACTGAATTCCATTCTAACGTAAATTATTTTTTATAAAATAGTTTCATTGCACTATTTACCGTGAATGTGTTTTACTGAATGTGTCATATGAATATGTAAATATTTTGAAGGTTTTTTAAAAAATATATATTAACACCACATTTTGAAAGGATTTTTAAGAATTTTTTTGATGGAAAATATATCATTTATTATTTAATTTACCTCATATTCCATTGATTTATTTGTTTTTTATTTACTGAATTATTTACTTTGGTTGAGTTTTCAATTATTAAATATCCATTTTCACATTGCATAAAATTAATTCTTGATATTGATATCGTGGGATCACTATGTGACACATGTGACTGAATTGATACTAACTATGGGTCACCTAGTGACTCATAGGTTGTTAATGTACTGACTATGAGTCACTCTGTGGCTCATAGTTTGTTACTGTTACTGAATACTGACTATGAGTCTATTATGTGATTCATATGTTGTTACTGACTATGGTTCACCATGTGATCATAGGTTGTTACTGTTACTGAATACTGACTATGGTTCACCATGTGACCATAAGTTGCAACTGTTACTGAATATTGACTATGGTTCACTATGTGACCATGGGTTGACTTCTACTGAATACTAACTATGGTTCACTATGTGACCATAGGTTGTTACTGCTACTGAATACTGACTATGGTTCACTATGTGACCATAGGTTGTTACTGTTATTGTTACTGAATACTGACTATGGTTCACTATGTGACCATAGGTTGTTACTGAATAATGATGCAATGGGTTCACTCCGTGACCTAAAGAATTTTTCATTTTACTGTTTGTTGATTTATATTATTTCCATTGTTGTTGATAAATTAATGATTTACACGTAATGTTTATTGACCACTGCATTTGATTACATAATGTTTATAGAAATGTCGTTAATTGCGTAATATAATTTACATGAAATGAAATATTTTGAAATTTGGAACGCTCACGGGCGAAAGCTCACCCTTCATTTTTCTAAAATCTTTTAGGTTAATCGCTAAGTATGGTGTGACCACTATAAATAAAGTGTGAAGGACGCCCAAATCCACTACCCTTAGTTTTGTTTAGCTAATTTTAAGAACTTTCATTTGGTTATGAATTAGGTTTAATATAAGATTTCAGAACTCCTTTATGATAGTTATTGATAAATTTTAGAATTTTAATAAAAGTACCCTTACTTTTTACTGGGGCGTTACCGAGCATAAGGTTGTAAACTTGTCAAATCATTGTATGGGCTAAAACAAGCTCCTAAAAATGCAATCATAAGTTTGATGAGGTGGTTTTGTCGAATAGCTATGAGTTAAATCAATCTGACAAATGTTTGTATAGAAAATTTTATTGTTCTGGAAATGGAGTTATCATTTGTCTATATATGGATGATATGCTGATTTTCGATACAAATCAGATCCAAGTTGACCTTACGAAGGCATTCTTGTCATCAAGTTTTGACATGAAAGACATGGAGAGGCAGATGTGATTCTTGGTATTAAGATCAAACGAGAGAACAAAGGAATTTCTCTGACACAATCTCATTACATTGAGAAAGTACTTAAGAAATTCAATTGTGAGAATTGGTCCCCGGTCAGCACTCCAATGGATTTGAGTGTGAAGCTTATTACTTATAAGGGTAAAGAGGTATCACAACTTGAGTGCTCACAAGTAATTGGTTACTTGATGTATGCCATGACAAGCACAAGGTCGGACATCGCTTTTGCGGTTGGCAAATAGAGTAGGCACACATCATTGGCAAGCAGTTAGGCGTGTACTTAAGTATCTAAAGAAAACCATGAATTATGGTTTGTACTATGTTGGATTTCCTTCGGTTTAAGAGGGTTATTCAAATGTTAGTTGGATAACAAATACAGAAGATCATTCTTCTACAACTGGTTGGGTATTCTTACTTGGTGGAGGTTCCATTTCATGGGATTCTAAAAAGCAAACATGCATAAATAACTCCACCATGGAATCAGAATTTATAGCTCTTGCAGCAGCCGGTAAGGAGCCAGAATGGTTACGGAATCTGGTATATGAAATCCCGTTGTGTCCTAAGCCGACTTCACCTATCTGTATTCAATGTGATAGTACAAATAGTTTGTCTAAGGTTTATAGTGAAGTGTATAATGGAAAATCTAGACACTTGGGCGTTAGGCACAATGCGATTCGTGAGTTAATAACTCATGGTGATTTCAATTGATTTTGTAAGATCTCAACACAATTTAGCAGATCACTTAACAAAGGGACTAACTAGTGACTTGGTAAACAAGTCGGTGATCGGGATGAGTTTAAAGCCTATTTAATTATTTAATTATGGGATACCCAGTTTTGCTCTAATACGCCGTTGGAGTAAAATTCAATGTGGAAGGCCCATTGTTTGAGATTGATACATATAATTTCATATCTCGAAGGTAATATGTTTGGACCTGTATGAAAGTTAGGTTGAAGTTTATCTTCTTAATGGATCTTTTTACAAAGTGCATTTGCAGGAGTACGATTAAAGAGATTCACCTATATGAAGTGTGAAGTGTAGCCGCTTCAAGAAGTTCGGGCTTGGCTTTATATGCACTCATGAATGGTTAGGGACATATGGCTTGTATAGTGTCAATTTTAAGTTTATGAGTTGTATTTGAACTTCTGTGTGGATTATCTTCAAGTGTTCAAATGGATTGAAGGGTTCAATATTTAAAGACACCCCAATTTTCGAATATTTGGAATGTGTATTTCATTAAGGTGAAAATTCAATCTTCAAGATATTTTCATTTATGCACTTGTTTGGTTTGGTTGTTGGATTTTCCAAATCAAGGGTAATACTTAAATGGGGGAGGATTGTTGGTGTTTGATAAACACATGTTGTTTAAATATAATTGGATTCGAGTAGTTGTGAACTCGGGACGTTAAAACAAGTTCGGTGGTGTGGAGTGCACACTTATATAAACTATGTACGAGTTTACAGGTTGGCAGGATAAGAATTAATTGTGTTAGTGATGACTAACATGGTTTGTCCTAGAATGAGGAAATGTTGTGTCATTTCAGATTTTTTTCGTAATAATTCTGATAATTACATGGTGTAGTGTAGAATGATGAAGTGTCGTGTCTTTTCACAACATTTGTTTTCTATAAATGCATGCATACAGAAGCATGGTAAGAATACACAGAAAACACAAACATGATCAGGGAAAATACAAGATTTTCCCAGATATATGTAGCAACCAAAAACACAATTATTTAAAACTAGTATTCTTCTTAATCAAGCCTAGAACATGAGGGATTCTCGATTGTTTTATCATTGAAAGAAATTTGTGTTATCCAAGACTATAATAGGGTCAATTACGTTTTAATGAAAGCGTACGTAACGTGACTCGCATAGATATCTAAGAAAAATTTCATCATTATCATCCAAACATGATTTTGTTGTTCCATTAGAATACAATATTACAGCTTGTACTCCAATTCAAAAATAAAGAAAAAGGGGATTGGATCACTAAATAGGGTATGGAAATGCAGGATTCCAAAAAAAGGTTAGTACAATTTTTATGTGGACATTGACAAATGAGATTTTACCGTTTTGATGACATTCTAAAAAAATAAATTTGATGACATTCTAAAATTTGACAAATGAATTTTCTCCCCAGATGGTAGACTTGTTAAAATTCTTTTTTGACCGTTATACTTTTGTCCTTGCTGTGTGGAATAAATTTCATCAGTTACTTGTCATTCCACATCAGGATTTTATTACTGCAATGAGTCTATTGGCAGACAGCATGTCCATAAATTTATGAACATGATATTTATGTTTTACTTTACATACTGCATTTGTTAAATTACATAATAAACTAATTTTTTTGAAAATATAATTTTACATTATATATTTTTATATTTTCACATTCAAAAACGTATTATTACTTTTTTCAACTTTTAAAATACAATATTTAAATTTTATCTAAAATTACAATATTAAAGGTAAAAACTACTATCTACTGTCCATTAACTTATAGAAAAATCGCCTTTCCTATCACTATATGGGACAAAATTATTTTTGTATTGGTCCTTCCAAGGGAAAACTCTGGTTCATACGGTATTGGTACATATAATGCCATCTTTTGTTTGATCTAGAAACATTTAGCTGCGTGCTCCTTCTCTCCACAATCCTATGCTTTCTTCTATTCCCAAAAACAAACTCTAATTGCTTCGGGGGGCCGCTGCGGCACCCGGCGGCCCCCCACAACAATTCCACCCTTCCCAACCCCCCTATGCCCATACCTTTCTTTCCCCCCAAAGATCTAGACTACTGACGTGGTTTCGAAAGTGGTTTCACCGTTGTGATTTCCAACGTGGTACCACCAGATGGTCGTGGTTGCTTTGACTTTCAGTGATGGTTGTGGTTGTTTCAGCTTCCATTGATGGTTGTGGTTGCAACTTCCAGTGATGGTCATGGCTTCCGTTGTGGCTTCCGCCGTGATGGTCGTGGCTTCCGCCGTGATGGTCGTGGCTTCCGCCGTGGTTTCCAGTGTCCGATGTCATTTCTGCAACTTGGCCCAACTCGGTGAAACTCGGCGCAACTCAGTGCAAATAGGCGCAACTCAGCGCAAATAAGTGCAACTCGGACCGAGTCGGCTCAACTCGGTCAGACTATATGCTAAGTCAGAATACTGGGTGCAACTCGGCTAGAGTTTGGAATTTTTTGGTGGGCCAGAATACCGGAAGACTCTATTTTTGGGATGCAACATCATCGTGACGACGATTGGTATACTCAATTTTTTTAATGATGCAACGGTGTCATTTTATTGGTATATCTTGGATGGCGGCGACAAATATAGAGTGTGAAAATGTTATTTACAATATGGAGACCAAAACTTTTTCCCCTACAACATAGAATTCTGGTAGTTTCTCTAGTGGAGGACATGAGCATGGGGGTTTTGCTTCATTTTGTTTTATTATTTGACTTTTCAATTTTCTAATTTTCAGGGTGGGAGACATTTAACTATGCACTTATTTTATTTCTTCATCTCTTTCCTTCATTTTTTTTGTTTTTTCTTTTTACTTTAAAGGGGGCTTTGAATTAAAATGATTTTTGATTTAAGTACCGGGTAGGAATTATCTCTGTCAATGCTTATTTTTTGGACAGGCTGAGTCTAATAAAATTTGATTGACTTCAAATTTGATATCTAAAGAGATGGTTAGGAGAAATCCACGTCAAAATCGTTAAATCAATGGATTTTTGGCGATATTGTTCTTTCTGAGGATTTAAATCAAATTTGCAGACTTTGGTCCATTAGATGTTTAGGCCAATTTTATTGTTCATTCAATTTAATTGATCTTTTTAAGCTTTTGGGGCCGAGTTAGAGATAATTCTACGCACTCTAAGTGGTTTCTATACACGGACGAAAAATATTTTTGGCAATTAAAATGACCGATTTTAGTCTTCTAGTTTAAGGGAAAATGGTCTTAACGGGTTAAATGGAGACGAACCGAACCTTTATTTGGGGAGTTTCATTGATTTTGTTTTCATTGCTTTAAATGTTCGATTAGAGGTGTGGATGGAACTTCTTGTTTGCGTCTATTTGATACTTCATTGTATTTGCTCCTGATGGTAGTTTCGAGTCGTACTAATGTGACTACACTAAAGGTTTGCAATGATAATTACTTATCCTCGATTTTCCCTTCTCCGTTGCCACATTGATCTTTGCTTAGTAGTGTTTTATCCATTAGTGCTTTTATGTATCTATGTTTTAGCCATTTGACACCTTCGTTTAGAATTGTACTATCTACTTAGCGCCTCACATGTAAGTCTTCGGCACGACTTGATGTAAGTCTTCGGGGATCGTTTGATGTAAGCCATTGTCGGCAACAACTGATTTTTAATGGAAAAGGGGCGGGAACCCTATAAACCCGATTAATTATTTTTAAAAAATAGAAACATTTGGCTGCATGATAATAAATCTTTCTCTCCTGATTATATAGTTAGGATGGTTGAGGAGGATTTATTTCTATATTTGTTTACTAAACCAAAGCTCTCACAATCCCTTAGATAAAAGATTGGCACTTGACCCCATAATTAGAACAAAACCTAAACCCTTAACAACTAAGTAGGCTGGTCTAAACCGCATCAGGACCATTTTGATGTAGCGGTGGATTGTCTGAATGCTAGAAACTACTCTTGTAAAACATTGTTTTCTCCTTGTAAATCCTATATATTGGCCTATTTAGTCCATAAAATTTTACAGGGATTTCAATTACTCATGTAGAAGGGGAATAGTATGGTAGCAGATAGGCTTGCCAAACGTATTTTCAAGCTTAACCTTACTGAAACATGCTTTAATTTCTACTCTTTGACTCGAGATATCACAGGGAATGATTCACATTGAGAGAACTGGATTACCATCAATAAGAATACATAATTATCCTCTTTTGAATGGAAACTATTCTCGGTTCTTTCTTTATTTTGCAGGTACAATGAGCAGCTTGCCGTTTTTCCTTCACCACCATTCGGTGAAATAGGGTCTTTTTTTTCTTCTGGTGGCTTTATTAGTGGAGAACAAGTCTATCAAAGACGGTTCTATCGGAACATAAAAGTGACTTTTTCGATAGTTCTATGGCTCTGACTTTGATCAACCGCGATCAAAGGTTGATTGGAGAACCGCCTCTAAATTGGCATTTGATGCGGGAGGCCCTTCCGGATCGATGGTGAGGGCCTGAGAATCGTTGGAAACTTGGGTCCTAGCAACCAATGTTAAGGATTTTAAGTGTTGCTTCCCCATACTCTTAACTACTAAAGAGTAGATAGTGCTAAGTTAGGGTGTCGTCCACATAGACTTATGGTTTTACGAGATAGCTTTATGAAGTCCACACACTTGCATCACCCCTTATGTGTGTCGGGAGTAGGAAAGATTAGGGGACTTTCAGTTTTCAAAGAGTTAAGCTACAATTTACTAACATAATCTACATATACATGAGATAAATATAATTTAGAATGGCT
Organism: Rubia tinctorum; assembly: GCA_032355605.1. Taxonomy (NCBI): domain Eukaryota; kingdom Viridiplantae; phylum Streptophyta; class Magnoliopsida; order Gentianales; family Rubiaceae; genus Rubia; species Rubia tinctorum. The sequence continues at coordinate 10,720,823 of JAULKM010000002.1, forward strand.
TGGGGGAATTTTCATCACATTACTGATTTACATACAATGATCCCCGACTTTCATTTAGATATAAACAATAAAATATTGTATGCCTCATCACCCAATATGGAGAGGTTGACTCACCAAAAACTAACACGATGGCTAATATCTCGATTCTGCCCCATCATCAAACTTTCACCTCTATTCGTCACAGCTAGAGGAGCGCTAAACCATTGAACTCCTCTAACCTTCATTCCCGTGGTAATTAAAGAAACCTGCGATTGTTCAGAAAATTAACCACGTGAGTAGCATGACTCACCGGAACCTCTACTTGAAACACCCACTACAATGTTGTATGCTTTTACAACTAAGAGAATTAGTGTCTTATTATTATCACCCTCCTATAATTTTATTCTGCCTAGTTTACTACAAACAAGTGACATAACCTTCGAAACTAGACAACAATCCCAACTGGATATTAATCGATACCCGATAGTATGTGGTTGGGTCACCCCCGTATCATTCATAGCCTAATTCAATCAAGTCTTCTGGCCTTATCTAACCAAACAATCAACAATTATGCCTAGTTGTCACTCCTAGACATAACCTTCACATTGACCTTTGGTCAAACCCACCAAAAAGACTAAATACTCCTGGTTTATTCTTGTGCCTAGCGCTAGATTATACATTGAAATATATTAGCTATAAATTCAAGTATCATGCAAGCATAATCATAGACATCAAATCCCAAGTAGTAATAGTAGTAGTAGTAGTAATAATAGTAATAATAATAATAATAATAACAATAATAACAATAACAACAATAACAATAACAATAAAAATAAAGAGCATACATAGATGAATCTAAAAGTCTCTCAGTTCAAGAATCAATAAATGCTTACAAATGTTCCAATGTATAAGTTTAAACTACAAGAATCAAACTCATGGCATTAATGGGTTTGAATGCCATAGATTTATTGATATGAATGAAGAGAGAGAGAGGGGGGGAGGGAGATAAATGGAGAGTTTAATATTCATTTTTTTTCCTTTTTTTGTCTAATGCATAAAGAGGACAACACAAACCATATCGTCTAGCACATACCGTGGAAGTTACTTTGGGAATAGACAGTGCATAATTGCACGAATAGACAGTGCATAATTGCACGGTCCGTTCTTTGGACCTTAAATCCAGCATTCGGGCATCATGAACCGTGCATATTTGCATGGTCCGTATTCTAGGACGTTCTTCAAAGCTTCCCAATGTGGCACAGAGCGTGCATGTTTGCAAGATCCGTTCACTGGACCATCATCTTTTTTGGAAAGTACATATGAAATAGATCGTATAATATAGCATAGTGGCGTATACCTAGCCCAAGAACCAAAGGCTGATGGCCTTCCGGCCCAGCCCAATCTTCAACTACGAATGAACAAAGATAAAGTATACAAGGTTCAACCCAATGTGTACAATGTCCAGCCGAGTGTTCAAACCAACCATGAACCGATAAAGGCGGAAACATGCCTAAATGGATTCAACCATACACCAAGAAAAAAGGGAATTAGGACCAACACTTAGCCATGAACTGAAAGTGTAGTAACCACGATAGAATCCATGATCTTAAACCCTAGTAATGCGGAACCAAGACAAGGATCGGCTATAAATAAAAGGAGAGAAACATTGGCTCAGGTAAGTGAAACTAAACTGAGAAATTCCGATTCTCCGAAGGAAGAAAACTGACTTGATCATCAGAGTATTTTCCCTGGAATCACTTCTGGGATCTATTTTGCAATAGAGTCAATATATGGTGAATAACAACCGCTTTACTTGGTCGGGAATAGCACATCAATTGGCGCTGTCTGTGGAGACAAAAAAATTTTTGTCCTTCATTCCCTTAAGAGTAAACAATGGTGTTCACTAGAAGTGAAAAAAACAAGAATCACTATACACAAGAACAAACAGTTGGGCGCAATAAAGTGTGCATCTCAGCCAAGATCAAGCATCTGTCTCTAGTAAAGAACATGAACATAGTAAGGTAGATACAGAGGATGACGAAGAGGAAGCAGAATCTCCTAACAAAAATCAAGAAAAAGAGAGGAGAGCGTTCACATCATTTTTAGAAGCAAACAGAGAACATCTGTAAAATCAGTTCTTAGCCACTCTCAAGCCAAATCCCCGAAAGCAAGTATAAAAAGTCATAAGCATGAGAGCCTTAAATACAAGGATGAGTTAAGGGGTATAGTGGCAGATGATGCAGATAAATCACCGTTGGCATAGCATCTTTGCGATTTCAAGATGCCAGAGGACTTCAAGCTGCCTTTGCATGTTAAATCACTGATGGGACAAAAGACCCAAAGGGATTCCTGCATTCCTATCGCAACAACATGAGATTTTGCGATACGGAAATTGAGTTAGTCTGCGTGGATTTCCCTATTTTCTTATCTAGAACAACGATTACATGGTACAAAGACTTATCAAATGGAAATATTAAGTCATATGCACAGTTGTCAGAATTTTTTGGGGCGTTTCTATCAATAGAAGAAGTTTGCCAAACCAATAGAAGACCTAAAAAAACATAGCTCAGCGAAGTGACAAAATTCTTGCAGAATACCATAATAGGTCCATCACTGAAAGTTTGCAAATTTACGATTTTTTTATTCCAATCCTCGTTGGGTGCATTTACAGGGGCATGTGATTAAGAGAATTATATAAGGAGCTCATGAATAATATGCCCGAAAACACAAGGGAATTGTAAAAAAATGATAGAAAAATACGTGCGAACTAAAGAAGAAAATAACCGCAAGATAGAGCGAGAGAGGGATGAAAAGATTATAGTGGAGGATTCACAGAGAGGCTTCATAAAGAAAGGGAAAGGGAATATCCCTTTCAAAGAACGAGAATCAGCAGAGCTAGTCGCACCATTTCAAGAGACTCCTTTAATGAAGTCATGAAAAGAAATATGGCAAGCAAATAGAGAGTTATTTCGTGAACATGCACCGATGATAACGCCTCCCGACAACAGATCCAGAGAATATTGTTGTGTTTTCCACAAGGACCATGTGCATGATATCGAATATTACAGAGACTTAAGAAGGCAAATAGAGGAGAATTTAAGGAATGACTGTCTAAGTCATTACAAGAAAGAAGATGGAGGAAGTTGGTACGAAGAAGCCAATAGAGCAGGGAGCTCCATCGCAAAAGGCCATGGCATAGCGAACACATAGAGAAAGAATCAGCAAATGACAGCGACAGTGGATTAGGAAGAAGACACAACGAGCGAGGTCCCTTAAAAAATAATCCTATTGATACATGGATCTACCGAACCTCTATCTAATAATGCCTGGTAAGCTAAGGCTATATATACACCACCACAAAAGCCTCATAATAAGAGATTTCATCCGGACGAGATAATTACTTTAGCGATGTGGATGCAGTTCCCAATTCTTTACCTCATAATGATCTGATGGTCATTATCTCTAGGATTGGAAATTCCATGATTCATAGAGTCTTTGTTGACTGCATTGATAAGTTGGGATTCAAGCGGACCGATCTAAAGAAGTCCACATCCTCTCTTGTAAGATTTATAGGGTGAGCCGAGATACCTTTCCACAGGTGAAAATGACAAAAATTGTACTATCATGTGCGAATTCTTGGTCATGGATGCACCAAGTCCATTTAATGTCGTTATCGGCAGGCCATGAATGAATACAACAAAGGCGATATGGTCCCCATACCACTTAGTGATGAAGTTCCCTACTCTGGCAGGAATAACAACAATAAGGGAAAACCAACAAACAGCTAGACAATGCATGGTTATTGCGATGAAAGCAGAAAGAAATGAGGAGCAGAAAAAATGGTTAGCACTATCTCAGATAGTGGCTAGTTAGAGTAGTCAGAACCTCCAATAGATCCGGGAAAGGAAACTGAGGTTGTTACTTTGGATGATGAAGACACTTCTAAGTGCATCAAAATTAAGAAACATCTTCCAAACTAGGAGAAAGAAAAAGGTTATAGAAATATTGCAAAGTCACAAAGATACATTCGTATGGAATGTACTGAGCATGGGTGGAGTCGATCCAAGAATTGCTACCCATTCTCTGAATATTAGTGATCTGGTCAAGCTAGTCAAGAAAAAGCAACAAATATTTGCTAGTGACACACAGAAAGTGATTAAAGAGGAAGTAACAGTGTTGCTTCAGGCAGATATTTAAAGGAGGTAATCTGCTCGAAATGATTAGCAAACCCAGTGATGGTAAAGAAGGCAGAAGCAAAATGGAGAATATGTATAGACTTCACTGATGTGAAGATACTGTTTGGCCTAAAAAATGAAGGAGAAACATATCAGAGAGTAGTCGACAATGCATTTCTCAATCAGATAGGAAAAAAAGTGGAAGTATATGTTGATGGCATGGTTGTCAAAAGCAAATGATATGCAACTTTGTGCAAGAATTGATCATTCCCCCACTAGGCGATCCGATGGAAGGATCATGTAGGGTTCTCCTTCATTGGTTTTCAATATTTTTGCCCTTACCAAATAATTGATGGTGTAGAAGCTATCATCGAGATGGCGACCAAGTGGCACCAAACTCGGTAGGAGGGATATGCAGATGTTGTGCCAAGAGCGTGATCATTCCCCCAACACAAGTGTACCCCGAATCCTTGTTTGAAAATATCATACAACCATCAACCCATACATCAACCCAATTCGGAGCATCATCTCAGTATGGTGTAAATTCCCAAAGGTGTTTCAAATCAAAGCTCAATCACAACCACTATCAGGTATCACAAATCAAATAAATAATTGAATCACAATGGAGAGTTACCTCTTAGGTTTCGATATGTGTGTTTCAAGGGTTTTGAGGGGAAATGGGTTTGGGTGGTATATTGGTGGTGTTAGGGAAGAAATGGTGATTGGGATGTAGGAAGGTAAGTGAGCTTCACGGGTCTTATATGTCTACACGCCCCATGAATTTGGGGTTCGGTTCTCCTTTTTTCCCCACCATTTTGAGCATCACAAACCATGTACGTCTACATGGTCCATGAGTTGCACTCCCCATTTTCTAGCTTTCCTCTAAAAACCACATGCTTCCTAAAAAACAAACATGCACACCAAGTGTAATAGTGTTCCAAAACAAAAGGCTAAAAATAGGAAAATACACCAAAAATACTAAACATCTACAACACAATGCAATGAGACATCTTTTCTCCCCTACACTTACAACACACACATTTCTTAAATAAGAAACATGATATGAAAAGAATGGGAGGTAAACAAAATGATATACGATCACAACTTCCCAATGCATTGTTCCCACCTCAATATCCTTAAATCTACCCCAACATGCAACTCAAAATAAGCCACTACAAATCCACACTAAATAAGTGTCAACCAATGTCAACACAAAGAAACAACTAGCGTGTGGTCCTAAGTTGTGTATTTGGGGGTGGTTTAGGTGGTAAAGTGTAGTGGTGTCTAATGGTTTGGGGTAAGAATGAGATGAAAATGTGAGAAACTCTTTTTTTAAAGAAAAATAAACTAATCTAATTTTTCAAAGCTCAGGTTTCCTCCCGAGAAGTTCCATATATTTAAGGTTATCGGCATGACCCTAATGTTATCCATATGGTCGAGTTTGTACCCCATCACCATAGTTAACCAAAAATGGAGTGGTGGGGTTAACAATCTTCCAACAGGAAGATACAGTAGAGGAGGAGTCAACCTTAGAGGAAATAGGTGGTTGGAAAGCTTAGCATATTCAATTGGCTTCTCCACGGTTTCCTCAATGGGTTTCGAAAATGTGAGAGTTGGCTTTATAGGTGGAATTTGGGGCGAAAGTATGTAATATGATGAATTAAGTATAATCACCCCTTCCTCAACTTCTTCACTCCTAACAAAACCACTCCACACCCCCTTTGGATTCATCTACCAAAATCTCAACTTCAACTAGAGATGGTTTATTTTCGGAATATTGGGTTTCTAGTATGCTTACCCTTTCAACAAATCACTCACTTTCCCGTCAACTTTCTCAATGCTTGAGAAGTTGAGTTCATTAATCTCCAATGTTGCTATGCAATTGTGATTGAAGTAACTCACTACTCTTAGTCACATTAGCTATAGCTTGCAAAATTTCTCCATAATCCGATTTGGAAACTAATCCTAGGGATTGGTTTTGGGTCAATGTATAAGTTGGTGAATGCCAACTATCAAACCAAAAGTGTTGGTTTCCTGATGCATTTCTATACCACGAATTTGAGTTACCATTAAACCTCGAATTTGGAGAATCGTGGTATAGGTACCAATCTCGATCCCATCGGTCCTGGGAACCAACAACTCCTACCTCTCTCTCATTTTTGCTAATCCAAGAGCAAGACTCCGTAGGGTGATCGCAATGACATATCTTACAAAATCTCACTCGTTGAGCCTCTCTTCTCTCATAGTCACTGAACCATGGACAACACTCCATAGGATGATCATAATGACACACTCCACAAAGTTTCATCCGTTGAGTACTTTATCCCAACATTTTTTTCAATAAAAAACACAAACAAAGAAAACAAACAAAGTTCAGAATTGTAGTGCAAGGGTCCTCGGTTTGCACCAAGAACTTAAGCAATACATGTTCTGGAAAATAAAAAACAAACAAAAGGACAACACTATCTACTCAACTAACACACTATGCAAGTTAACTACTGGAACTTTAAACTAACATCTCCGGCAAAGGCGCCAAAATTTGACCCGCCCCTCCCTAGCGTTGCTAATAAAACACCTTTTCATGGGAGATCTACTAAGCCAAGAAGGGGACGTGAGTACAAGATAAGAATTTATATGTTGCTCTCATTGTTACTACTATACTACGAAGAATGGTAGATTCTGGAAAGTACCAGGATTGTCCACAGAGATGTTAGGAATATAATAATCAACTAAACACAACCGCGGGCAGGTCATCAATCCAACCATGCGTTATGAATAAAAAGTGTTATGAAAACAGTCATTGGGGGGAAGTTTGTACTAACAACTACTAGCATGCAATCGATCACGAGAATAAACAATATAAATTAACACTCGGGGAATATTTGCATAACATGGTCAATGTTACTTCGATCATCAATTTCATTAAATACCAGAACTAAACCCTATTCTAGTATTTGTTTCACGTGGTGCGGACAATGGTCAAAACTTCCCCCTATCTATCACATAGAGGTGCGCGTAAAAAATCTTCCATCATCCCCGCCTTCACAACTAGGGTAGTGCAACAACAACTATAGCTTATTGTGCAGGTCTGATTCTCCCCCGTGTGATTAAGTTCCGAGCGGAACATCATGAACGAACTACCCCTAGGCCTACAAAGGCAAAGGAAGTAGCCGTCTTATCGATGGCTTTAGGATCAACAAGATAATCCTAGTTTGCTACCTAATCTTTGTCTACCCATAACCCTTCAGACCTCTTTGGTCGACTAACTAGACACATGGTCGATCATGACGATTAACAACGATGACTTTCGTGCACACGCCCAGTTTCGAACTATCGTCACCCCTAGCACATCTAGGTTTCCTTAACCAGGTAGTAACAATAGTGCAACAACATGAAAGTAGACTTGGTTGTGTTCCAACAAAGTGTGACAATCATGCAATTTAAAATAATATTAAGAACAATCCAACATAATAATCACAAAACAGAAAGAAATAGGTAGATTTAAAAATCTCACAAAATAAACATCAACACATGAATACAAATATTATCGCCAAGTTAGATCCCTCCCCACTAAGAAATATATCCATGTAAAGTAATGAGTTAAATGCCATAGATCTAGGAAAATAAGAGAAAGAAAACAGAAGAAAAGAAAAGGAAAAGAGAAGAAGTACTCTAGAGAGAGAGTGAGGGAGAGAACTCTCATCTTCCTTCTACCTACCAAGAGAGAGAAAAATCTGCATCATGCCTACTTAGTTCACCCAAGAAGACTAAAGGCTACTATATACTCCCTCCGTCCCACTTTGAACTTCCTACTTTCTTTTTTAGTCCGTCTCACTAAAAACGTCATATATCTATTCTTTCCATTTTTAGTATGAAAATTGTACCTGAAATTTTAAAGTTACCCTTACTTAAAATTTGAAACTACCATTTTTCCATTCATAATTGTTGACCCATTCCTCAATTAATTTTACAATCAAATATCATTAAAGGCCCAATTAACACCTAACATGAATAGTAATTCTAACCACCCTTTTTTTCAATTCCCGTAAGGAGATGATCAGCTTCAACACCATTCAACAACCATTAATTCTCCACCACCCAACTACATCTATCACATTTATTGATCTCAGCTTTCCTCATTAATAGTTTCCAGATCCATCTATCAGCTCCCACTTTCCTCTGCCTTCATCCATCTCAATTTCTAGTGTTGACCAAGAATCTCCAACCCAATCACTCAGATGTCCGATGAAGAGTGGTGCTCTAATGATGAATCTTACACTTTCCGCTTCATGTTGACACCCGATTGGGTTAAGGATGATTCATCAACTGATGTGGAAGAGGAACAACAGGAAGATCTCACCGACTCTCAACCGGTAGAAGAACCACCCATTTGGGTCCATGGGTTCCGGATATTGAAGATTCGTTGTTTGTGTGGCCGGATGAAGTAAAATATCCAGAAATTGATGAAGGTCGTCGCATGCGTCCGACCACTACCTCATCGTCGTTGAGTCGCAGACGGAGGTGGATGTTTTGTGGGACGGAGGAAAAATGGCCAGAAGATCTCACCTACTCTCAAGTGGAAAAAGAACCACCCATTTTGGGTCCATGAGTTCCGGATACAAAAGATCCATTGTTTGCGTGGTCGGACGAAGAAAGATCTTCTGAAATTGATGAAGCTCATTGGACACGTTGAGCTGCTGCTTCATCGTCGATGAGTCGTGGACTGAGGTGGGACGGTGACGGTATCGCCAGGGTAAGTCACAATGGTGGATGTCATGTGGTTGCACCCAGTTCAATGCCGGTGGAAGAGGCCGTGCCGGAGGAAACAATGAAAGTGCCCCTGCCAGGTTAAGAGGCCTTCTCGGAGGCATGGGTGGAGTTCCAGTCGAGCCAAACTTTTTTTGCTTTCTGGGATTGGGTAGTGAGTCTCATCCAGTGAATAAATATGCTCCCATCTAATTTTTCTTCCGTTTCCATTCTATATCGATTATGCACCAGTGTTGATGTTGCTGTTATGTATCCCATGTTCATTCTGTTCGATGATGAACTAATTTTTGTAATGAAACTAATATGATTGGATGTGGTGTGTTCTTAAAGAGTTTTAATGGAAAATTTCAGATTCTACTTCATATTCTACTTGTTTATCGACATATGATCATGTGTTCTTTTGTTCGACTAAATTTTCTTCGCCTGGTTTCCCGTATAAATTTTCTCGGATCATGTGTTTTAAGCCTGTAATCTATTATTTTGTATCTTTGTTTGTTACTTTTTTATCTGAGCTGAATAATAGAGGGTGGGTATTTTAGATCTTATTGGGGAAGGAGGTTCTATCATTACTAACATGAGGAAAATTACAAAAGCTAATATTCGCTTTCTGACCAAGGAAGACCTTCCAAAAGTTTCAGCATTTGATGATGATTTGGTGCAGGTAACATTCGCTTTATGATCTGATCCTGTTAAGAATTGCTCTATATGGTAGTTCTTAGTTTTAACCTTATAACTTTAGCAAACTTTCTCCACTTGTGCAAAATATACATTTTTATTCATCATCCTAGCTATATTTGTTCTCCACAGATCTCTGGACATGTTGATATCGCTAAGGATGCTATTATACGAGTAACTTCCCGCCTGAGGCCAAATTTGTTTGAAAGAGAGAGAGTGTGTGTGTGTGTGTTATTCCTCCTTATCTGCCCATATCAACCTAAAGTCATCTGATGGATTGAGGTATGATGGTAGAAATTAAAAAATAAATACTCATGGATATTATTATTATATGTGTGCATAAATCAGCGTCTATATGGCCAAATGTTTAGTTACTTAAAAACCAGTTTTAGTTCTAATCTGAAGGCTATATGAAAACTGATTGTATGCTTTTATTTGAAAAACTAATACTTAGTGGCTCATCTTTTTAGTTCAGAACAGAAAATCATTTTTCCTGTGACTTGCGAATTTCCTGAAGTGCAGCAGCTCTGCTTGTTAAATTGAACATAAAATGAGTCGCAGCCAATGAAAAGTTTAATTGTAGCAGTAAGTCACTTACAAGTCAACAATGATCTTCCCTCTGCATTAGCAATTTCCAATTTTGATTTTGCCTGTGTACTTGTTGATGTTAGGCCGCACACGTTAATGTTCAAATATTTGTGCTTGTTTTTATCTCACCTACTGAAGTTAGGGTGAGATTAACTATGTTGGTTGTTTGTTTATGTCGTAGCTCATCCATGTTTGCTAAATATAGTTAACATCCTTTTGTGCACGCTGTAGAACAGTAGGGTATACGATTGTGTAGTCACAATTCATATATAAAAGTAGTAACCTGATATCCTAGACTTAAAAATAATTTCAAACAAACTTCTTATACATTCAGTTTGCATTACAAAAAGCAAAAACTAATGTTGCAGCATAAACATGCATCAGGCTACCAACATGTTTACAAACAAAAGGCATGCAACACATGCATTGCTCAAAAGTTAAGAAAGCAGCACTTAGTCTAGTGTCATACCTCCCACTGGCCCCCGGTTGGGCTGAATTTGCATGTCATTCATTAGTTTAGTTATCTTCTGTGTTCTTTCATGCTAGATCAGAAATTGTATAATCTCCAATATAAGATCTTTGTTCACATTCAGGTCCGTAGGTAGCAAACCTTGCCTTTGCAATGCATCTTTCTTGAGGTGAGGAAGAGGGAAGTGGTTTATGCCTTTGAATTT
>JAULKM010000002.1:10731780-10745308 GCA_032355605.1 Rubia tinctorum
TCCTTATCTGCTTTTGAAGCATATCCAAATCCCATAAATAAAGGGATTTTCCTTATCTCAAATATCCCATAATATTCCATAGTATCTCATTACATAGTTATAGGGATTTTCCATAAAATCATGATGGTTCTAAACGGCTGAATCAAATACTGCTAAATCTCCAATTTCCATAAATCACTTTCGCAGCAATATTCCACTCGCCAAATCTGAACTTTCCCGGTATGTTTTAAGCGGTGTGTTACAACATGAAATGATTTCTTCTTTTTCACTAGTTCACAATTGGCAACAAATTTAATCCATGAAATGCATATGACTTTACAAGCATTTTCCCTAATCCAAACTCTAAATCCTTTCTAAGGAGACCTTCCGGCTGTTTAATTTAGGCACTCAATGGAGGATCATCCGAGGTACTGCATGTATATATTTATTCATTTCCATATATAAATCAAGCAAAATAACAATTCTTCAATTTAATTCGGTTAAGTTGTTATTAGTACAAAATTATACGGTGAGTTCAGTTCAATTCAGGTGAGTCGAAAAGAATAGGCCTTAAATAGTATTCATGCACGTACAGGTAACATGGGTGGAGAACAGTGTAGTAAGCAGTGAGACTTCGTGCACTATTTTCAAGCCAAAATCAGCACACGCTTTCGGAGCAAATCGATGGATTGCTACTCTGGAAGACATTATGACCGAAAGTACATTTTGCAAGAATACAGTGACCAACCGTTATCGTCCAGAATAACAAAGAACAAAGCTGCGTTTTCTGCACAAGTATATTGATGCACATATTATGCACGGTTTAACTCGTTGATAATTAAGGTCCATTAAATACATATTGTGATTACTGAAGATCTAAGTGTTATGCTGTCTACATTATAAATTATTTGCCTTTCAAACTGATACTTTAGATTTATTACACTATCTATGTGTACTTTGGTTAGGGCTTGGAGCTGGAAAAAGAAGTTTACTGAAGTTGGCTGAGAGATGATGAGAAGTTTCAATGTCAATATTAGTTCATACTCAGAGAACTCATGGAAAACACTACCTGTCGTGGCGGGTACAAGTTCAGCACATATTTTGCACAACACCCGATTCAACTTTGATCAACCCGGAATCCCCCGTGGTGCCTCTTTAACGATTGCAGCTTCTGTTCGGCTTCAGAAACACCACAAGGATCTATTCAAGTTCCTCTCCACAGCTCAAGAACGTGAAAAGGAACTTCAAATCTCACGGATGCACGTATAGCGATCGCCTAAATTTCTAACCTCACTTGTTCATCCATTTTTATCTAGTGGGATGTACTTTCTCACGGAAGAAGGATAAGTGAGATTGAACAAATTTCCTTTGGTCCCGACTCAACATGGACAACATATTTTTAACTGCTTTTAATATCATAACCAGTTTGTAACTCCTGAGGAATTGCTGTAAGATTGTATTTAAAGAATCACTTGTTATGCTCATACACAATAATCGGACTGTGTCTTCCTTGTGCAGCCGAGTGATAACAGATCCATGATGGTGGGAAGCCGGGAGATGAACCATGAGCTAATCTACATTCAAGAAGCATGAATGATTCAATGGGTATGTATGTAGTTTATGCTCCTCTTGACAAGGCTGAAATGCGTTATGTCATGGATGGGAAGGATCCCTACATCGTCTCTATCTTGCCTAGCGGATTCGTTTTCTTTCCTGATGCCAATACTGCGGGTGGGAGCGTGCTCACTCTAGCTTTTGAAATCGTGAACGAGTATCAATCCACGCCGGAGGATGAGCTGCTACAGGGTTGATCAAGGCTGCAGTTTTACCATCTCATGACCACCAGAAATGATTCAACTTTGTCAAATCTGGCCTTTCTCAACTGTCTTGTAAATGTTGTCCAACTATCATGCAGTTCAACTTAGAACAACTTATTTGCCTCTGGATTGGATTCCAAACGTTGTAGATGGGCATCTAAATGTTATATTACTGAAGCTTCTTGTCTTTGGATTGAACTCTGAACACAGTAGTCCAAATTGCAGTATTACACGCAATATCAGAAAAAAATAGCAAGTAGATTAATGGCATTCGTGCTAAATACGAGCAATCTAAATTCCAAGCAGACAGAATCCAGTTTCTTGATTTTACCCATGTTTCAAAACTTTCAGTCATTTCTTCATCAATCGAAAACTACCAATGGCAACCCACTTTATGAAAATTGTTGCAATATATGAATTAATATTATGCAGAACGTACAAGTTTCAACAGAAACCACATCTTTATTAATCAGAAATACAGTATGCCACATTTGATTGTGACATTTCACCTCAACAGCCAACACAACTGAAGGACAAGTGTAATTTAAAGGCACCTCTTGACTTTCCCTTAACCAAACAAGCCTCCAGTACCCAACTTCCCCTGCTTCAACTCTTTCCTACGCTGCTCTTCCAACGGAGCTGGGCTCTTCAGGACTCTTCGAACACATCTGCAAGTTTGAACAGAGACACCAATCGAAAGACATAAACATTTGAACACGTCTAGAGATTCCAACTCAATATCATTACTTCAATACCTGTCTTGACCATGCTGAGCAGGAAACGTAGGCATAAATTCTTTTGACTTTGGCAGAGGAACCTCCTGAAACCATTTGTGGTTAAGGGCCGCCTCAGCTGTTATTCTCTGAGAGACAATACAGATATTAATATGTATTGACAAACATTCAAGACTGCAAAACAGTTCGTGCCATGACCTTTAATTATCATATATACCTTCTTAGGGTCGTAAGTCAAAAGTTTATTCAACAAGTCAAACCCAGCATCAGATAAAACTGGTGTCCCTGTGAAAGACGTGGCTGGGAATTTTGCACGTAACCGACTATACCTGAAATGATCACAGTACCAGAGTTAATAGAAACATGACATTGCTACTTTGGAATTCAATAAGTCACCAATGGAGGCCCTGAAAGGCTGATCAGAATCACCCAAAGCCGGAAGCCTGGGAAAAGAGTGGGAAACACACAAAAATTAAATAACATATTCCACTTCAATACAAATAACATAAACATAAAATCGATACTTACTTGTGCTTCACCATGTTAACCTTCGCTCCAGGAAGCTTGGAGAACCCAGGCCAAATTTTCTCGTTCGGTGTTCCAAGAATTGTATATATCTGCTAAATGAAGCAGAAAAAAATTAACATGCACCCTTTAAAACGTACAAAAACAAATATTTAAAAAAAGAGTTAAATGCTAAAATAACCCTATTTGCTAGATTGGCACTTTCCGAGATTGCAGGGTTATATTGACACTTTCAGCCAAAAGTTAGGGTTATACATGTATTTAACCCTTAAAACAAAAACTACATCAAATAGAGAGAGAGAGAGAGAGAGAGAGAGAGCAAGGCAATTTTGATTTTTCTAACCTTGTCAAGCTGGTTGATTTCAGTTTTTCCATTGAATAGTGGCTCCTTGGCTAACAACTCAGCCATAATACAACCCAATGACCACGTATCAACTGCGGTAGAATACTCCCTGGCTCCTAAAAGCAGTTCAGGGGCCCTGTAAGAACATGAAGAATTAAATCATAAATTACCAAATAAAAGATATGAAGTTCACAACTTTAGTAGAAAATGAAATACCAGAGGAAAACCCAACCTGTACCACAACGTAACTACCATATGAGTGTACGGTTTCAAAGGGCTTCCATATTGACGAGCTAAACCAAAATCACAAATTTTCAATTCGCCGCGATTATTCAAAAGTATATTTGAAGTCTTTAAATCTCGGTGTAAAACCCAATTATCATGGAGGTACTTAACACCCTCAAGCAGTTGTAGCATAAGGCACTTAACTTCACTCTGACTAAACGGTTGTTTCATGGACTCCATCAACCCCTTCAAGTCATGTTCCATGTACTCCATTACCATAAAGATACTATCAAGACTACTCCCTACAACTACTTCTTTGACATCTACAATTGAAGGGTGATGAAAAGAAAGAAGAATATTTATTTCCCTCAATGCAGTCAAAGGGAACCCTTCCCTTTCTTTTTCCATCTTAACCTTCTTCAGAGCAACTATTTCTCCTGTTTTTCTGTCCCTAGCTCTAAAAACCACACCATATGTTCCTTCATCTATCTTGTTAAGCCTCTCGAACTCATCGACACTCCTACAACCCTGAAGCATATCCAAGGTCCTTGGAGATGGAACAGCAGGTTCCGCTGTTCCATGGGAGCTGCATTTTTCATCAGATTCGGCGTCTGAGCGGTTATCCAAGGCTCCAGGATAAGGGCGATACTTGTCTACTTCCATATAGTCATGCTTCACCACATCACCTGCATACATAACACAATTACCAGATCTGATACGTTCATCCGAGGATCTGATCCTGATGCCCTCAGAACCTTCTCTTCTGATTTCCCCAAGCACCTGTGCTGATTTCTGTCTCTGCGTTTCAGCTGATTCAGTAATATATTTCTTCTTCACTTTAGTCATCTCCTCATCCTCAGATATTCCGCCTTCATCAGCCGTCACTTCAGCTTCATTTTTCCACCGAGAAGCTGTAACAGTCCGAGTTGACGTAAAATCATCATCCAGTGTCTCTATTTCCTGATTACTAGTCCATATATCTTTCTCTTCCTTATCATCTGAAGGAGGCAACCCCACTTGAGACAAAGAAGAAACATGTAATTGCGGATGTTGCTTCAATTCAACCTTTGCGACCAAACGTCCCGAACTCTCAACCGCATAGTCTTCAACTGATGAAATATTTACAGCATTATCAGATTTTGAACAATGCAAATTGGCATCAGAATTAGGCAAGGGAGGAAGAGATGTTAGTCTGGCTGCAGTAAGGGAAGTCCTACTCCTAGCCTTAACAACTCGAGATACTTTCTTATCATCTTCATCTCCATCCCATATAATGGGAGAGAACTTTCGCTTCCCATTTTCTGCCTTCCTTACCTCGCCACCGTCTTTGTTACGTGACTCACCATCAGAGCCACTTTCACTTGACAATTCCCCAAGCTCTCGGTCCAGTGCCCTATGAGAAAAATCATGCCTCTTCAGTCCACCATTATCTAACTCCCTATCCCTTATTACACCGCCACTACTCTCTGAATTACTCCTGCTAGAAGAGGACTGATGCCCGCCAATATTCGATTCCCTTTCCTTCCTTTCCTTCTGCCTAACCCTACCCCTGTCACATCAAGAAAAGCCGTATCACTCTCCGAGTCATGTTTCCTACAGGTACAAACTATTTAATGCTAATGATTTTCGCAAGGATGTACAACTCTCTCAAAACCATCTATTGCTAGTGTTGTTGGTTCTAACCTGCAAACCTGATTTACTAAGACAATACACTGACCAATTCTTCCACCTGACAGTTATTTTAGATCATCATGTATGATCATATAGAAAGTGTATATAACATAATATGACATCTACCCGACTCGCAAACCTGAATTGCCACCCCTATTCTCGCTCAGGTTTAAACTTTTTTCTTCCAATAAACAGCAATTCGAATCTAAGAAACATATAACCTTAATTTATATAATAAGATCAAATTTCCTGTTAGAGGGAGTGCCATTTTAGCCAAAAGGTATTCATAAATTCAAAGAACATAAAATACAAAAAACCAAATAGAAAAGAAAGGGTTGCAGGAAAGTTACATGCTGTTAACTATCGGCCCCGATGATGGTGGTCCCACCGGGTTTTTAGCGACAGCGTGGACTCAGAAAGGCGGAGAAAGAGCGGCGATTCCCGGCGCCGGCGATCAACCTCCTTTAGTGTAAGAGGATGCGAAAAACCAATCACAGGGAGTAACAGAAGGCGGTGGATAAATTATTTTGAAAAGGGTATTGCTATTTCAGGTGCCGGTGGTAATTAAGGCTACAAGAGATGAAGGAATTCAGGAAAGAACAAAAGTTTCTCAACTCTAAACTCGATGATGTCATTACAGCGTCATAATTATATTTAGGTAAAGTTTTGGGAAAATCGAAAGACGGTTGAATTAAAATTATAAAAGGTGAAAAAAATTAGTTGCAATATTAAAAATTTATTATGCAACGTGTAGTAGTTATAAGTTTATGACCCGATTAATAAAACCCGAAAATTTTATCTTTATTTCTTCTAATTTGCAGTTTAAATCTCAGAATTTTCATAATTTATGAAAAAAAATCGTATTTCAAGAGACGGACAGAGGGCAAACGATGGCACCTCTCAGAGGCAGCTGTGGGTGAAGAGCTGTTCCAGGAGGTCTCGAAGCAGTAATAGCTGGGGATCTCGACCTACCACAAGATCGTTCTGGAGGTTTGTTCAACCATAAGAAATGTGTTGATGGCCAAATTTCTCCAGTGGTCTAATAAGGAGAAAAATGAGGGAGGTTTCGAGATAGTTTCCGGGATGAACATAATTGGTGTTTTCAGTTTAAAAGGAATGAAATTCTGTTTCAAAAGGATAAAATTTTGCCTAAAAATGTCCAAGATATGAATCCTTTACACCTGATTGAACTTATTAAACCTTCTAGGATACTATGGTATTTCTTCTATCGTATTCCAGTGTTTAAATATGGTTACTGTTCGATCGAAGTCTTCTTCCTCCAACCCGATATAGTAGTGGTGATGATGGGGTGGCGTATGGCATTGATGTCGCTTCTATGGAGGAGTGTGTGCTGAAAATAAAGACGCTGAGGACATAGATGATAGTGCCAATGTCGTAAATAGTATCTCTTTGTCAGAGTTGCTGGAATATTATCCTCTTCTGAACAACTATCATATTAGGTTACCCGAGGTAGGGGAGAGAGTATGGAATCCTCCTTCTGGATTTTTAGTGCTTACGAGCATCATGTCCCGTATGGGTTGTCATTAACTGTCCCTTACTTTATTAAACTTTTTCTACGTAGATATAATCTTGCTCTTGCTCAAACGCATCCACGATGTTTAGTTGTATTAACTGGGTACATTAAATTATGCAAGGATGATAACAAGAATATAGAAATTGAGGATTCTCTTAAGTTTTATAAGTTGTGCGGTGTTAGTTCCACATGTTTATATACGTTTTACCCTACAATTCCTAATGTACACTCCATAGTAATTGTGGTGCTTAGAAAACCCAGTATTTCTTTATTAAAGAAGTAGAAGGTATGTTCCTTCCTTCTTGGAATCATTTTGTTATTATTGAATATCGGCCTAAGGTAGGTAGGCTGACTAATGAGAGTCAGCTAGTTAGGGAAATGTTACGTCATAATGTGAAGATTAATCGTCCTCGTTGAAAGCAAGGTTGTTCTTATTGTGATTTTTTTATGATTGATCATTTAAGTGTATTGTACATTTCTTAAGTTTTCATATGTTATGCAAGGATGGCATTTTCTAAGGTTGGGGCTAAATCTGATAAAGATGGAAAAATGGGAAAGGAGGAAAAAGCTCTGTTAAACCGTCCTCCTCGTAAGAAGTCTAAGGTTGTTACCAATGTGCCTACTAGCTTAGCTACGCTTATGTTTCATTCTGGTTGTGAGGAACTAACCAGTTTGCTATTGCTATTACGAAGGTTGTTCCATCCCAATTGGTGCAGGTTCTTAACCTATTTTACTTAACTTTGATAGTTTCCTATTATGGTTTGTTTGTTGATTTTTAGTTTAAATCATAGCTGGGTGATATGATCAAAGAAGCTGGAACCGAAGTGACTCATATGCAAGGCAAATGGAAGATGTCAGAAGAGAAGTTTTAAATGTTGGTAATGACCATGGGGAAAAATACAAGGTGACTAATATTCTGATCGACCAACTTTCTGAGCTGCGAAATGGAGGTTATGTTAATCCAAAGTATGCTTGTTCTCCAGTAAATTAGTAGTTCAAATCACGAGATTTTAATAATTTCATTGAAGAGATTTATCCGAAAATTGCGGAGTTGGAGCGCTACCGGGCTAGATAAGGTTTTGAGACTAAAACCCTAGGGCGGAGATTGAAGGACTCAATGACATTGGTACCCTAGAGCAATGAATTAAGCATTTGATGTGTTCATTTTATATAGTAGTTTTAGGAAATTTTGGACTCACTTTTGTGTATTTTTGGGCTATAGATCTTGAGGTTTTCCTTAAAATATTCTTAGGAGAGTTAAGAGCGACTTGCACTTTCATCACTTTTCTAGGGAATTTTGTGTGACACGGCAAGTTATTTGCAGATTTGAATCTGGAAATTGAGGGTTGAAGACTTCAAGACATGAATGAGGAAGAATTTAAAGGAAGGTTACAAAAGAAAAGGGACTTGAAGATTCAAGCGTTGGAATTCACACCTCTCTCGAGCAGTGGGATTTCTCTCACAGCTCAAGATGGCACCTGTCGCTAGTAGTGGGCTGTCACCCACGGCTTGCAACAGACCAACAATAAGTGGAAATTTTAATCATTTCTCTTGTACTATAAATAACACTTTTCACCTTTCAATTCTTATCCTTCTCTGGGCCGAACGTTCTCTCCTTCACACCTAGTTTGTTCTTTCTTTTCATATATTTTTATCTTTGTTTGTGTTGGATTTGTGATGTGTCCATTTTAGGTTCATATTTTAGGACTTTTTGGATTCAATTTTGTGCTCTTTTGTCATCTAGATCTTGTGCTTTACTTTCAAATTAACTTAGGAGAGCTAAGAGCGGCTTTTACGCTTTTATGACTTTTCTAATGGATTTTGAGCGACGGAGCAAAAACATCGATTCTCTAATATATTCCATTAGGATCAATATAGGCTCATCTCTAGCTTCTAGTGTATAACTATTGAGAACTTCACAGAGATTGTTTGTCAGCATGTCACACTTAGTATGATGAGAAATAAAAGCCTTAGACGAATGCATAGGATGATGAGCTTCCTTTAAGTTTGGTAGGCTGCAGGGTCATAAGATTTTAACTCAACCATCCTTTGTGTGTACAACTCCATTGTTGTGCTCCCGACAATGGACCATAGCATACTCTTTAAAATCTTCCCTGGCTATTTTTTCTTGAAGTTTCTGTACAAATGAGTCATGCAATATCGGTGCCTAGCACCTGGCATCACCTCGGTCAATGCTTCATCCAAGGCCTATAATTAAACATAAAATCAGTTCATGAGTTTAATGAACAAATTTTTAAAAAAGGATTAAATGTTTGTAAACTGTATCAAAAACTATACCTTCTGCTGATCAGATATGAATGTATAATGATGCTCATTTTTAACTTCGATGTCATTCCTTAGAAGCTTAAAAACCATTTTGACCGCATCTTTGCCTCTTTCTCAACAACTGGCCATGCTAGGGGCCATCATCTTTTATACAGATCAATTGCTATTGCGGCGAGAATCTTCCTGGGATAGATTCCCTTCACATGACATCCGTGTAATCCTATAATCGGCTTACAATGTTTGAAACCCCTTTTCAGTGGCCCTAAAAAATAGTACATGAACATGAAGTAGGGATTCCCATTTTAAGTCCTAAAGGGGGTAAACTCAACCTCAATGGTAGTCCCGGGATTCATCCCTTTCACCTCTTCCCTGTGGTAAAAAATCTTCTTGTATTGTTCAATTGAATCCCCTGTAATTAACTCCACTGCCCTCGTCCTTGTTCTGTAAGCTACGTTCTTTGATATTATAGCCTCATAATTCTCATCCACTCTCTGCTTGATGCATCTCACCGGTATTGACAAATTGCTTTGAATTGTCTCTGCATACTTCTTAGCCAACCACTTAGAGTTCAAAAATCTCTGTTTTTGGGGATGGGAGCAGTTTTCGTGGACATTGTTGAAAATCTTGATGAACAAGTCACTGCTCTAAGTGTTATTTATTATTGAGGCAAAGCAAACACAAGGACTAGGAGCCTTGCACCTAGCTCTAACCCGATGTCTCTTATTATTTAAAAATCTAATATATTTCTTCTTCCATATGGTATAATGCCAAACTACCTCCTTAAACTCCGTTGAGCTGGAAAATCTCATCCTCACTTCAAACGGGGGGTGTAACATATCTCCTCCAGGGTTGAAATCAATAAACCTAACTCTTGCTTCACCATCACTTCCTTCTTCACCAGCTCTATTCCCCTCTATCTCCATCATCCTATCCTCATCATGTTTATCATCTGCAATTTCCTCAAAATTCTATGTTTTTTTCTTGGCTTCTTTCTTTACTTTCTTGGTTTATTTTGATTTTTTTTTGTAGGCTTATGAAGAGGTTGCTCAATCTCAGGTCTAGCTTCTGAGGGGGTCTTATCATTATTAGGTGATTATTGTGGTGTGGGGTGGGGGAGATGAGGTGCTAATTTTTGTGTTGTTGAGACTTAGACCTTTGAGGTCCCCAAAAATGAATTAGTTGGCTAGCTTGGGAGTCAAGAAAAGATTTAAAATAAGCATCAATGTAGGCATTTCCTCACCACCATTAAGCTCATCTCCATGATTTTCTTGCATAACTCTAACATCTCCACGATATTCCTGCCTAACTCCAACCCATACATAAGTTTTCTACCTAACTCCATCCCTATACATCAACCTTATCAGTCTTAGTATCACTCTTCTCCAGGTTTTCATTGGCACAATAATCATCATCATCTGTGAACATCTCCACATCAGAGCCGTTGCTGCTGCCGCGAAGGCCCTTTTCTCCACCTGCTGCTGCTGAATCTTCTTTTTCATTTTTAAATCCAGCCCTCTCAGCCTTATGATTTCCACCCTCTTCCTCTCCAGTTACTATATTTTCCTGCCCCTTATCGCTATCAATATCACCCACCAACTCATTTGTTTCAACAATATCAATTAACACCTCCTTTCAGCCCTTGCCCCTGCCCTAAACTCAGCACCTCTCCTGGTCTCAGCCCCTGCCACTGCCCTAGTACTAGCCACTTCCCCTGCCCTAGTCTCAGCCCTAAAATTTATCCCAAACTTAGCTTCAAAATTAGCCATAACATCACCCCCATTATCAGTCCACCCGGGCCTATCTTCAGCCCCGTTATCAACCCTCCCAGGCTCATAAAATTCACCACACTTTTCTAAATCTTCAACATCAATCCAAGCCTCATTCTTTTGAACATTTAGATACTCTTCTTCACCAACAGGCTCAGCCTCATCCTCCATTTTATCATATCTAAGGAATATCCTCTCTTCACAAAGAGAATGCCTCTTTTCTACACTAACCTCTCCAATCCCCTTGCTCTTAAACAACCTCCACAATCTTATTGTATTTAACCCAAGTGCAAATACTTCTCCGTAAATTTTCATCAGAGGGTATACCAAAAAAACCTAGATTTTCATAGAAACCAGGGTAAATAAACAAGAATTTCATAGGCCTTTTCACTCTCAAAACATGAGCCATTTGCTTCAAGCCTTCTGGGGATAGGTTATCCTTGTTGAAATAGTCCACATAATCTACTTCACCTCTAGCATAAATTATTATTTCATCCCATTCAAATTGCCCCCCATATCTCAGTTTGATCAAAAAATTGTCAAAATTCCCATCTAACACAAAAAGTTACAGAACAACAATGCATTAAAAATTCAGTTTAAGAATTATGAAATGAAAAATAATTTTAACACATCTACTGCATCTCAAAAGAAATCATCACACATTGAACACATGTACAATAAATCGCACAATCTCCAGGTAAAATAAAATTGTACAACATCAGTCGCATTTCAAAGTTTAGAAAATAGCAGTTTCTTTTCAAAGCTAAAGAAAGCTGTCGCATTTCAAAGTTTCGCAGGTCGAACAACATCACACTATCACCGCTACACTTCCAATTTACCAATGCAAACCCTAATTCCCAGTAAACCACCCCAAATTTTGAAATCCCCAAATTTGCCCCACATAAACCCTAGTTCACCCTACCCTCATTTAACTAACAAAACCTTAATTTTCATACAGCATTGTACATAGTGTATAATTATTTATCTGAAACAGAATCTTACCGTAGACTACACGATGTGGGAACCTTGTACCCTTAGGACGAACCCGCCACCCCATCTTCAAGTTCTCAGTTAATTTGTGATGAAATAAAACACGAACAAGATATTTTTATGGGTTAACTCGATTGGATTTCGGGTTGTGTACAATAGTTGAAGAAAACACTAAGACGACAACGAGTTTGATTTAGGGAAGAAGACGTCGAGTTTTTGGATTTTTTAATTAAAAAAGAGAATAAAATTCTGAGTTAGTATATGGTGACGGGTTAAATTGAAAATGAAAATTTCCCCTAAAAAAGTCACGCAATATACGCGCGTTGAGCTATTAGTGGGATTTAACAGTGTAGCGCGACGGAAGTTAACTATTAAGAAAGTTCAGGGGCCAAAAGTGTTGGGAAAAAAATTGGAGGGTAAAAGGTAGACGATGGTGATAGTTCTAGGGCTGCAAAAGTCGTTTGCTCTATTATATACTCCCTCAGTTCCACTAAAATTGGCACACTTTCTATTTTAGTCTGTCCCACGAGTAATGGCATGTTTTGTCTTTTTCCAAATTTAGCAAAATTTGAAGGCTCAAGATTGCCCAAATTTTTGGTCCAAATTCATCAATTAATCATACCCCTCCAAACATGTAGCCCACCACAACTCCTAAAAATTCGGTCCAACAGTAAATAAGCAATTTTTAATGGGACGGAGGGAGTATATTTTTTATCATAAATCGTGCAATGACACGTTATTACAATCAAATGTACAAAACTTTGATCATTTTTCATATGCATACAATGTTGATAATGATAAAGTTGTTTCATTAAAGTGACATTTATAAATATTAAGGCAAAGTTTCCCATCCATAGGTATATAGAAAGACAAGATTTAATTAAAATAATAGAAAGGTAAAATGTTTCATTTGCAATATTAAAATTTTATTATGCAATGTGCAATAGTTATAAGTTTAGAACTCGAATAATGCAATCCAAAAATTTTATCTTCATTTCTTCTAATTTGCAGTTTAAACCTTGGTTTTTTCATAGTTTATGAAAAAATCATCTTTCAAGAGACGGACACTTTTATCAGTAATTAAGTTATATTATAAAATGCATTTATTTATTTATAATAATATTTAAATTTATGTTTGTGCAAAACACAAGTGTTATCTAGTTCAAGAGTAAAATGTAATTATGTCACTCTTAAATAAATAAAAGTACCATCTTTACCCAAATTTAGAGTGTCTTTGGTGAATGTAAGTTTATAAATAAAGTTGGATGTGTATTTATAAATAAAGTTAACTTATTTTGAAAGTTGGAAAATCAACTTCCACTTTCCCCGGAATTTATCTTTTGTTTTTTACTGCACATAAAAGTATTTTAACTCCAAACAGACCTTTAATACAATATATATTACAAAAATATTCTGTACAACTTTAATTAGATGGACATAGTAGTATTATATTATTTACTACTCAGCAGCCTTCATTGAAAGTCAACCCAACAATCAGCCCCAAGAAATCATTCTCCTAACCAGATATACTGGTTATTCTCTATCAATCTAAGACATTGCTTATTTTCAGTATGAGAAAGCTGAAGAAACTATAGACTTCTTGCTCAATCTGCTCAATCCTTCAAACAGTTCAAATGGTTAATGGCGGTGGCAAGGGT
>JAULKM010000002.1:10748782-10760306 GCA_032355605.1 Rubia tinctorum
ATCATCTTCCGTACGAGGTGAAGCAATCTCCATGGAGGTTTAGCCTCAGCTCTCAAGATATGTATGGCTTGTTTAGAGTCCGATTCGATGAAAATCTTTGTACTCCTTGTAATAGCCCAGTTCAAACCTGCATGAATAGCCAACATTTCAGCATGAAGAGTTGATGATAATTGTTCCCCGACGAAATCAGATATTGTATGCAATAAAAGACTATTTTCAGATCTAGCTACAAATCCAATCCCTGATCCTGAGTTGGTGAAGGATGCATCACAATTAACTTTAATACCTTCGGTTGGAGGATTCCATTTAACTAAGCTTAGGACCATTCTCGTATTCCTTCTCAGCGGAGGAATGATCCCATTAATAAAGAAAGTGTGATCATGTGATACGAAATGCAACTGACTGTGACCAGCATACAAGGAGAATGAAAGAGTAGTAACTGAGTCCCAATTGGCTTCAGCATTATAATCCCTATTCTCGGAATTTTTTTGTTCCTTGCATTCCATAACTCCCACAAAATAATCATTGGAAGATTGCATATTAAAGAAAGGCGTAAACTGGAATGATTTTTTTTATCCCAATAAAACTGAAATCTAGTTGCAACAGAAATGAAAGATTGATGTTGGAAGCTCATCAATTTGTGGAATTTCTTCCACGCCTTATCAGCCTCCAAACATTCATTGAAATAGTGGCCTACTGTATCCACACTATCACATTTAGGGAAGTTTGATGCAAGATGAAACCCAATTCTCATAAGAATGTTATCAAATAGTAGGGCATTATTCAATAATTTCCAAACAAAGATCAAGATTTTGTTTGGAATTATTGAATTCCATACCTTTGTTAACATTTTTATGATTGGTCTGGTTTTCTTAAGAGAGTGGTAAGCAGACTTGATGTTAAACAGGTCGGAATCATCAGGTTTCCAAATCATGAAGTCTTTGTGATTTGTCAAATTGATTTTCACTATGTTTGGCACCATAGTTTTAGGTTTTTTTCCAATTTAAAATATGTGGATAGAATTGAGTAAAGAAAGTAAAAATGTTTAAATAATACTCCCTCCGTCCCGCGAGTATTGGTGTATTTACTTTTTTCATGATTTTCAATGATCATATTTGACCGTCAATATCTCCAACTACTAAATCGATTGAATTGATTCTGGTTCATCTCGCTTCGCCGGCGAGAGAACCTAAACGATAAGGATGAAAAGGTGAAGTGAGCGGTGGCCGACAATAGGGTAGGATGAAAAGGTGAAGAAGAAGAACAACCGATGGTAGGGTAGGGTGAAAAGGAGAACGCTTCGTCGGCAATGAGGAGAACGCGAGTAGGATGAGGAAGGAGAAAAGAGAAACGAGGTTAAGCTTTAGGAGTTAGGAGCATAATAGTCATTTCATTCTTTTTAAAAAATTAGATGGGTAAAAGAGTAATTTCAAAGAATTTTGCCCAAAACTTGCTGGAATGGGTAGTTTTGCACTTTCACTGATTGTTTAGGGTTATATTGACACTTTAGAAAATTGGAATGTTATATTGGCATTTATGCCAATTATGTATGGTTATAGAAATACTTTTCTCAACATTAAATAAGATTTTAATTGAGAATAGTAATTTTTATTTTTATTAAATTTAGACTCGAATGTTGACTGATTCAACATAGACTCAAACAAACCTTATCTTATTTTAGTATAAACCACATTTAAACTATAACAAGGTTTTGGAAAACACTGTTTTTCACAGGTATATGGAAAATGGGGTCAATTAGAATAATATGAAGTTAGATGTTTGTATTTTGAAGTAAGTGCAAGTAGGGATATTCTAATTGTCTGACTTGACCCATTTTAGCCCAACCCATTTAGGTCAGGTCGGGTCAATATCACACTTGGGTCAAGTGGGTAAATTCAATTTGGGTCGGTTCGGGTATGGGTCGGGTCGGGTCAGATTTTGACCCATATCGAGAAAAATCATTATTTATAAAAATTCATAAACAAGAATTAGTTTAATTCAACATATTCATCTTTAATTTACTTCATAAAGAAATTTAACACTCATGAAAAAATAAATTTATAAAGATAAAAATAAATTTTTTAAAACTACTTAATATAAATAATATATTGATTAAAATATAAAATATATATTCATAAATATATAGATAAATTATATTTTTTAATCAAAATATTAAAAGTATTCTAAATAAGTAGAATGAAAATAATTGTATTTTTCTTTATTAAGTGAATAATTTATGGCAAAATTTTGGGAAACACCGTATTCAGGCATATGAAAAGACAGAGTTGAATTAGAATTATAGAAAGGTAAAAGGATTTAGTTGCAATATTAAAATTTTATTATGCAACATACAATAGTTATAAGTTTATAACCAAATTAATGCAGACCAAAATTTTTATCTTGATTTCTTCTAATTTGCAGTTTAAACTTTGGTTTTTCCGTAATTTTTGGAAAGACTGTCTTTTGAGAGGCAGACTTATAGTTTATAACTAAATATAATATAATATTCTTATTTTAAATTATATGAAAATAAGCTTTAAATTAAATTATTATTTAAATATTAATACATTTAAAATCATCCATTTTATTTGAATAAATTATAAAAAAAATTTTACTATTTTCTTATATGATTTGGATCGATTTTGGTCATTTATGACATGACCCTACCCGACCCAAAACTATGAGATTTTTTACCTAACCAAACCTGATTCGTTTGATTCAAATTGTTTTGGTCCAAGACAGTTGACTCGTGGGTCAGCATGTCCATAATAGCAAGTGAAACAAATTAGTTTTGGTTAGAAAAATTACTTATTAAGAGTAAAACCCATAAGTTATATCCTACTTATTTGTGTTTTCAGTTAACTTTTGCAATTCTTCTTCTCTAATCTTTCATTTCTAGTGAGTTGGACATGGTTTTGTGGTAAGCCACACTCTCTATAACTGAGAAATCCAAGATTCAAAACACACCTCCATCAAGAATTATGAATATTAGAGCGATTTCTTGATGGGAATTACCCAGCGTCATTGAGCCGTGTTGGTGGTTTTCTCTATGGTTTCCCAATCCGCAGGTGGTCGATGATGGTGAGATCGTGCTGGTTCCGATTTCGGTGGTGGCTGTTCGTTGGTGGTGCAGCGTCGGGTGTTCTCAGGAGGGCATCCCTAACTATTTAAATGGGTGGAGTTTCAGGTTCCACCGGGCTTCAACATATTCAATAATGGTGTCTGCTAATTAGGTATTACATTAGGATGTTAATATGTAATTTGGTTGCTTGTATGTAATCTTTCAAAAAAAATCTGTAATTTCTAAATATCTTTTGAAACTGTCTAGTATAAAACGTTAAAAATTTAGGTTGAAACATACACATTAAATCACAAAAAAATGTAATTTAATGAAGAGCAAATGACTTTGGTGGGCCCTTAACTATCATGATCGTCCACCTTCGGCCCTCTATTCTTTTCAACACTTTTAACCCCTCAATGAGCAAATGAGTTGATTTTTGAGATAGTTAAGGGACCAAAAGTGTTCAAAAAATTGCCATGACTCAACAGTTCTGCAAGTTGAAGGGTCAATAGTGTTGAAAAAATTTGGAGGGCCAAAGGGGGACAATCGTGATAGTTAAGGGGCCACTGAAGTCATTTGCTCTTTAATGAAATTTGAGTTGATGGAAGGTTTGGGTAAAACAAAATAAACCTAAGGTTTAACCTTAAATAGGTGCGTGAATTTATCCAAATACCTTATAACCCGAATTCAACGTAGATTTTAATTGCTTTAAATCCTTCAATTTTCAGTTATTATCTTAAAATTGCACTTGAGTCTCTGATTTTTTCATAGATTATGGAAAGACCATTTTTCAAGATACAGACTCTTAAATTATTTATGTAACTAAAATTAATTATTTTCGAATAAAAGTTTAAATACTGGAGAAAGTCTTAGGTTAGACCAACTAATCATGAAAATTTTCATTTAATAACTTTTAGGGTCAATATTTTTTTCCCAAAGTTATTGATACCTTGTTGAAATAAATAAAAAAAATCAAATCGCCTTATTAGTTACATCAATTATAAAAGGGTATTGCTTATCACGCCTTGTATTTTACTTACTTACACTTGATTACGTATGTACGTGTATGAAACAAATTTTAATTTAGAAAAAAACAAAAAACAAAATTTTAATTCACCCATCTTCTTACCCCATCCTTCACCACTCACCGGCCGCAACCTCACCGCCGCCGTCGCCGCCACCTCACCGCCGCTATCGCCGCTGCGCGTGACCTCAAACTCCATCTCCCGAGGCCCGCCGCTGCAAATTCAAAGTACGTATCCTCCACCTCCGGAAAACACATCCACGCCAACCCCCAACCCTTCTTCTTCTGCCTCATTTTTCCGGCGAATCGCGAGAATCAGAGTGGAGAAACGAGAACCGGGAAATGAGAGGGGGGAAACGAGAATCGAGTAACTCGAATCGGGGCGAGTTTGAAACGAGAGCCGGGCGGGTTGGGGAAAATGAGAGCCGAGGAAAGAGAGCGGGGAACGAAGAGCGAGGACCGGGAAAGAGAACCGGAAGCGGAGAGCGGAAGAAGGAGAGGAGACCGGGGAGGTGGAAAGAGAATCGGTGGGGGAGAGCGGAGGAAGGAAAGGAGACCAGGAGGCGAAACGAGAACCGGCGGTGGAGAACGGAGGAAGTAGATTGGGCAGAGGAGGGTTGGAGAGAATCAGCGGAGCATGGCGGCGGGGCTTCGATAACGATGGGCTGGGTGGGCCAAGGGACGCCGGAGAAGCCACCGACAAATCTCCCCCAAGCAAACAACTCAGCTCCGACGGGTCTAAATTTTCCGGCGGACAGGGCTTACATTTTTCCGGTAAGTTAGTCGGAAATCCCGCCGGTATATTGGCCGGAAAGTTTCAGATTTTTCTGATTCAAAATTAAAATTTATCTTTTATTTAATTTAAGTTTTAAATTTAATTCAAAATACATATTATATTAAATATATACAAATACATGACATAATACATTAAAATACAGAGCGTAATGCAGCAATCCATTAATAAAATGATCCGTCTAACAGTTAGTTGGTGTAAAAAAATAATGTTAGATTTGTTTAAAGACTTGCAAAATCAAATTTTAGATCTCATTTTTGGATGGAATAGTACTATAGTGGTAAGATACATTTATAGAAAATATAAAGAAATATCCTTTTTTTAAGAGCATAAATATCCGAAGTTATTTGAAAATAAAAAGAAAATTATGGGTTGGGTTGGTCTCTTTGACCAAATTTGTATATATTTCCTTTAAAATCATAAACATCCAAAATAAAGAGCGATGCCCATTTTTCGAACCAAAAAAGAAAACTCTAGAATTATGGAAGCGACGACTTGCTTATTCTAAAATTCCCTGCTTAACTTTCCGTGTTTAACATTAATCCACTTTAATAACCTTCCAAATTTAGCATCGAGACTCTAGATTATAATAATAGTCGTATTATTAATAAAATCTTGATTCCCCACAACGGGGCCGCCCACTGCAGTGATAAAAAGGACACAAAGAAAGAAGTAGTAGTAAAGAAAGTTGTGGATAAGTTATTAGGAAGAGAGAGAAAGCGTGTTGAAAATTTCCTGGGTTTCTCCAGTGATCTAAAGATCTGGGTTTTGATCATCCTCAAATCCGTGTTGTGATGACTACAAGGTCAGTTTACAGATGGCCCTTGTGGTTTTTTGAGCTGGATGGTGTTGATTTTTGAGCTCATTGTTGTTAAAGTTTCTTGTGGTTACGCAGAAGGGCTGAATCTTTGAGGTGGGTTTGTTGATTTGTGTTGGAATGTGTTTCAAAGTTAGGGTCTTTGGCTTTTTGCTATGCGTTTCGAAAGAACATATCTTAATGGAATGTAAGGTGTTTTTGGGTTATGTTCTGAGCTGTTAAGGTAGTTGATGGTTGAAGAATTGCGTAGAGGGAATTTTCTTTTAAGTATGATCTTTATGGTATTTGCTTTAGACTTTTCAATTGTATGATTTCTTTGTTTGGACCTTACTTAATTCTAGGGAGGGAACTATGAATCATTCTGTAGTTATCCTCGTAGGAAGGTAGGAGCCAAAATAGGAGGGAACTATGATTCTTAGGAGTGATTTGGCTATGTCATGGAGCCAAAATGGGACCTTTTTGGTGGTTCAAACTAGGTTTTTTAAGCAGGAAAGTGGGCTCTGTTAAAGTTGTTTAGTTTAAGACTACTTTTGAGCCTTTCATGTGAGAGCCATTCTTTAGTTTGGGAATCTTCTTTTGTGCCTTTCTTCATTAATTGCTGTCAAGTGTCTTTCTTTGCTACTAAGTTTTGTAAAATGTTTATGCGTGCATCACTCATTCTTGTATGCTGTCAACTTTGTTTGCAGATGTTGAAGTTTGTGTTTAGGACCATAGGTTGTTAAAGTCTTTAGACCCTTTGCTTTTAACAATGTCGTTCCGAAGTATAGCTCGTGATTTGAGGGATAGTTTTGGAAGCTTATCGAGGCGGAGTTTTGACTTGAAATTTACCAGCCATCTCCGAGGGAAGTCTCACGGTGCAGTCCATGAACTGCAGGATCAGTCTCTGGTGATCCAGACCAGTTGCTGGGCCAACCTCCCCCCTGAGTTACTCCGTGATGTTATAAAGAGGTTGGAAGCTAGTGAGAGTACTTGGCCTGCTCGCAAGAATGTTGTTGCCTGTGCTGCTGTCTGCAGATCTTGGAGGGAAATGTGCAAGGAACTAGTTCAAAATCCAGAGTCCTGTGGAAAACTTACGTTTCCTGTCTCTCTTAAGCAGGTAATTTCAACTTCTTCAGCCTTGCTATGGGTTTCCCCCCTGGAGGTGGCATTGTTTTGTTGTTTGTTGAAATGGTTGAATTCACACCTCTGCAATCTAACACTGTCAATTTCTTATTTTATATTTCAGCCTGGACCAAGGGATGGAACCATTCAGTGCTTTATTAAAAGAGACAAGGCAAATTTGACTTACCATCTGTTCCTCTGTCTCAGCCCAGGTAAATTACAGCTACACCAGTTAGAGTGAATGTTATATATTCTGTATGGTGCATTAGTTGTTTATCTAGATTTTTTATAGCCACGTCCACCTGACAGACAAGTTTTCCTTGCTTTGTTTATTGCCATATTGTTGTTGCCTTGGGAGATGAAACAGTTTTAATTTAAGCCGTAGATCCAAAGTATGACATTGCTGTTGAGTGTTTGATTTGTATCCACTCTTCATCTTTCTACTCCGGTTCCTGTGTTTTATCTTCACTGTTTGTTCTACAAGTTACACAAACAATGCATTCCTCAAAAGAACATTCAACATGTGTAGCACTATGATTGTTATGTATTATAGGCTTGTGTAGCTTTCCTTTGTATTGTGTTTGTATTAACATATACTCCTATATGTAGAGCGCTTTTCTTAAAATGCCAAAAGGCTGATCTGTAGTGTGTTGGTGAAGTGTGATGTAGTTCTCATTCCTGAAAGGGTGCTTGCTTCACTTAAAAACAATAAAATTTGGGGCATGTTAATATCTTATTTACTAGGGCATGGCTTTGTTTATATCTATGTGAATGTGTTTTATAGTTTATTACAATATTGTTATTGAGTCAGCCTGCACATTGCTCTGGCCCATCTGACACGGTTACTCTTTTCCAGCTTTGCTTGTTGAAAATGGTAAATTTCTACTTTCTGCAAGACGGAATCGGAGGACTACTTGTACAGAGTATATCATCTCAATGGATGCTGATAACATATCAAGGTCAAGCAGCACTTATATTGGTAAACTGAGGTATGTATCATCATTGCTTCATATAATGTTTTTGCTACTGCAGAAATGGAATACCTTTACAACAAGTCTCCAAAGAATCTGAACGTAGACAACACACAAGGGTGGATTGCTTGTATGTTGTGTTTCTAGATGGGTTCACAAGGAGCAAGATTAATGCACACAGATAATTAGTGAATATGCTTCCTAGTGAACAACGAGTCGTGAAGGTAGAATGGGGTATTGGGTAATAGCAAGGGTTGTGACCTTGTGACATATCAGCTTTTGATATTACGCACTAACCGACGCTACCTTCTATACATAAGTTATAATCTAATTGAATATAGACTGAGACTTTGAATGTTTAGCTTTTCTGCACTTGATCCCAGTCGTTGTAAATGATGGGATATGATGTTAGAGCTCAGAAAACATGATGGTAATACCTAAATTCTAGAGAAGCGAATCATCAATAATGTGTTAAAATTCATTGCAATGGTGGTTCTCTTCTCCGCCGGTGTTGTGCTTTTGATGCTAGTGTATTTAGCAGTTGTTGCAGTGTGATTAGTGTCTTCTAAATCTGTCATTAATGTGATATATTAATTTTTCCAGGTCAAATTTTCTGGGAACAAAGTTTATCATCTATGATACCCAGCCACCTCACACTTGTGCTCAGACTCCCCCACCTGGCCGAGCAAGTCGTCGTTTCTCCTCAACAAAGGTTTCCCCTAAAGTACCTACTGGAAAGTATAATATTGCCCAGGTAACATACGAGCTAAATGTGCTTGGAACAAGAGGACCACGGAGGATGAACTGCACCATGTATTCCATCCCTGTCTCGGCTCTTGAACCTGGTGGCTTTGTTCCAGGCCAACCAGAGCTGCTTCCTCGCTCTGTAGAGGATTCATTCAGAAGCACCTCCTCAGCAAGATTCATCGAGCACTCAGCAGAGTTTAGTAGCGCCCGCTTCTCAGAGATTATTGGTCCCCAGGAAGAAGAAGGGCAAGGCAAGGAGAGGCCATTAGTTCTTCGCAACAAGCAACCAAGATGGCACGAACAACTTCAATGCTGGTGTCTTAATTTCAGGGGGAGAGTTACCGTAGCTTCCGTAAAGAATTTCCAGCTAATCGCTGCTGCACAGCCTGTGGCAGCTCCAACTCCAGGCCAACCAGGCCCTCCAACCCAGCCAGCCCAACCAGCACAGTCGGGGTCAGATCATGACAAGATTATCTTGCAGTTTGGTAAGGTTGGGAAGGATATGTTTACCATGGACTATCGATATCCATTATCCGCCTTCCAGGCATTTGCTATCTGTTTGAGTAGCTTTGACACAAAACTTGCTTGTGAATAAGACTAGGAGAAGAAAGAATTAAAAAAAGATCTAGCTTGTAACAGCTTAATTCTCTGTTGTTACCTTGGGATCTTATTTGTTTATGCAGTGAAAGCTTGGGTCATCATTGGGATCCCCACGACCTTCTTTTGCTTTCTTCCTCTGTATTGCACTTCTTCTGAAACTGGCCTTAGCTTATTTACATTTGTCATGGAACTGTTGTAACAGATTTTACTTTCACATGTTGAAAGAAGCAAAGTTATACTCCATGTGTGTAATTTAACAGCTATGAAATGCAATGTGACGCTGCTTATTGTGCTATATCCAAGGAATGAATTGCCTGTTTGGTTACCAATGATCTTTGGTGTAGGCATTTTGATCCTTTATGGCTTTTTGCTGGTTAATTTAGTCCTAACTAGGCTCATTGGCGGGTTTGGTCCTTTTGTCCTGTTAAGCATTAGGACCTTGTAGATTGCTTACAATAGCTTAGCTGGTGTAAAAGATGAATTGCTTAGCTGGAGAAAAAGATGAAGCCTTTGAATCAGCCGGGAATAATGGAATGAATTGACCATTGTGAGCGCACAAATGAAAATGCCCACACCCAGAAATAGGGTAACTAACTGGGGAACGCAGAACTTGTCTTGCCGCATTTCCGATGTGGTGGGAAGGGGATGTTAGAGCAAATAAGGCTGTGGAACTGGAAACTGTTTTCTTCCTAGGTAATCAACTAAAATCTTAAGCTACGATTAACTGATCAATCCCAACCTCAAACGGGAAGCCACAGTTGGCCAGTTCCAAAAAGAACTTGAAGCTGGAATCCCCTCAAACTGAAATAAACCTCAAGTAGTACCTCCTCTGAGGGTTTGAATGTTCCTTCTCTTGGTTGCCTTGCAAGGATTGGGTGAATTTGCACTAAAATTTGCCCAAGTTTGGTGGTATCTTTTGGCTGTTGGATAGCTTAACCGGTTATACATTGATAGCTACACAGTCCTATTGATCTCTTGAGCTTTGAAGGTATTTTATCTGTTTCATTTTTGTCTTTGAAGCTTGATACTAGAACTCAGCAAACATACAAATACTGGTATAATTCCTTCTTCACATCTGTGCAGGCTTGGAGACTCATCAGTCTCTAACCCGGGATCTCAGCAGAACCTAAATGATGTAAAGGACTCTGAGACTGCCTGCGTATCAAGATTTTGGCCGAAGAGGTTAGTTTTAATGTAACGATAGATGCGACTGATTTCTGACCTCGAGATTTGCCTTGCTTTAAAAAAGTACAAAGTACTTCATGTTTCTTTCTATTGTTAACTTAATTTGAGGTCTCTTCGCCATCAGTTCAGCTGATATGGCTTACAGCAGATATGTTAACTCTTGGAGTTTCCAGGGGTTGCAATATTTTAAAATTTATGAAAACATTATATGGTTGGGAGTTGGGACCATTTTACTCCAAGAGAAACCAATTGGTTAGATGATCCAAGAATTTTGTGACTCTAGCAAGAATTTTTTAGGCTTCCTCATAATTGTCGGTTAGCTATGACGTGGAAAAACTTGATAACAATTGGCTGCAAAGGAGAAAGGCAGGACCACAGCACCAGTTGTAGACAAGCTTCCCTGTTTATTAAACATGTTTATTGAAAAGATTAACCAAAAGCTAGAAAGCAAGGAAGAGTGCACTTGGTTCTTGCTTTTTCTTTTATCCCCATAAGTGCTGGATAGTGTACCTTCTTGAGGACTGAGCATTCTTGTAATTATGATACTAAGCTTTACTAGCACCAGCTATTGCTAAAAATTTAGCTTGCTGATATGGATTGCACCATAGTTTATTTAATAATCGAAGGACTTCATTAGGATATCACTTAGATTCTGATTCCAACCAGGATCACCGACACATACTCTACCTAGGGCGAGTTTTAACATGCTAAGATATATGAACGAGCTTCGGAAAGTACAACCATGATCATTATTGAAATGAAAAACAAAGATCTTACAGGACAAAAGTTCGCCTTGTAAATTGGAAAGATACAAAATGAAAGGTACTTTGATAGGGATGATGACATAAACACATTCAATCCACTATGAACAGAAAAGAAAGACAATGGTTACTCATAGGTACCCTATCTAGCACTAGTCTAGTTATTTAGGCATTCCAGCTTCTGAGCGAGTTATTCATTGATCTAGACGGTAGAGATTATAGTCTCGCAAGACCAAACATGCACAGATTGTCTCAGGAATGTGTATATTCCTGCTAAAAGTACGTAACATGCTAGTGAGCCACAAGGCTCTATATGTATAAATGACAGACATTGAGAGGTGAGCACTGCTTGAGTTTTGGTGAAGTGCCAAGCCACACTTGAGATGCTAGAACTTCATATTCCTTCTCCTGGTGCATACAGAGTTGCAGGGAGACTGCAACTGAAGCTGAAGCCAAAACATCGC
>JAULKM010000002.1:10764948-10781600 GCA_032355605.1 Rubia tinctorum
CTTACGAGCAATCTACAAATTAAGCTTACAAACAGGAATCTATATGCTCGTAAGGACCAAAAATTCATTAGACTCAACTAGGTTGCAAAATGAAGGATTTAGATACAAAAATCAAAAACGGTCATCTAAACCCCTTATGATGTAAACCTACCTAAATCTAGCAATCTTGCAATAAAAACACAACAAAAGAGATGTTAAATGCTTCGGAAAACACATTCATTTGTCGTCACATCAGTTTTGTATTTTAATATTTATTTATTTTTCTGTTAATTGATTGTATAATCTCCAGGTTTTAAACCTACTCTTAAAAAGTAAAAGAATCAGCAAAAAAACTACAACATGTATTTCTATTTAAGCTACCACAACAGGAATGTAAAAGACTGCACGGAGTTTTGGGAACGATCCGAGAAGACTAAGCCTTTGAGGGTGACACTATTGGATTTTTCTTCTCAAACACTATAAAATCGACTACAAGAACTCTTAAATCGGATAAGCGGTTCATCCCGTAGTAGAGCAAACAAGTCAGTCGGCCAGCACGGTCCATGCACGAAGCCAAGACCATATGTGATGGTCCGTGCAAAGTGACTTGCATGGGCCGTGCAAAGACCCTTACATGGACTGTGCATGTTCGTGCGGGCCATTATAGGAGGGGTCCAAAAACACTCCCAAACAGCTAAGTATGGGCACGAGCCACTTCATTTTACTCGCCTCGTGCCGTTCCAAGTACCAAAAGTCAAGACCAATCCACAGAGTGTGAGAAATAGCACAAGATGTGCCAATTTTCTGAGCAAAAAGTCTTTCCAGCCAACGGGCCTTGCCAAACGACACAGGACATGCAAATCAGAAGTTCCAGAGCAAGGACAAAGACTGCGGTCGGTGTTGGTCCATGCGGGCCGCCTTGAACAAGGATGCACAGACCGTGTCAATTCGTGCACTCAGCTTTGCACGAGGTTGTATGGTCGTGTCAGTCTGTGCGGGCCGCCCTGCGTGAAGTTGCAAGGACTGTGTCATGGCACATAGGCCATTTTGCACTAGCCTGCACGGACTGTGCCTTCTGTCACAGGCCATACAAATTGCGGCTGCTAGGGTTTTTGACCATTTTTAGGCCTTCTCATGGCTCAATTCCCTATTACTATATACATAGACCTTTGTCTACTAGGGTTTAAGTTTATGCCAATTTTTCATCTTCAAGAGTAGGCTAGAGAGAGAAAATACTCTTCCTTCTCCCCAGGTTCTTTTTCTTTTTTATGTTTATTTTTCTTTTGCCCAAAAGTGTTGAATCTAATGAAATACTTGGGTTAAATGCTTATGGAGTAGTAAATTAACTTGGGGATCATATTTGTATTCATGTTTTAATGTCTATTTTGTGATATTTCTTAGATCTAGTTATTTCTATTTGTTTTGTGATCTTTATGTTGGCTTATTCTTAATATTCTTGTGAATTTCATGATTTTCACACTTAGTTAGCACAAACTAAAGTTTACTTTCATGTCGCTGCACTATTGATACCTCCTAGATGTGCTTGGGGTAACGATAGGTCTAGACCCACTTGGCTTTGTGCACGTATGTTGCGGTTATTAATGTTATAATTGACTATGCACTAGTAAGCCGACGAGTTGGTCCGAAAGGTAGCGGGTAGAGATAGCTAAAGTAGCAAACTAGGGTTAGCTTTGCAACCTTAGTGTCATCGATAAGGTGCTTCACCCCTTTTTCCTTTTTAGGCCTGGGGAGAAACATTCGTGGTGTAGTGCCCGAGACACAATCGTACGAGGGAGACTTAGATTTGCATGACAGGCAGGGCCATCGTTGCACTCCCCTAATTACGGAGGTGGTGCCTTTGGAAGATTACATGCGCACCCTACTTGACAGGTAAAGGGAAGTGTTGACCGTCGACCACACCACGTGTCACAAACACTAGAATAGGTTCATAGTTCTTGTATGTCATGAAATCGAGGATCAAAATGACATTAATCATTTTAATAAAATACTCCCCAAGTGCTAGTTTATATAGTTTATTCAGTTTATTCTTATGATGAAATTGCATGTTAGTATTTTTAGTTAAAAAAACCCCAATGCTTGTTTTATCAACACTAATTATTCCTAACACGTGGTCGGATTGACGACCCTATCATGGTTGTGTGTAGTTAATTAATTATTAGATTTCGAACGTCTCTGTGGAAGACCTCTGTACTTGCCACTATCCACCAATTTTGGTAGTATGGTAGTAGGAACAGGAGTAACGATACAAATCTCTATCTTTGACCTTGCTTAGCTCCTCTCAATTTTTAGTTGGCGGATTTTCTGTGGTCCATTGATTGATTAAGCGACACTGGGAGGGGCGGGTCACTCCCAAACCATTTCCTATATTCAATCTCTCGTTAGGGATTTGTACATATTTCCTAATATAGTTAAGTTCCAAATTTGGAACATACATCCCTCGTATGAATTAAAAAAATATTATCCATGTCACACAGAGCACTTTCAAAATCTGAAGTTAATGTGACAACCAATTTTGATTTTGGAACTGTATTCTGCTCTTCAACTACACTCCCCCAACATGCTCTGAATTCGTAAGTTGCAACTAATATAAGTTCCAAACTTGGAACTTATGTTTATCAAAGTTACTTTGGCATAACCGCCTTTAAATCAAAATTAGCAAAAACGGTTTTACAATAACCACCATTAATATTAACTAATGAAAGGCGGTTTCCAAATACCAGACTTTTATCGATGTCCATTAAAAATGGTTCTTCAAGAACTGCCTTTAATCACCTTTAATGACAAGCCAAAAACTAGTAATTTTTAAACTCCGAAGCCATTCCCAAAGGTGATTCTCACAAAACCAATCAAAACCACCTAATAACGCCACTTTTGATTGAGGTCTCTCCACTAGTTACACGCCCCTAGGGATTATTTGGCCTTTAGGATTATTTATACCACCAAAATAACATGTAATCTAATGTCACAAATTCATTCTCTAATTTGTGACTAGTTTCATTTTGATTTAAAGTGCATTTAATTTCTTCATGACAACGTCTAATACCACTTCCAATTCGGACGTATGTCACAACTCCAATATGGAAAATTACTTTTGCTTCCGTACTCTCTTCTGATACTAGAACAAAAAAGTCCAAAATCACTTTTGATTTTGGAACGATTTTTGAAAAAGAAATGTCAATTTTCATCACCAAGTTATGGCAAGAACTGAATTGTTATCCGAAGTAGCAACTCAACGGAGGATTTAAATAACCTTCTAATTTCATAAATCAACAGAGGTTTAGGATTTAGAACCACCACAGAATGATCAAACAAATACCTCTCCTTTCCAACACCAAAAGCGGTTCCTGGAAGACTATCAAAGGCAGAAAAAATGTCTTCTATGAGTATCATTTAGATGTGGTTCTGGAAGCACTTATAAATGATAATCAAAGACGGTGCTTTAAAATCAAAGACGGTGCTGATGGAACCTTCTTTGCTACTCTTACCTTACACTAGTATATCTACACAATTAAACATCAAGGAGAAAAATTGAAGAGGAAGATCGATGTATCATTGTCTTATAATGAAATGATTATCTTACAGTTAGAGGAAAGGAAAAACAACACCATTGAAAGCATCAACATCCATCAACGGAACATTGAACATAATGAGCAAGAGGAGCAGTTTATAGATCAAGATCATGAACACACACTAGTAGATAGCCTTATATTAAAGGCAATAATGGAAGGCGGTTCTCTAATAACCTTCTTTAATTGACATTTCCGAGTTTGGAAATACCTGTTTGTTCCTCCTAATTCAAATTAAAGGCGGTTTTGGGCCGATTAAAGGTGGTTTTTCAATAACCGCCTTTAATTAGAACTAATTAAAGGCAGTTTAAGATGTAATCACCTTTAATTAACTCTAATTAAAGGAGGTTTTGCTAAACCTCCTTTAAAATGACCCTTTCCGAGTTTTAAAAGTAGATAGGAATGATTTTCTGAGTTTGGAAAATGTGTGGTTTCCATGGTACGAAGAGCAGATACATTTTCCGAACTTGGTAATTTTTTGTGTCTATATTCCGAGTTCGGAATATGTTTTATCTTGTCTTCATTCATATGAAAAATGTTCACGGTTTTGGAAAAGGATGACTTTTGTTTTAAAAAAGCACACTAATTTCATTATATGCCATGAAGCACTAAATTTTTGAAGACCAAGATCAACCATTCCTTGAACATTGTTGGATAATTAACATGATTCTACTAACTTGTAAGATAGAAAAGAAATTTACTTCTTGAAATAATTCAAATTTCATGATAATGCAGAACTAGATATCATCTCAAACAGTCATCCCAAAGTTAACAGAATTCAAAAGTCATCCCAAAATTAACAGAATCCAACAGTCATCTCAAAAATGAATTCAACAATCAAGAGTGATATCCAATACGAATAACATGATTAAGTTTTGAAAGTTCATTCTTCGAAATCTTCAATATCACCGGTTGAAGTTGATCTTTCCAATCATTAGGTGGCGCTCATAAGCACACTGAGATTTTTCAAGGAACCTAATCTTAACCTTCATGGTGCAAAATTCTTTCCGCATCCATTTGTAGTAATACTTGAAGCCTTTCAGCTATGACTTTTCAATACCAACAAAGTACAGTGACCAACATATAAATTATTTAAACAATAAAAGAAACACAAAACATGAAGCAAACTAAATTGACAAAAAGTTATTTACGACTAACCTTTCTCAATGGGTGGCCTCTTGGTCGCCTCGAGAGCTTGCGTGGTTTCATAAAACCACTTACGATCGCGCAACACCCATCCCTTGTTTTCGAATTAATTCTTGTCGAAATACTTCGGGCCCCTTTCCCCCCTTGTAAAACCAACCCCTCAACATGCTTCAAAATCTGAGTGATTAGACTCCCATATGGTAAACGTGTCAACACCTACATCGACGTTGCAAAATGCAACATGTGCCTAAATATAGCCACTCCGGGATTGATTTTTTGTACTCTCAATTATCAATTAGAATAACATGAGGGTTGTGTAACTTGGCTCAGTCAAGTGTCCGCCCAAGGGAACCAAACTCCTATTAATTATCTTAGATATGGTACGGTTATCTATGCTCAAAAGAGTTAGATCAAACGTCTTGGATTTCCCTAAATCCAATCTATCCCGATGGAAGTACCTCTGACTACACTCCACGGGGTCAATGTACGAGTAGTCAACTTCTAGCAGCCATTTCTCTCAATGGTAGGAATCATCAAACGCCATCGAGATCCTCCGGGAAAACAAATTCGAGGTTTGTGTATTAGCAGTCTAATAGCTTGTTAATACTCCATAGGCTAATCTGAATCTCAATTCTACCAACCCTAGTACTGTAATCCCCATTCCCTAATTCTCGCATCTTAGCAGAAAATATGCAAGTCAAATCAAAATATACATTTTCATCACAAGAAAGAAAATTTTCTACATGTTCACTAAATGGTTTGAGGGGATCGGCCAACCCTATATCTAGGTACTCATTAAAGTCGAAAAAATATGTATCTAATAACTTTCCTTTCTCACGTAAAGCCTCATACCTATTTTAAGCAAATTGAGAAATGAACCTTTTGTCATCGAAATCGGCATTGTGGCCTGTTGAATGGGATCTAGTGTTTGTGCGGCTTGAACCTCCCCTAGCCATGACAAAATGTAGGCTGGTTTAGCAAGAAGTGAGGGAATGAGGTTTCTTTGCAAGTTTGTAAGAAGGCTAGGGTTTATGGATTTGAGGGTAGTTGCTGAAATTTGATTCGATGGCCTATTTTTTTTATATACTACGAAGTTTCCAAGTTTGGAAAGTAATATTATACAAAAAATGGACGCTTTAAAATTTTCCAGAAGTGGTCCGGAAGAAAGGCACGATCTTGAAAACTCATTTTTGGATCTTAGAAATATCATCAGACATACATGTCCAAATGAGAAAAATTCATTTATGAGCTCGTAAATATGTCTGGCCAAAAAATGCAAAGGCAAGACACATTTATGAGCTCGAAAATGTATCTGTACTTTATGTTCTAAACAAAACTTTTGAAGTTATAGGCTCAATGTTTTGAGCACAAATTAAATTTTCACAACTTTAAAGCCTTAAAAAAGGACAACATGGGCAATGCAAAAAGACAACATTGTCAATTCACCTTAAATTCCAAGACCTTAAAAATTCAAACCTTAAAATCCAAAGTGTTAAAAATCCAAATCTTAAAATTCAAAGCCTAAAAATCCAAATCGAAACACATTGTCCAATCAACATACTCAAAAAATACTAAAATTCCAAATGGTATCCAATATCTTCTACCTAATCATTCATCATTGATAGAGTCCCCTCCTCCCAGCTCATCTTCGGCCCCCAATATTTTCTTCTATGGCTTAACCCCCATTTCCATTATCCCCGCCATGATCACTACCATGATCACCATGATCATCATCTTCATCTTCACTTTCCAAGAATATCGGCTCAAAGTTAGGCGGCTCATCATCATCGCTCAATTGCAGATAGAGGCCTTGGGCTTCCAGATACGCGACATGCAGGGAATGGACACAGGTCAACATCTCCCGTGCCTCGATCATGTCCACAC
This sequence comes from Rubia tinctorum, assembly GCA_032355605.1. Taxonomy (NCBI): domain Eukaryota; kingdom Viridiplantae; phylum Streptophyta; class Magnoliopsida; order Gentianales; family Rubiaceae; genus Rubia; species Rubia tinctorum. The sequence goes on from JAULKM010000002.1 coordinate 10,771,545, forward strand.
GTATATGGTCAAAATACTTTGTCACCGTAGCTTTCCAAGCGTTTCCGGTATCTGTAAATCAATAATAAACCAAATTAGTTGGTTAACAATATTGATATATAAATTTTGAAATTAAATGAAAACAATAAGTAAAAAACTTATCACGTATAAGAGCTCAATGACTTGTCTATTTCAGCATTGGCTTTGCGAGCTCTCTTGGCAATTTTAGCTCTTTCACTCGGTATTGTACGGAACTTCCACTTGTAGTCAAAGCCGAGACTAAACTGCTTAAGTTTGAACCACCTCTTGTCATAGTATTCCATCCTAAGAGCCTTGTCCTCAGGAGTTACACCCGTCTTCTTCAGTATTGTGGTTACCAAACTGCCGTAAGGGAGATCTTTCATCTTCATTTAAGCGGTGATAATGTATGGGCCGAAGCAGCCCAATAGGTATCAAGAAGTGTAAATGAAGGCCCTACTCTCCAGGGACGCTGCTTGTCTGGAAGAACCGCTACCTGGGAGAGAAACGAAGCAGGTACGACATGTGGGTAATGATGGGACAGCTCCAGTCCCATCAATCACCAAATCACATATAACAAGAAAGAGTGCTAGACACGAGGTAAGATTTTCAGAATCAGTTTACTATTCACATGGATACTCCTCTACATGACTCCCATGGCTAACGGGATCGTTGGAGCAGGCACGACCCTGGGCCTGCCTGCCTGGCCTTTCTCTGCCTATCTTGTAGGTTCAGGTGCATATTGGTCTGAAGGAGATTGACATCAGAGATACTACAAATTTTGGTATTATCATTGGTGCCGTCTGTTGGGATTTCGCAAAACAAAAAATATTGAACATCCAAGCAGCTCGAAGAAAATGGAGGCACGGGAACTAGCGAGCCTGTACAACCAGGTGACGATGGAGGACATAACATAAGGGGATGAGCCTGCCCCGACACTGACGCCGAACAGGGAGAGGCATCAAATCCGCACAGCGGAGGAGGTGTTGAACAACTCAGAGATTCTTCAAACAATAATGGCGTCACAAAGAGAGATGATGAACAAGTTAAGAGAAATGGAGGATAAATATCCCCGATGGAGGGGGCACGACGTGCGCCCAACAGAGCTTTTCCCGGAGCAACAAGGATATTCTGAAGTGCCCACTGGAAGAGAGAAGACGTCACGAATGGTCCAAAGTGAAGAGAGAGGGGCAGTGAGAAGTACGGCCTCATCAAAGAAAAAGAAACCATGTGGAATCGAGGAAACAATGGCGGACCACGAATAGAGAGAGGGTTATGTGCCACTCCAAAAAAACAGGGAGCAAGCTGGGCAGAATGCACCACGAAGAGAAATGCACGAAGGTCCAGCCAGGCAGACCCAAGCCAGAGGCTCGCCGTTCACCAGGAGGATACAACTGTTCACATAAGACCCAAAGCTAAAATTACCAATGAACCTAGGTCAGTACAATGGTGAGGTGGACCCAAAGGACCATTTGCACACTTTTTGTACCAAAATGGCCACTTTTTCGATTCCACAAGCTATATGGTGCAAGATGTTCACGACCACGCTGACAGTTGCGGCTAGGGTATGGTTCAGGAATTTAGAGGATGAGATGATAGACTGTTTCTGCCAGCTAGAGGAAAAATTCCTAACCTGTTTCATGCAAAGGAAGAAGTTTCAGAAGATGAGGTCGAAGCTGCTGACCATTTGGCAAAAGTAGGCGGAAATGCTGTCGGCATACTGGGAGAGGTTCAACGATGAAGCAAACCAGGTAGAGGAAAGGAGCAGCTAGTTCCTCATTGACACTTTTGTAAACGGACTCAGACATGAGTTGTTGTTGCGAGACTTCACCCTGGACCCACCAACCACTGTTGATGAGTTGTTGAGGAGAGTGGGAAATTTCACAAGGCAGACTTGGCTGATAAAATGAGAAAGGAAGCATCGGGGGTCCATAATCAGCGTAGGGCTAACAAGGATAGCTCAGAGGGAAGGATGACGAAAATATGGGTGGATCGAACAGGAAACCGACCGATGTCCGGCAGGTTCAACAGGTCAAAGAGGGTATTCACCCCATTGATCAAAACCTCCAAGGAGATCTTCGCCTTGTGCTTAGGAAAAGGCATCCTGGATGCCCCGCCTAAGACGAGGATGCCACCGGGAAGGAGAGACGAGTCTCAGTTTTGTGATTACCATAATGACCATGGCCACGACACGAGCGACTGCATTCACCTAAGGGACAATATAGAGAATGCGGTACAGAGGGGAGAGCTAGCGCATCTGGCGAAGAATGCTAAAGAGTATAACAGGGCCACCTACCAGGGTAAGAACAATTATGGAGGATACCGCAAACAGCAGGACAATCGGGGCATGGAAAAGAGCCCTGACAGGGAGCGAAGGCGAGGTAAAGGAAATGAGGTGGCCCGGGCTGAGAAAGTTGACGAACCTCGAAAAAGGCAGAGAGAGAACACCCCCGGTGAAAGGGAAAGGGCAGCTGCCACGGTGACAGACATATACGCCATCATAGGCGGGAGTGCAGGGGGAAAGACTGAATCCCAACGAAAGGCGCGTTGCAGACAAACTCCACAGCCGACACCGGAGGAGAGGAAACTAGGAGCAAACGAAGCAATAACGTTCGATGATAGTGACCCGATACCGGATAGCCTGCAGGGGAAACGCGGTGGTGATTACAGTCAGGATAATGGATAAGAGGATTCACGGGGCATACGTCGATGGAGGAAGCTCGGCTGAAGTCATGTACTAGCACTGTTTTGACAAGCTGGACGAGAATACCAAGGGGAAGTTAGAGAAAATAAACACCCCGCTGGTGGATTTTGAAGATAGAACATATGGTCGGAAGGAACCATACTCCTCCCTGTGACGGTGGGAGAAGGCGAAAGAAGAAAGACGGTGGATATGGAGTTCATAGTTGTAAAGGAAAACAACCCCAACAATTTGATAATGGGCAGGCCGGCGTTAGCATTGCTTAAGAGCATAGTGTCAACCCTGCACCTTTTGTTAAAATTCTTGACTAGAAGGGGAATAGTAACGGTTAAGGGGGATCAACAGAGTGCCAGGGAATGCCACATGATCGCACTCAACAAGAGGAAGCGAGGTGATGAAGGCGGAGGCAGTGAGACACAGGTCAGCAAGGCAAAGCCTGTTAGATTAATAAAGGGTGGAAATGATGAAAATGACCCAATGAAGCTGGGTGCGAAGGTGGAAATGGTAGTTTTGAACAGAGGCTGGTCGGTGCAGGTAGGGATTGACCCCCCCGTCTCGGGTGAAGGACCAACTGATAAAGGTCCTGGAGGAAAATGGGCAAGCTTTTTCCTGGAAGATGGAGGACATGATGAGGTGTCGGAAGACGTAGGTTGTCATGAGCTGAAGGTGGACCCGTCTTGTAGACCAGTCAAACAGAAGTGGAGGATATTATGCAGAGAGAGGAATGAAGCAATCAATAAAGAAGTGGACTAGCTAGTGGCAGCGGGGATCCTGGAAGAAGTACCTTACCCAAAGTGGCTGGAAAACCCAGTGTTGGTCCAGAAAGCGGACGGTAGTTGGAGAATGTGTGTAGACTACACAGACCTGAACAAGGCCTGCCCGAAGGATTGCTACCCCTTGTCGGTCATTGACCAAAAGGTAGACTCTCTTACCAACTATCCAATTAAATGTTTTCTGGATGCATACAAGGGATACCACCAGATCCCCATGTTGGAAAGTGGCTTTGAGAAAACTGTTTTCATCACGGAGAAAGGGGTTTTCGGTTATCAAATGATGCCTTTTAGCCTGAGAAATGTCAAAGCAACATATCAAAGGATGGTAGACAAGGTATTCCAGAAACAGATTAGGAGGAACCTAGAGGTGTATGTGGACGACATGGTGATAAAAACCAGTCAATACGAGGCTTTCATAGAGGATGTCAGGGAGACTCTATTGCAGTGTAGGAAGACCAGGATGAAATTGAACCCGACCAAATTCTAGTTTGGAGTATGAGCAAGAAAGTTCTTGGGTCACATGGTGTCAAACGAGGGCCTGCGGGAAAACCCCAAAAAGGTAAGGACGATCCTAGATATGAAGCCTCCGAGCACGGTGAAGGAAGTTCAGAGTCTAAATGGGAAGCTAGCCGCTATGAACCATTTTATGTTATGAGCGGCAGAAAGGGCACTCCTATTTTCAAAACTCTAAAAGGATGTGTGGACAATAAGGGAACGATGCAATGGGGGAGCCTCAGGAGAAGGCATTCGAAGAATTGAAGACATATGTGAAGGATCTGCCCACGCTGGCCAGTCCGAGGAAGGAGGAAACCCTATACTTGTATTTGGTAGCAAGCAATGAGGTCGTGAGCGGGGCACTGGTTAGAGAAGAAAACAAGGTGCAGAAACTGGTATACTTTGTCAGCAAGACCCTGCAGGGCCCTGAACAGAGGTATACGAGTCAGGAGAAGCTAGCCTTAGCCCTGGTCCATGCAGCGAGAAGGCTGAGGCAGTACTTTCAAGATCATCCTGTGGTGGTCCTGACGAACCAACCGCTTAAAGCAATACTGAAAAAGTTAGAAAGTTCAGGGAGGTTAATGAAGTGGGCTATGGAGTTAGGAGAGCATGCTATTGAATACACCGTGAGAAGAGAAATTAAGGGGCAAGTGATGGTAAACTTTTTGGCAGAAATGCCAGAGGAGAAGAAGATTAAAAAAAAGGCTACAGCAGAGGTTGAGCCTCAACCTGTAAACTGGGGCGAACAGATGGACCCGAACGTATGGAAGCTATACGTGGATGGGGCATCCGGAGTAGAGGAAGCAGGTGTTGGCCTGGTAATATCAGAGCTAGAAGGAGGGGAATCAACCTATGCCTTACAATTCAAGTTCCCGGCCTCCAACAATGAAGCCGAGTACGAAGCTCTGATTGCGGGCCTAGAGATAGCCAGGAAGCTGGGGGCTATGAGGCTGCAGGTCTGTGGAGATTCGATGCTAGTAGCCAACTAGTACAATGGACAGTTTTCAGCTAGGGAACCGGCGATGATGAAGTACAGGGATAAGCTAAGAAGTTTGGCTACCGGATTTAAAGAATTTGATATCACTAGAGTCCTAAGGTCTCAGAATATGAGAGCGGATGTGTTGAGCAAGCTAGCCTCATCGGCTCATGAACATCTGACAAAGATGGTGCTAGTCAAGGAGCTAGAGTGCAGGTCTACGGATATGAAACTGACAGCAATGATACAAGGATCAACGACTGATTGGATGACACCTATTCTCAATTACCTGGAGCATGAAGATCTGCCGGTCGGGGAAAAGGAGGCGAGAGCAATAAGGAGAAAGTCATTGCAATATTCCATTAGGAACGGGTTGCTGTACAAGAGAGGCTATACGGAGCCGTGGGTCAGATGTGCAAGTCCAGAGATGGTGGAATAATTCTCAGGGAAATCCATGAAGGGAGCTGCGGCAGCCACCGGGGAGCAAGGACGATGGCGCTGCAAGCAGTAAGAGCGGGGTACTATTGGCCAACTATTAGAGTTGATTCAGAGAAAAAGGACAAAGAATGTTATAGGTGCCAAAAGTACGCAAAGATGGAGAAGCTTCCGGCAGAAAGAATGACCAGCATCAGGTCGTCATGGCCCTTCGTAAAGTGGGGGATCGATATTGCAGGGCCATCACAAGAAGAGATTTCTAATCATGGAAATTGATTATTTCACTAAATGGGTGGAGGCGGAGGCGGTCGCAAGCATTATAGAGAGAAAAATCACAACTTTTGTCTGGAGGAGCATAGTTTGCAGATTCGGCATCCCCCAAGTGATTGTGAGCGACAATGGAAAACATTTCGCCAGTGAGCATTTCAAATCATGATGTGCGGGCTTGAACATAAGGCAACAGTTCATGTCCGTGGCCCACCCGCAGGCAAATTGATAGACGGAAGTGATGAACTGGATAATTGTTCAGGGACTAAAAAGGAGGCTGGGACAAGCCAAAGGAGAATGGGAGGAAGAACTAATGAGCAGGACCACCCCAAGAATAGCTACAGGAGAATCCTCATATAGGTTGTGCTTTGGAGTGGAGGTGATAATTCCCCCAGAAGTAGCAGCGCCCAATAGGAGGGTGGCTGATCCTTTGAACCCGGAAGAAAATAAAGAAGCTGTCAGAGAAAGCTTGGAAGACCTGGATGAGCTCAGAGAGAGAACGTTGTTAAAAGAGGCAGCGTGCAAATCCTGGATGGAACAACACTGCAACAACAGAATCCGGGCGAGAGCCTGGAAAGTGGGGGACTTGGCATTGAGAAAAAATGAAGCAAGTCGAGCCCATGGACAGAAAAAGTTGGACGCTTTATGGGAGGGCCTGTACAAGGTGATTGAGGTGCTGAGCGTACAAGTTGGAGATGGTTGAGGGAAGGACGATTCCGAGGACATGGAGCATAGCAAACCTGAGAAGATACTACGCTTAAAGTGTTTGTAAATCTATGTATTCAAGATAATTGCTTTTGGGTTGTTTAATGTGATGGGCAGGCGAGACGGGGTCCCTAAAGGGATCAAAACTTATTGGACTTTTAGAAGGAACATGATCCAGAGGAGACCCCTAGCTACGTTTCTTGCCCTCCCCTTTTGCGTAAATGTTGACAATGAATGCAGGATCTCAAAAGGGCTAAGAAAAGTGAACGTCCGGCCACACCCAGGGTCGGACGATGCCAGATTCAGGCTCAAGATTTCATGCTGGCACTGACTGCCAACACTACGTGCAGGCCGAATCTCAAAAGGGCTAATAAAAATGAACGTCCGACCACACCCAGCACCGGACGATGCCCGATTCAAGCTTAAGTTTTCGTGCTGCCGCTAACTGCTAACACGATGTGCAGGCCAAATCTCAAAAGATGGGGGTTTATTTTTATTTTTTTAATTCTAAAATTAACACTATACACGTATAGATGTATTATGGTGTAAATAGTAAAATACAATGCGTGATTCAGCCATGCTTAATATATATTTTTTTGGATCCATAGTCAACCCAATGAATTTAGACCCTATGCGTTTGGATCGTACACCCAGGTCCATCCTTGGATGAAACCTCAAAAAAGTGACTTCTGAATTAAGTACTCCATATGTCCCTCTATTTATGTCTTAGCAAAAAAATATTAGTTTTTAAAAAGTTATTTAAATAGCTTAAAAATGGTTTGTGAATTTTAATTTTTTTTACATTTTAAATTTTGCCAAATATAGAAGTAGGACAATAATATAGAAATACCAAATAAAATAGGATACAGGGGGGCGAAGAAGAGAGTATGCATCTAGTTAACTGTTTGTTTTTCTTATAGAAAAAATATAAAAACAAATTCATCATCTCGCCGAACCCACCGCCACCGCCACCGCCACCGACTCTCTGCTTCTGTTTCCGCCGCCGCCAACTCATCACCACTCTTTAGCCTCTTCCTCCTGCCGCCATAACCGCCTGAGGGTGTGTGGTTTTGATAGTAATTGATGGAGCAGAAATTGGCTAACACGTTCCGGATGACAGTGAATGAGAAGAAATTCATCCACACTGCCTTGCTTGCTGACCTCAGAACCGACGGTCGCCGTCCATTCGATTACAGAGAGCTCACCATCAAGTTCGGTAGGTATGTATGTATGTCTGTATGTATGCAAATTTGTAAATTTATCACCATATTTTAGTATCAGACTACATTTCCCAACACCCCCCCAAATTAGTAAATTGATGAAATAGGGTCTGTGATTTGATAAATGTAGAGAAGACGGGTCATCAGAGGTGCAGCTTGGGCAGACTCATGTGATGGGATTCGTGACGGCCCAGCTCGTGCCACCGTATCGAGACAGGCCCAATGAAGGTAGTCTCTCTATTTTCACTGAGTTTTCCCCCATGGCTGACCCTGCATTTGAGGCTGGTCGCCCTGGGGAGTATGCCATTGAGCTGGGCCGTGTTGTGGACCGGGGTTTGAGAGAGAGCAGGGCTATAGATACAGAATCGCTGTGTGTTGTTTCGGGGAAGTTTGTGTGGTCCATTCGTATCGATCTTCACATTTTAGACAATGGAGGGTAAGCTATGAAAAATATACTTCGTCCCATCTTAAAATGCACAAGATTTATTTAGAGAACCATTAATTTCAATTGATATACAAGTAACTACATTAACATGTAGTATCTTTTTTGTATTCATTGGGACATTACATGCCGTTGTAATACGTAGTTATAGATAATAACAATCAAGCATTTTTTGGTAACCATGAAAAAGATTTTGTGCCATCAAAGCTGGTAGTGGAGTATAATTACACATCCATTTAATAGTAATCTATTAAATGAATAAATTGTTTAATGCTATTTTGTATTTCTGTTTTCCTCTTATTTGTTGGTGTAGGAATCTTGTTGATGCTGCCAATATTGCTGCTTTATCTGCTCTCTTGACATTCCGAAGACCAGAATGTTCACTAGGAGGAGAAGATGGTCAGGAAGTAATAGTACATCCACCTGAGGTAAACTTTGCCGAGTCTGTTTCTTTTTTTTACCACCCTCTAAGTTACTGTTTGGAGCCAGAGTCCTGCATGAACTTGTATTGTTTGTTCTATCATTTTAAGTGGTTAATGGAAATTGTTGGACAATCGTATGGAGTGTTTATATATTTGAATCTGTGGAACTAGCTGTGTAGTCTCTTGTTATGCCTTTTAAGTGAATTAGAATCTTGTCCCGCAGTTATCACTGGAATGGAGATTATGGCATCTGGTGATGCAGCACTAACGGAGCGTAGGTTTAGAACGGATCTTAGGTTTAGAACGGATCTTAGGTTTAGAACTTGGCTTTAGGGTAGCAAAATTATAGGTTTATGGCTGTAGGTTAAGGGAAAAATCTGCGGAAACTAAAGAAAATAAGGATAAATTTAGGAATCACTCCTAAACCCTCGGTGTCACACCTAAAAGTTAAGCCGCGTCACACAGCTCAAATCACGATGTAAATCACAAGAAAAGTTATTAATCTCAATCTGTGTCTATTCCTCCCCGAGGATACATTATTTATAGCTAGAAAAGTACATCATATTAAGAAACGGATTCCCTTCTAGTTTTCCTAAACCAGAATGAAAACAAATTCCTAATACTAAAAAGGAAATAATAAAAACTAATGCTGAAAAATTAGGCCCTTCTAGAATTATGAAATACTATTCCCGGTTACTGTTCCCGTGAATAGTGTTCTGGAAAATAAACTACTGAAATTCCATTCTCATTCCTCATCATCTGGGTTCTGTTTATGTCTGTTACTTGGAGTGATAATATGAGCTAGCATTTGGGTGTATACCTCTTTTCTTCTATCTGGGTTCTCATGCATGCAGCCAGTTATACTTAATAGTCCTTCCCTCTTTCCTTTTTTCATTCTCTCTCTCTCTAGTAAACGTATGCAGCCAATTATACTTAGTAGTCCTTCCCTCTTTCCTTTTTCTTCTCTATATCTCTAGTTATTGGATAACATTAAATTGCTCTGAATATTATCAGGGTGCCTGTAATGGGGTTAAAGAAAATCCGTATGAATTCATAATCAATTCCAAGGAAAACCTACTTTTTTTCATTCTTAACATTGAAAGCTCTAAGTAGGATTCTAATAAAAGATACTTTATATAGTTTGTAGTTTCAACTTTATGTCAGTAACCGAAATGCATAAGATTAGCCTGCTTTTTTATATGATTAACATGCAAGGAAATGAAATTTTCTGCTTAAGACTCAAGTTCAAACACGCACCTGCCAAAAAGCAGTAATGGGTTTACTCTACAACATTTCAGTTTGGAAAACATTATAATTTGAGTTTGAGTGGAGATGCATTCAGTTTGTAAAACAATTACAATTTGGGTTGGAGTGGTGATGGAATACTGAAAAGTTTCCTTTCAAATGATGCCAGTCTTATAATTGGAAAGTTTTGTTGCATGATTGCTGTTGTTTTCTTATTTTATTAATCTAGAAAATTATTGCCCCCTTCATCAGATTCAAGATGCTTTTTAAGTTAACTTTTGATCAGCTCGCCACAAATGTATTGCTTAATGTTTGAGGAAATTATAGTTTTTTTAATATAAAATATTTATAATATATTGACAGGTCAAGGATCCACTT
>JAULKM010000002.1:10783837-10796663 GCA_032355605.1 Rubia tinctorum
TTTGCTTAGGAGCAAGGGCTTGGAGAAAAGATTTTCCGGTGGAGATCCCGTTGGCGTTGCCACCCTGCCGGGGCGGCATCTCCGCCATGAATGTGACCGTTAATGACCGTTATTGCCTGAAAGTGATGGTGCTGAGAAAGTTTTTTTTGGGGGAGAGGAAACAAGATTCTGACTTCCAACTAACTAGCTCTAAGTTATTCTAAAACATGTAATAGTTCTTTAAAACATTTCACCGGAAAATTCATATATTTAATATTTCTATATTTAGGCAAAAATAACAAAAATCATGTATTTTGGAGAAATGGATTATAGGGTAACACAATTTTGGGCAATAGTATAATTTTCCAAAACTGTGTAGAAGCAATCAATGTTAACTTTCGAGACCCTTTCGTTCACCCATACATGCCTAATTTGAAATTTCACACTCGTATATTATTGAATTGCATTTTGGTGTCACCAATTTCGTGACTCGACCATTCCAACTTTCTTGTAGGGACCTAAGTGCAAAAATTAAAAACTTTACACGTAACTCCAAATTGAAATCCGCTCAAATGTGATGCTACCCTATACAACTTCATTGTATTTTTCAAGCCCGTAACATAGTATTTATCAATAATCATGCACATGAGCATATTTGTAAATCTTTTCCGATTTCCCTTTCTTAATTCCAATTAACTAACTCTAAGATACTTTAGAACATATACTAGCGCTTTCCAACATTTCATTAGAAAATTCATCTATTTAATATTTCTATATTTAGGAAAGAATAACAAAATTTTTTTTTTTGGAGAAATGGATTATAGGGTAACACAATTTTGAGCCGTAGTGTAATTTGCCAAGACTGTGTAGAAGAAATCAATGTTGAATTTTGAGGCCCTTTCGTTCACCCATTCAAGCCCAAATTGCAAAGTCGCAATTGTATATTATTGAATTGCATTTTGGTGTCGCCAATCTCGTGACTCGACAACTAAAACTTTCTTTTAGGGACCTAAGTGCAAAAAGTAAAAACTTTACACGTAACTCCAAATTGAAATCCGCTCAAATGTATTTTTCAAGCCGTAAGGGGATATTTATTAACAATGCAGTGTAAGAACATATTCATAATCTTTTTCGATTTCCATTTTTTTACTTCAAACTTCAAAGTAATAAAGTCTATGTTACTCTAGAGCATGTACTAACTTTTTCCAATATTTTACCCAAAAAATTATTTATTATTTATTTCTATATTTATGTAAGAATAATAAAAATTGTGTATTTTGATGAGAATGATAATGTCGTAATGAAATTTTAGGGCCATAGCATAATTTTCCACAATTTATGGAAAAACTAAGGTTTAAACTGCAACTTAGAAGAAATTAAGATAAAAAAATTTGACGGTCAAACCTTGACTTTAAATATATAAACACTAATTACTAGGTTGACTTTCACTCATCAACGGTCAACCCTTAATTATCTGTCAACCATTATTCACTTAACTTTCTACGAACACTAATAATGTAGTTGGCTTTATACAATCACTAGTTAAATTTTACTCATTCTTTTATAAACACTGCATAAAAGAGTTAATTTTATATAATTAACAATCATCTCTTAATTAAAATTTTATAAACGACCATATATCTGCACGAATAAGTTAAACTTATATAATTGACATTTTATTACTCGGAATTTTCATTATTTTTAAATTACACACACACACATATATCATAAATTAATTTATTAAATATTTAAAAGAATCAATATTCAAAAAAATTGAAAAAAATTGTGTTAATGAATAATTTTTAAATAAAAATTGAGTTGTGTTAATCCGAACCATTAATTTTTATCAAGAATTGAATCTCAACCGTTAAATCTCATCACCATATAAACAAATCTAGCCTAACCTGGCCCATCCGCTTTGTCAACTAACTCTCCGAAACTTCTCCATCGCTTCCTTCCAATTTCACTGCCACCTGAAGAACCACACTTTTCTTGCTGGAAAATCAAGTGGAGGACGATGTTCATGAACGACTTTGATTGGTAGTCGGAGGTAACGCCGTTGAATTTCACGGAGATGGCATCTTACTCCATCGTGGGCATCAAGATCGGGAGATACAACGGGGACCACTGCAATGAGGAGGCGTTCAAGGGTTCTGGGGATGGTGGCCCACATGTTCACGCAGCCGAGCGGGAGGGTTCCACCATTGCTGGAGGGTTTCTCTGCTTACGGTAATGAAAAGGCGGTACGATATAGTTTCTCTATAACTATATGTATGTCAGTTTAAGTATAAAACATCCATCACACACAAACACGGTCATTATTTGTACGCGAGAAGGAGAAAACTTATCATAGGGACGTTATATTCGCAAGAGTGAGCTGGCTAAGCTGAGTCAAAATTGAAATTAATTGCTCTTAGTTTCCATTATTTTGAGGATGTTTACTGCGTGGAGTTGAACAATATGATGCTCTTATCTATTTTCTCTTTTAATCAGCTCTTGCTTGCATCTTTTGATATTAGTTCTTAAATTGAAGTACTAATTAATGTAGCTTGTGATCAAAGATCATATCTTATTAACTTAGGCTTGAAGCTATAAAATCTTTGCTTAAGTGGAAATTACCTAGACAATGAACATCAAATTTCGAACCCGAAAAGAAACTTCAGTACATCAATGATATAAGAAAAAATTGGATTACTTGCAGTTCTAGCCAAAGATGCATACTTACCACTTGAGAAGAATATACTACGTGAGAGTTGGTTATTAGTATTCGAATGATAAATTTGCAGAGAAAAAACATCCAACCAATCATGATTCATGCATTATCTCTCCTAAACCCTAACTTGTAGTGAACTACTCCAAAAAATAAAGTTCTACCCCTTCAATTGCTTTTTTCCGTGTCATGGAAAGAATTGAAAGCACTTGTGGTTCATTTAAATATTTTGTGCTCCTTTTGTCCAAATAGAGAAGGTTTGTATCACACTTTCATTTTACTGGATTTAGTTAGGCGCAACATAATAAGTTGAAGCATTTTTTAGAAAGACTCGAGTCTATGTTCTTAAAGCTTTATGTCCTTTTCACGTGAGTGAATCTACACTAACGTATTAGCTATTGAGCATGTATAGTCTGTATGGAGCTCGCAAGACAATTGGATGATTCCAGATTCTTGTCCACTGCTGTTCAAAGTCTTAAGAGAGCAAGGGACAGTCCTTTTCCTTTACATGTGGTCTCACTACTCCTAGCACAAGCAAAAGGAAGCCCTGGGTCTAGAGTGAAATGGGAGAAAAATCTTTGAAATGAATAGTTTTCTTAGCCTCTCTCCGTCCCAAAATTATTGGTCTATTTACTTTTTTAAAGTAAAATTTGGTAAACTTTGACCCTAAATATAAATTAATATATTCATAATAAAAATATCAAGTGAGATATTGTTAGGTTCATCTTAAAATCTATTTCCTAAATATCAATTTTTATGCAAAAATATTATATGTAGCTAGAGATATTGACGGTCAAACATGATCATTGAAAACCGTGAAAGTAAATAGGCCAATAATTATGGGACGGAGGGAGTAATATTTTATTCTTTCACGGTAGCTGATACACATAAAGCATGCTATTTTGCAAGCTCTGACAGAGATGATTAAGTTAAAGGCTAACAATGACATGAGTACAGTGTAGTCATAGCAATATATTGTATGATTGATGACCATGTGAAGCTTCTAATTTTGTTAACGTATTATAATATTGGCAGAAGTGAAACCTGCAGGAGTGTATTTTCAAATGCATTTGCTGTCAAATTCCAAGCCACAAAGTGCTGTCAGATGGATTGTTGAAGCAATTCATATGAATCCCTCCTCTGTGAGATATTGGAAAGCTCTTAAAAAAATATATGTGTACAACATTGTAGTCATTTACTCTATTATTAAAATATATAAATTTTTATCTCGGTTCTCATTTGGGATGTGGAGACTCAACCTAATCATCATGTTGTCTTGGGAGCCTCAGTATCTCGTCTAGATTTGGTATAGAACTCAACCATTTTTAAAATTAACTTTCCCATTTTAGCAGGGTTGTAATAATTGTAGTTGATCCTAACTATCCTTAGTTTTGCATTTGTTGATTGAATTTTTTTGTTCTAGTTGTGTTTGTTTTGGTAAGATTATAACTAGGTTGTTTCATAAGAAAGAAAGTGATTGATCTTCTATCTCTTTAGTTGAATAACATTGGATTCTTGCACTTTTCAGATTCTTATTGGCCATTAGGATAATGCATAATTTGCACTGGCCATGTGCCCAAGTGAGACCTTCGTACTCTCCAAAGGTTTGATATCAAACGCTCTAAAAGTTTTTCCTCAATTTAAAGAAATGTCATTCAATTTGATTTGTATTGAAATATTGTATTTCTCCCTGTAGAGATATTTTGTGATATTTGTGATATAGTTGTACCATAGATAGAATTATTTTCCTTTTGTGATTCAGTCTCTGACTGTGTATATATATTGTACCCTTGTGTCATTAATAAAACAAACACATTCATGTTTTACATGGTATCAGAACCTAAATCCTGATAACCCAAGAAAAATTTCCTCTTAAAAACAGCCGTCGTCGCCCTATCTTTATCGTCTGCCTCCGCTGTGAGTCTCACTGCTGCCGCCACCGGGAAGTCAGTGCTGCCACTGCTCGTTCCGTCTAGTAAGCGCCGCCGCCATCCTCCATCCACTTCACACGCCACCGCGTCCAGAGCTTACACGCCGTTCAATGGAGTGGCTGAATCCAGTTTTAATTGAGGCCCATAACACCAAGATCGAGCAGCCCATCGCTACCGCCTCCACCACCATTGTCACCACCGGTCCGTCGCACATAGCCAGTCTGACAAGATTGATGCACTTAAGGGGAATAATACTTGGGTTCTTACTCCTATTCCTTCTAGAAAGAAGGCAATTGGCTGTAAGTGAGTTTATCGGACTAAGGTTAAGTCTGATGGTTCTATTGAGCAAAATAAATCTCGCCTAGTTGTTCTTGGTAACCGACATATTGAGGAGACTGATTTTACTGAGACATTTGCTCATGTTGCCAAGATGAGTTCCGTTAGTCTTTTCTTGGCTATTGCTGTTATTCGTGGTTGGGATCTTCATCAAATGGATGTTCACAATGCATTTCTGCATGGTGATCTTGATGAGGAGGTGTACATGCGTCCGCCTTCGAGCTATACACTTTCGGCGCTCGGATTGGTTTGCAAGATTTGAAAATCCCTTTATGGTCTACGACAGGCTCCGCGGAATTGGTTTGCAAAACTTGCTGCTGCTTTTCTCCTCTTTGGGTTTGTCCAGAGTAAGGCCGATTACTCCTTGTTTTCTTACTTGAAAGATGGTGTTTCTCTTCATGTTTTGGTTTATGTTGATGATCTTAATGTTGCTGGTTCTTCTGCGGAGATGATGACCAAGTTCAAGAAATATTTGTGCTCTTGTTTTCATATGAAGGATTTCGGTGCCCTGAAATATTTCTTAGGCATTGAGATCGCTCGTCTGCTTGATGGGATGTTTCTATGTCAACGGAAATATGCCTTAGATGTTTTGTTTGATACTGGGTTATTGGCAGATAAACCCACCAATTTTCCCATGGAACAACAACACAATTTGGCGCTAGATGATGGTCCTTTGTTTCAGGATTCTGCGCAATATCGCAGACTGGTTGGGAAGCTCATTTATCTCACCATTACTCGTCCATAGCTTAGTTATTCAGTTCATACCCTGGCTCAGTTTATGGAGAAACCTCGTTTGGCCCGTTGGCATGCAACACTGCGTGTTCTGCATTATTTGAAGAGTCATCATGGTCAGTGTTTGTTTTTATCGACTATGAGTTCTCTTCAGCTTGCTGCATTCTGTGATTCAGATTGGGCATCTTGTCCGATCACTCGTTGATCTTTGACTGGTTATTTTTTGATGATTGAAGAATCTCCGGTTTCTTGGAAAATGAAAAAACAACTGACTGTTTCTCGTTCTTCGACAGAAACGGAATACAAAGCCCTGACTGTTGCTTGTTGTGAGTTATTATGGCTTAAGGTTTTTCTACGCTCTTTAGGTATCGCTCATCCTATTCCGATGCATTTATATTGTGATAGTCAGGCATCCCTTCATATTGCAGCCAATCCAGTGTTTCATGAGAAGACTAAGCACATAGAAATTAACTGTTATTTTATCCGTGACTTGATTCAGTCTAGTGAAGTTGTTACTTATCATATTGGTACTTCCAGCCAACCAGCTGATTTGTTTACTAAGGCGCTTGGAAAACAGTCATTTCAGAGTTTACTGGGCAAGTTGGGCAATCGGAATCCTCATGCTTCAACTTGAGGAGAAGTGTAGAGATATTTTGTGATATTTGTGATATAGTTGTACCATAGATAGAAGTCTTTTCCTTTTGTGATTCAGTAGTCTCTGAGTGTGTATATATATTGTACCCTTGTGTCATTAATAAAACACACACATTCATATTTGACACTCTCGGAATCCCTTCTCTTACTATTCTCTTTCTTGATGCTTTCAGCATAAGTGAGGCTCACCCTACCTAGTTGTTAACATATGCTTTCAGGGCATATGTTTAGTCATTTAGGATAGTTATGTTAGTCACATAGATTATTCATACATTTATTTTTATTTTACTTATATATTATCAATTTTGTGAAGTTAATATTGTTGTTAAATTAAAGCCCTACTAAATTATTAATTTTGGGTCTTTTTCCCTTCCTCTAGACGCAGCTGCGCACAGATGCTTACAGAGGAAGAGCTTTTTTTATCTATGAAAGTTTTTGGCATCGGTTTTTTGAAAATCGATGCCCAAAATTAATCGGTGCTAAATTAACACCGGTTTTTTGAAAACCGGTGCTAAATTAACACCGGTTTCAAAAAATGATACTAATAAAAAATTGGTGCTAAATTAACACCCATTTTTTGAAAACCGGTGAAACCGTTTCACCCCCTACTTAGGCACCGGTTTTTGAGACCCCCAACAACCGATGCTAGCTTTCGAAAAAACCAGTGCTAGAAGGGGTTTCTTGTGATAGTGAGTGTATAAGTGGAAAAAATACCGTGGAATATCCAAAAATTAAAAATAGACCACCTGTAAGGAGATCTCTTATTTTATTTTTCCTTTTTTAGGATGTAAACTGAGTGAACTTTTACTAAAGGTCACGAATAAACGTGGTCTAAGTACGTTTACGATGCTAACACGCATATGACGACTCAGTATTCATCAGAATATATTTTACATATCTTTATTGGTTGTTGAAATTGCTTCTATTGCAAACTACATAAAATACTAAATACAATGAATCTATAGCAGCCTATCTAAGCATTAAATATGGTGATTCCAATCATGCTAAACAAAGTAGTTTAAACAGTGATTTCATGAAATACACTCTGCATAACTACAAGAGTAGTTGATAATTCACCAGCATTGTAGAAGAAAAAACACTCAAGCAGCAAATCCACAACACACTTATTAAATCCTAATTTTCACTCGACACCATTGACTCGAACACCACAATATATAGAAGCAAGTTATAGGTAGTGTCAGTAACAATCAGTAAAATCCATGCCACAATAGACATCGCGAGAGACATTATCATGCCACAATCAGTAAGGAGTCGATTCACAACTCAAACCCTAGTACATGAAGCTAAAAAACCCATCGATTGAGATACGATTCAATCACACGGTGAGTTCAGTTGCACATGGAAAGAAGAAGACATTTGAGTTGAGCGAAAGGCGAATTAAGAAGACGACCCCAATTAAGTCAATTGTTCAATGAAAAAGTGGAATATGAACTTGGTGAGTTATCTGCAATTCAAATTGTTACCTCCATAACCTAATTCAATACAGTGCAAACTAACAAATTCAGAACTGTTGCAAAACAAGTTCTCTTCCTTTACTTTGCGATGAAAAATTAATTGGTGAATTCAAAGTTCACAATTAGCATAAATTTTACCAAGTGCTTCCTCCCTTCTTCTTCAATTCCTTCCTTCACATATCACCTCCCAAAATGGCACTCCTCTATAACCTAAGTATTGGCTTCAACAACTACATAATTTCTAGAAACAGTATGAACCTAGAAACAGTATTTAACAACACAACAATGTTCATATCGATGATCACACAGTCGAAGGGCAAGAATCGTACTTATCGATCAACAAATTATGAAATTCGAACTAATGATAATGAACAGGTGATGAATTGATGATATCCAACGAGGAACAAGTGATTTTAGAGACGCCTATGAAATTCACACATGTGAAGAAATTTTAGAGCGCGAAAAACTTTCCGTTCGTTTAGGTGTCAACAGACGTCTTTGTTTTAGTTCATTTCCTTTTATTTTTCTTTCAAATTTTTTACATTTAGAAAAGTGGTTGTAAAAATACAAACTAAATAATTATATTGCTAATTAGAGTTTGATTAAATTTAACAACAACATTATTATTTATTGCAAGAAAGAATGATGTTAGTTGTAATTAATAATGGATTTTTATAAACATATTTATTTTTTAGATGTAAAAACTTACTTTTTACAACCACTATTATTCTCCTTGTATAATTTTGGTTGTAAAATGAGGGTTTTCTTGAGAGCTGATAGTCTCCAAGGATTTTCCAACTGCGTACGAGTTCCAATCTGAAAGCAAAGGGGCGGAACCAAGCTCATCACTTGCACTATTAAGCAAAACAGTGTCATTTTCTTAAAGTAGGGAAGTTAAAAAAATTACTTAAATATGCCTGGTTGATTCCTTACGAGTTAAAAGTGCCAAAAACGGTGTCGTTAGCAGACCGGACGGCAGATTCAATGTCGAAACTCGCGATGATAGAGCTGCTAGTCTCTAAGGGTTTCACATTTGCGTACGAGTTCCAATTCAAAAGCAAAGAGGTGCAATCAAGTTCATCATCTGCACTATTAAGCAAATATGGTGTCGTTTTCTCAAAGTAAGGAAGTCAAAAAGTTAATTAAGTAGCCCTGATTGATAGCGATAGTCAACAATCTTTATTATAGGTCGCTCTGCGAAGAAGAGAAGGTTAGGTCAACAAACTTTATTGGGCAAATTTGCCATTATACTTCTTTTTCTGGTGCTGAAAACCAAATTTTCCATAAAGAGAACCCTTATTTGTCACTGCGTGACTGTGTGAAAGAAAGTTGATTTCCGAGTTCAGTTATCTTTGCCGCCATTGGAGCTGACGGAACAAATTAAAAGTATGTTGGAAGTAAAGAGCTTAAAGAAGGCATTGATTCCAACAGCACTCATCCCCAATCCATCCCCTGGAAGCCTTCAGCCAACTCGTCTTGCCCTCCATGTCCGTTTCCTCTTTTTTCCTTTAGAAAATTTTCTTGTATATTTGTAAATATTTTGGAGGATTATTGGGTTTTTATGAAATATGTTTGCAGGTCAACGAGGATGGTCCTGATTCCCCACACTCTTGTTGGGCCTATGTTGCCTCCGGCTGCCGCGTCTACAGAGTTCTTGTATGTACTAATCTTCTACTTTTACTATGTTCAGACAGTTCTGGTCATGCTGGAATGGTTTATTTCAACTTGGGATGTTTTTTTGTTTCATGTTAATTTGGTATTTCTTACCCTTTTGCTAGTTGGTAGAAATTCTGAGTTTCTGAACAGTACTTCTTCTATAGTATGCTGCAGCCTCCACGATTCTACAAGATAATTTCTCGATAGTGACAGTAACACAGCCTTCTTGACACCTTAATTTAATTTCAGTATGATGAAGATATGGAAAAATAGAAAGTGATAATCCTGAATAAATGCTATCTGATAATGTTGTCATCTTGATTCTATGTTGTTCGACATTGTCATTGTGTATATCGATATGTGTAGGTATCAATGGACAGATCATCCGTGAGTCAGGGAAAGGAGAGCCTTTTAATCCCTGAGAAAACTGAGGTATGCATGCTATTTATCTTTTATTTTTTTGCAACAGTGTTGATAAGACAGGATTTTGGAAAAATTCTCACAAGCATGTACTGAATGAAGGTACTGGACTCAGCAGAGATGAACCGTTGCCCTCACCGCTCAGAGATCCAAAGCATAGTACTTGCTGAAACCAGATGTAAGCCAACATCAATCCTTCTTTCACTAGTGCAATTGTTATTAATTCCACTGGCTTATTCTATTGTTTGAATTTTTTTTTTTTTGCAAATAAGGCATTTGTACTTCGTCCCCCACCCCCACCAGCCACAGCCATGCTAGTGCATGTTCATGGTGGTCTTCCAAGAAAATATTTAACAGTGGAAAACCATTGCTTCAAATGAGACAGAAAGATAGGCTCTTTTGTTGAGAACCGTTAATCTGTTGTCATGAAATACGCATGACAAATATTTGCTACATTTTATGTAGAGAACGTTCTTAAATGCGAAAATTCTCATGCTGGAATTCAAATTCCTGTTCTCGTATATATTTGTTACCAGAATATACTAACACTCTTATTCATCAGTATAACTTGCAGCCTGTTCGTGTTTGTATATATTTTTTAATTTTCAAAATTGGACATGAAATATTCTTGTTCGTTAATGTTAGAACACTTTGGGTTGTATCAGCAGGCGATGGTTGCTTCATATTAGGAAGTGTGGATTCATATGGCCATCTTATTGTTTCAAAGTTGGGCGCGAGTGGTGATGGTCTGTCTCTCTCTCCCAATTTGTTTAACTTAATTATGTAACTTTTGCTGTCAGACTGGAGTGGTGTTTGTGTTCGCTATTTGGTGAATGCTCCAATGCAGCGATCAGAATGGACCTACTAATCATTCCCTTTCCCCAGCGTCTGTTCATGATTAGGAAATTCTGACATTTCAATTTTTTGTTCACATTTATTACTTAATGAAATAATTGTGTATTTTAAGAATAGGTAAAACTGTTATTTGTGTGTTTCAGATGCTGATAGGCTTACTTTCTCTGCATCTCCCCGAGATTTTGGTGCTTGCGAAAGTAGTTGGGCGGGCCTTTCTTTCAATCCAAGTCAATGGTCGATGGTACTTATTCATCTTCTGAACTGAATTTAAAACAGTCTAGCAGCTTCATCTCCTAAATGTATTGACCCACAATATAACTTATTGTTTAATCAGCTTGATTCCTTCTTTAGTGAACCATTTTGATATTTTATTCTGTGCCACTAGTTATCAGTAACCACTTATCATTGGCAAAAATTACTCATTGCAAAACAGTTCACAGACAACTGGATTTAGCACACAAGTCTATTCAGGGTTACAGCAATCAATATATAGTTATCAACAGTATGATATCTGCATACTGAGCTTCATTTCAACTTAAACATAGAGCTATCTAGGTGTACATCTTTTAGTATTTGTCTAATTTTTCTTCTTTTATAGCTTTTTATGTTCCTAGTAAATTTCTGTTCTGCTTTTCTGAAACAAGTTTTAATGTGATAGATACCTTTCTCTCCTACTATAACTTATCCCTGCAGTTCCTGTTTTCTTATGGCTACTACACTCATCTGCTGAATTTTTACTGAATAACTTATCAGAAAATTATTCTCCCCTTTCCTATTTTCAGGCAGCTGTAGCTCGGAGCTTCTGCAAAAGTATTGATATTTATGACCAGGATATTCATGTACGCACTTTGCGTCCGTAAGTACTTTCCCTTTGATTAGATTTTGTGC
This sequence comes from Rubia tinctorum, assembly GCA_032355605.1. Taxonomy (NCBI): domain Eukaryota; kingdom Viridiplantae; phylum Streptophyta; class Magnoliopsida; order Gentianales; family Rubiaceae; genus Rubia; species Rubia tinctorum. The sequence continues at coordinate 10,795,474 of JAULKM010000002.1, forward strand.
TTCTTTCTTCTTGTCAATCATTTTAGCCACCTAAATCTGCTTTGGAATAGTATATGCATGCCTAGATGTTATTTCTGTCATCTGATAGCAATTTAAAATGATGCCACCTCAAATTTGTGTAATTTTGTATTGGAATGTGGCAATTGTGTCAACTTCAACTTCAAGAGTACCTCATTTTACCTGTCAAGCAGAGGCAGAACCACCTTATTGCAAGGTAGGGCAATTGCCCTACCTTTTTCTAAAAGAAATAATTTTTAAATTTTTTTTGTGAATCAACATATGATTTTTGATTAGTGTCCTAGTTTTTAATTTTTTTAAAATCCACTGTGTTCCCCTAAGTTCTAAAATATCTCGAAATTCTAACAATACCTTGAGAAATAAAGACATCAAACTAAATTGTGACCCACGAAATTAAAATTTCTAGATTTGCCCATGCTGTCAATTGTCTTAACTTTTAGAACATGTACAAAAGATAAATTTTGAAAATTTTCTCTTGTTTTGCTTGTAAGGTAGCATCTGAGGCTGTCATCTGCTAAATAGAATAAATTTTACTTTGAATGAACTTCCTTTGAAAAGGCAAAGGAATTTTTTTTGAGACTGTTCTTGTAGGGGCTGATTGAGCTTTAATTTCCAATTTTTGTTTGGCATTTTTCAAAAGATGATTTTGTACTGGTGCAGCTTATGGTATCCATCTTCGATGGTCTATATGAACAACCTATGCGGAGGAAGTGAAACTTCTGTTTTAGCAGTAGCTGAAGGTTGCCAGGTGAAGTCTACTAGATCTATAGGTGTTGATCTATTACTCTAGCTGTTGCTGAAGTTTTTGTGTATGTCTAATTTGCTGCAGCTTAGTATATGGGATTTGAGGACAAAAGAAAATGGTGGTTGCGTGCATAGAATGGCAGGATCTGTTGGTGATATTATATATTCAGTTTGTAGTTCCCCTAATGGTACTATTGCGGCTGGTGGAGCTGATCGTACTGTGACAGTCTATGATCCGCGCAGGTTATTTATTTTTTCCGAAGTGCTACATTTATGGTCGATCAGTTCGCGAACATATTTATTTTTTCAGTTTTCATTGTCTTTTGTACACTACAGTATATCATTCTCCTCAAGCTTCATAAAAAAGGGATATATACCAATATAACCCTACCTACTTGACATAAGTGCCAATATAACCCTCAGATAAT
>JAULKM010000002.1:10796763-10813034 GCA_032355605.1 Rubia tinctorum
GACCACCCACCCACCCATGTTTGCTATTTCTTATAACAAACATTTAGGATGACGCCTGAGGGTGAATTTTGTGATGTTATCTCTTGAACCCATTTATCCTTGTAGACGACACCTGGACTTGTTAATGTCAACTTTATAGTAGATAGGAGTAAGAACAGGCTCTAGGATTCATGAATTTTTATTTTTACAATTTTCAATTCTTAGAATCTACTATTTTAGAAAAACAAAGACCAAGAATGTTGGAGTTTGGTTGTCAAACTATTAGAGTTAATAGTTACATGCACATTTGCAAGAATAAAAAAGTTTTACTAGAATGAGGTTTTAAGAATTCATACGTTGTCTAAATCACATTTTTTTAAAATATAAATTTCTTGTTTTCAACCTGTACTGGATTTATATTTGAATACAGTTTCAGAATGTTATCCTTTTACATGGAAATACTGTGAAGGAAATGGTTTCCTTTTGCCTGAGTCAGAAATTAGAAAAAGTCTTATATAAGATGGTTTTATTGTAAAACCAGAAATTAAATTGTAAATAATTCAGCATGGGGTTTTTAATTGAAGTTATAAAAGTTTAGAGGCTGGATGTGAAATTTTGTTATTTTACATTTAATTATGAGTATAAATATCAATATTTCTTCTTCTTCTCCCACAATTTTATAACATTTTCTCTCCCATCTCCTTTCTTCTTCTGCTTTCTTCTCTTCCCTTTTCTCTTTTATCTATGTTCAACCCCTTTCTTCCTTCAATTCGTCCGCTCCCTTTCTTTATTTTCTTCCATATTTCTTGCGCATGGTGATTTCTGATGAACACAGAGAAGATGCGCTTCATTTTCCAGCAATTTTGTCGATTTAAGCTTCGATTTCTGACGATCTAACACAATTCGACATTCGTTTTGTGTTTATCTTCGCAGTTAATGTCTTCGTTATGATTTTTATGCATATTTTGTTCTTTTTTCGATTTTTGTTTACTTTCTTTGGTTCATGTGATATTCTAGGGTTTGTGTAAGTTATAGTCAGTAATATTTGGGGATTTCTCTATTTTTTGTGTTTTGTGAGTTGTTGTTACGGATTTGTGCGAACATTTGTGTTGTTGTTGTTTGTTAGATGTCTAAGAAGACTTTGCTTCACCGCTGGTGCAATTGAGAAGGAAGGATGATTCGTAAGTTTTCTTAATTTTTAGCAGTGGTGTTTTAGATACAGCTATTGATGTTTCTCGTTTTCAACTTGATGTTTCATGTTTTAGCCTTTAAGTATTGTTATTTGTGTTGGTGTGAGGTTTTAATTTTAGCGTTTGATGTTTGTTGTGTTTTCATGCTTAAGTGTCCAATTGATGTTCAGTTTTGATTGTGTGTGATATCTTAGGTTTTTGTTACGATTTGTGCTAATTTTTGTGTTATTTTTTCTATTTCTTAAATGTGTAAGAATGCTTGTCCATTGTTGTTGCAATCGAGAAGAAAAAGGATCTGTAAATTTTTGTTATTTTGCAGATATGATGTTTTAAATACTGTTGCTGATGTTTTAGGTTTGATGTTTCATGTTTCATGTTTCATGTTTAGGTTTTAAGTATTGTTCTCTGTGTTGGTGTGATGTTTAAATTTAAGTTTTGATACTTGTAGTATTTTAAGTGTGCAATTGATGTTCAGTTTTGTTGTTTTTTATTGTGTGTGATATCTTAGGTTTTGTTACGAATTGTGCTAATATTTGTGTTGTTATTGTTGTTTCTTAGATGTCTAAGAATGTTTGTCCACTATTAGTGCAATCGAGAAGGGAGGATTTGCAGGTTTTGTTATTTTCAGATGTGATGTTTTAGATACTGGGGTTGATGTTTTAAATATTGTATTTGATGTTTCATAATGTAGTTGTCGGTCATGTTGTGTGTGTTATTGTGATATTTTAATTTCAGATATTGATGGTTTTTATTACTGTATGTGATTTTTAATTTCAGCGTCTAATGTTTGTGGTGTTTTCATGCTTAAGTGTGCAATTGATGTTCAGTTTTGATTGTGTATGATATGTTAGGGTTTTGTTACAAGTTGTGCTAATTTTTGTGCTGTTGCTGCTATTTTTTAGATGTCTAAGAATACTTGCTCACAGTTGCTGCAATCGAGAATGAAGTAGGACCTATAAGTTTTATTATTTTTCAGATGTGATGTCTTAGATATTGCCGTTGATGTTTCTCGTTTTCTGTTTTATGTTTGAGGTTTTAAGTATTGTTATATGTGTTGGTGTAATGTTATAATTTCAGTGTTTGATGCTCGTGGTGTTTTCATATTTAACTATGCAACTGATTTTCAGTTTTGTTCTTTGATATATTAGTGAGTAGTTGATGTATTTAAATTTTGATATTGATGTTTTAAATACTGTATTTAATGTTTCTCAATGTAGTTGTCAGTGATGTTATATGTGCTATTGTGATGTTTTAATTTCAGATATCGATGTTTTAACTACTATATGTGATGTTTTATGTTTATTTCACGGGAATACTTTCTAAGCTAGAGCTCTGTGATGTCATTGATGAGATATTTAAAAAATGCTATGAGGAATCATACTTCCACTGAACAGAGGACCTAAAACCGACCTTTGATCATTGCATTGATGGAGCACAAGAGTCACCCTCTTTGAAACTAGTAGGAAAGAAGGCGAAGGAAAACAAGTCAAGGCAAAATAGAATTTGATTGTTTTGAATGTATTGTTTAAGATGATGTTTTATAAATATTGGTTTATTTGTTAGAGCTGAGACACTAGACTGGTATTGATGTTTTAGATTGATTTGGATTTTTCAATTTTTATGTTAGCGATTTTTAGGCCATTTGAACCCTTTTGTACTGAATGATGTTTAATGGTTCGATAGATATTGCGATATAAATTTTCACGGAATAACGTAAAACTTACATTAAGGTTCTAATTTTATATACTAATTTTATATCTTTTTATTGTGCTAATGAGTATTCATTTAATTAATTTGATTTTGAGTTATCAGTTTTTGATATTTTATGTCTTGCATAAAAAATTATCAAAATTACTTGTCCATCCATAATATACATAAAGTGATATGAATCACCAAACATATGTAAATTAGAATTTATTTTGATGTTTAATTATAATCTAGTGTCTTTTTTTGTGTTTTTATTTGATGTTTAACTATTTTAGTTGGATGTATGTTTTAGTATAATTGTTTAATTTGATGGTTTAGAGTTTTTATTTGATGTTATTTATTTTAAATTTGATGTTTAATCAGTGATCTCAAGCCCAAAATCTGGACTTGATTTCAGCCCAAATCTTTTGTCTGAACCCTGGCTCGAATGTCCAGATCCTTCTCTAATTGCCGGGAAGTGGAATCGGCCTTTACCACGCTTATTCCATTTGCCGACTCTGTATGCTGTTGAATTTAGCAAACTAAACTTGAAATGTAGAATGCAGTGTGCCTAATTGTTTGATTTGGGAATTGCGAAAATTGATCACAGATATGGCAATGTGCTTAATTGTTTGATTTGGGTTCCCTGTACTACTGTGGTGGGGAAGCTTATGCTCTGAATCTGTGACACGGAAACTGTTTCAAGCACGAAACTTTCAAGTATGAGCTTTCAGTCGCGATTGAACCAGATCCGGTCGCGAGGATGGCGAAGGAGAAGCTCCAAGGCGGCAGAATCCGGCGGACGAGGGAAGAAGGAACTTGACGACGGCGAGAACGGCGCTGGTTCACTGGAGTGAAATTAGAGCTACCGGAGGAGGCACGATTGAATACATCGCCATCGTGGCCGGAGAAGGAGCGAAGGAGAGAGGCGGAGAGAGTTCGGCTGAAGGTGGGAAGCGGAAGAGGGAGGCAAGAGGGAGGGAGACGAAGGATGTGTTATATTTTCTGAAATTGCATACTAGCCCTTGAGTTTCAGTGCTTTTTATAAAATATACCTTTAGTCCAAATAATTTGTAAATTGACCCCTAAATTTGATTTTCCATTTCCCTATTTTCACTCTAGTCCCTGGTTTTACTGCGAGAATATCTCGCAGTAAACAGACTCCAGAGTTTAACGTGAAAGGAATGTACATTTAAAATGAATGTTGTATGCTTGCCATTTTAGAACTCTAGTTATGTTTTAGAGAAAAATAGATTTTTTTTTTTTGAATATATACATCAACTTGTATGGGTTTATATTTCAATTCATGTGGGTTGAAATCTATGGGTTTACTCATTTTTAACCCGCGGATTGAGTGATTATCGACCCATGGGTTGAGCAAGTTTCAACCCAGCCCTTTTTAGACCCAACCCGTTTTTTATCCATCATAAAATGGGTTAAATGGATCATACTCATATTATTTAATTATTCATATTATGCAACCCATATTCGATCCGTCAAGCCATTTGTCATCCCTATCAAGAATGGAAACAGAATCTGAAGGAAGGCTGATACAAGAAGATTACTTCCAGCAAAGGCAATATCTATCACCCGCCAAAACAAAGAAGCAAGCGACTTTTAACTGCCACAACTGCCATTTTCCTTCCTATTTGAAATACACTCCAATGAAGCAAAGTATATATGCTTTTCTTTGTCAGAGAAATTTAGTTAATTTCAGCATTTCATTTGACATTATTAATGATCAGATAGTTCAGATTTTCTCCAAACAGTTTGGTTAAAATTATAAGTTGCTCCATAATAAAGATCAAAACAAGGGGAAAATGGAACTTGAATTGGGACTTGAGCTTATTAGAGATGCAGATGAATTCAGCTCCGCGGATTTCATGTTTTCGAAAGATCGTGGAGGCCCTTTGTTTATATCTACAGAATCAGAAACTATGTTCTTCCTCACTGCAAATCTCAGAGGTTTGTTTCTTTCTTTTATTGATGACTGGATTGTTAACTGTGCATTTTGTGCTCTTTTTTACCTTTTCGCTATATACTGTTGACCTGTCGTGCTGAATCGTAAAAATGGAAGAATTTCAGGATACAGGAAACATAATATTAAGATTGAGATCAATGAGGATGGAAACCGGATCATAATTAGCGGTGAAAAGTTCATCCAGGAGACTATCATGGTGGGGTGGAACTTGCAGAAGAAGGAAACGGTGAAGAGGGAATTTAACAAAGCTTTCAAGATTCCTGAAGGGGTGATTTTGGACAAAATTAAAGCCAAGTTTGATGATGTTGAGTCTGTATTGACAATTTCTATACCGAAGAAAGAAAGGGGAATTCGTGGGCTGAGAATTGAAGAGGTGAGGGAACACCAGCCGATTTCCAGGCAGAACTCAGAATCTCTGCAGATTGTTCCCAATGACAACGTTAATGAGTTTCTTCAAAGTAAAGATGATCTGCAAGAAAAACAGGCTGAAAAAGAAGCAGAATGTGCTGAGGAAACTGCTTTACCCGAGGAGGAATCAGCACAGCTGCCTGAAGAAAATGCATCAAATGTCACGAATTCAGAAGAAACAGACACAATTGAAGAAATGAGAAGCTCTCCGGGTGAAGAGGCACCAGCTGTTGATACACAACAGCATAGGGCCTTGGAAGATGCTGATGCATCTGAAAAGAAGGCAATTGAAGAAATTTCTGCGGACAAAATGGGAGGAGAGCATGATGAATGTCCACATTCGGGACAAGAGATATCTCAAGATCAGCGTCCAAATGACGTTCAAAAAGAAGACGCGGAGGAATCTGAATCAGCTGAACCAACTCACAAGGGTCATGAGAAGAGGGGAAGATGCAAACCATGTACCCCAATCATAGTGGGATCATCCCTACTGATATCTATTGTAGCTTTTGTCATTCATTTCATAAGAACAAAAAACCAGCCAGGAAGGAAAAAGGACTAGACAATAACAGCAATGTCAAACTCTAAACTGAGATCTTCCCATGTTCATACACTCGTATAGCTTTCTCAAGTGATTAAGTTTTTCTATTTACAAGAAAAAATAAAATGAGCTTTTGTTTTCTTCGAATAGTGGAAATGAGAATCTATCTTATCGTCGTAACTCATGCTAGATTAATAGGACTAGGAATGATGCATGATCATGTTTGCAAGCTTTGTCTGTTCATCATAGTTCAAGTACTAGCAAAAAGGAAAAGTAGAGGCCAAATAAAAAGAGGCAAATGATTGCTAGCCAAGGCTAAAGACTACTACTAAAAGAACAAAGTGCTCATGATTCCAGAGTAGGGTCAAAGAGGATAGCAACATTACAATTTGATATGATTATCATCATCCTTAAAGCTACTTCAGATTTTAAAACCCTACAGCTCCCACAAACTAAACTTTCCCTTCTCAATTTACATTCTCACCATATTGCTCTATCTACCTGAGCTCATACCAGCGTCAATAAAATGGCACAAAACAAAGCTCTCTGAACTGCAAGAATCCCACCAACTTCCTGCGTCATCATCATTCAACGTAATTTCAATTAACAACAACAGAATATACATAATGCACACATACACTCAAAATTTTCGCAATAAAAGGATATCGTACCTCGCCAACATTGCTGGAAGATACTGTTGTGATAGGCTGTATGGTATCAGAGTCGATTTCGCCAGTTGGAAGAGGGACTGCAGGGCTGCTGTCAATGAATGGAATTCCACTTTTACCTGGCATCATTCCTATTCCATAACTTGGAGAAGGGCTGGGTGAAATAGTTCCATCCCTTGGTTTAAATGGCCATGGAAACACTGGAGAAGATGGCACAGACCCACGGGAACTTCTAGGCGGAGCCACAGCCGGTGGCAGATCAGGCGACGGAGATGGTGGTGGTGTAGAAGTCACCTCAACAGAAAACTTCTGGCCATCTAGGCATGCTTTGCTGGAGCCATTGTTGAATGAGAAGTAGAAAAAACCTTTTCTTGATGTGTGCCACTGAATTTTATTAAACAAGTAAGAGTCACAACAAAGTTCCAATCTTATCTCTCCTAGGCATTCCCACAATCTCATCTTACAGACATTAACTTACTATAAATGCATGCAATAAAATCCATCACTCCATCCTTCTGATTGTGAAAAACACTTCCAAAGTCGAACAATCACAACTTCAACTCTAAAACTCCATTGAAATCTTACTATTTTGCAAGTAACTAAAATAAACACACACGCATATAGTGAGAGAGGAGAATTACAATGTAGGAAGTGGAATTTGGTTTCGTGAGCAGGGTGGCCTCGGTGAAGTTGCAAAGATTGAAGGCCTTCTCTGTCCTGAAAATGAAGAGCTTGAACTGATACTTGTGCTGAAAAACTGAGAAACAAGCATACACATTATGAATGCATAAACTTTATCACAAAAAATAAACAAAATCAACCTTTAAAGTCATAATATTGATCAGAATTCTAGACTTACTGACAGAGTCTCCGATATGAACACTGGGATTTTTCCATTCTGAGACACCATCCTCCACAAGAGTTGCTGAATGAGAGAGTTGAGAGTGCAAAATGAGGAATGTGAGAGCACAGTAGAAGCCCACCTCGCAGGACTTTGCCATTCAGCTTGAGAATCAAAGTGAATGCAGGTGCGAGTAGTGTGTGAGTGTGTGTTTTTTTTGGGAGTGGAGTGGAGGTGTGGTAAAGGGGATATAAATAAAGAGTAAAGAGTGGATTTCAAAACACAGAGTAAAGAGTGTTTGGCTTTTTCACGGGAAGAGTTTGAATGGTGGACACAGTGTGGAACTGTGTTGTTGGAGAATGTGTACTTCCTCGTTACTGGCACAAACTCTTGTTTTAAATTCAATTACCCATTTGACGGGTAGTCTTATAATTGAGGTAATTAAATGGATGGCTTGATGTTAGTTTTTGTTTATTACAATGATATTTCTATAAGTTATTGATATTTCTATAAGTTTGAAAAAAATTAAATGTATCACAATCTACAAATAATTATAATTTAACCATAAAATTTATTTAAATTATAATTTTCATGATCGGTCTAATCATTAATCGGTCTAACGTTAGACATTCTCTTTTAATGGTTGCACTTTCTATTTAATCTAAGTATCTTTTAATATTTCTATACTTTCTCGGGTCAAAAAATTGACTTTTTTATTTTGGCATGAAGATTAATGAAAATTTAATATTTCCTTTGTCTTATCCTAATTTGCACAAGTTTTTTTTTGTCTATCCTACCATAACCTGCACACATTTCAAATTTAGAAATTCTACAAGAAATATTTATAACAAAAGGACAAGGTTGTCCTTATTAAAAATTAAAATTACAAATAAACTCTCATTCAGTTTTGGGTTGAGTTGGCCCAAACAATGAAACCCTAATCTATTTGTTCCTAAAACAACAAATCGACTAAGGCAAAAACCAAAACATCAATATTATTGTTGCCCCGCTCTTCAAATCCTTCGATTCAAAACACCTCTCAATCTCCAAACCTCGTTGTCGATTCTCATTCTCTAACCCAGATTAAATTGATTTCATCACTAACCAGCTCGCAACTAAACGCTCTCCAATCGATTCAATCTCTAGTCTATGGCTGCAACAAAATCGACGACAGTGAGATACAAACCCCACCATGGCAACGGCGAGGAGGTGATGATGGTGACGACAGCGGGACAAGGCAAGGATAAGGCAAGGATGGCAAGAAACCATCTGCTCCGAAACTCCAATACTTCGGCGAGGATTTTAACATGATTTGAAATGGGTAAAGTGGGTGATGATTTTATTTGTAAATTTTGATTGGATATTGTAAATTTAAGCACCGCTTTGATGTTGGTGATGATTAGTTGTAAATTTATTTGTTGTTGATCGGATATTGATGCTTGTTTGGTGGTGGTGTAGGAGGGTGGTGGTGGGTTGGCGGTTGTGTGTGAGTGGCTGATTGCAGAGAGGGTAAAAGAGTCTTTGTAGACTTTTTTGAAATTTTGATACTCACTCCCTCTCTCTGTAGTTTAAACATGGACAGGGGGGTATTATATTTCCTTTGTCTTTTAACATTGACACCTAACCAATTGACATTACCAAATACTAATTTCGCAGCTCCTCCTTCCATTCTCTCTCAAAAATCCTAATTTTTTCTTTGATCTTCTTTATCTCATCTTCCCAAGATGGGGATATGGAAAAACAATAGTTTTTATTTATATTTTAAAAAGATGTTGTCATTGAATAAGTGTGGCATTGTCTTCATACATTAGTATTATTTTACTACTTGATAGATTGGATTGATATTTTCATAATAATCACTCGATTTAATTGTTCGCGTCGATGTATTTTGTCTAATCTTATTTTACATATCGTGTATTTGTACTTTCGTTTGTGCTTTTGTTCTGGTCAATATATGTTTTTAAGGTGTTTACGGTTTGAACAACATAAATCGTGATTTGGATCAAGTGGTATTATGGTTCTTGAATATTCATGTTTGGCATATTGATACTAATGTGTGATTTGCTCCTCTCTGCCAATTGGTCATGATTTTTACTAAAGTAAGTTAATATCCTGATGACAATATTACACTTTTTATTGAATTTCTAATCTATTATAGCACAGATCATCAATCTGGTTGACATATAATTTAGATATCCCTACAATAGATTAGTTATTTCTAGATGTTAGTTGAGTTAGATATTAATTCCACTTGTAATCGTTATTGAGCATTTTTCTCAGCACCTATTATTTTCAGGAAAAAATACTCAATCAATGGGTACACTTTTTTTAAAAGCAAAATGAATGAAGGTGATTGAATTGAGAGAATAAAAAACAAATTGAGTGGGTGAAAATTGTCTAAATTTTGCTTAAAATGATGGTGTCATTGTTAAAGGAACAAACAAAAAATAAAATAGTGTCATTGTTAGTGGACTAGAGAGAATATATAAAATTGAATTTGAAATATAAAAAGTAAAATATATGATTAATATTAGTCCATCTAGCCTACTTAAGAAAAGGTGTTAAATTTAAAAACCATATAAAAATAGGATGTGTTTCAATACTAAGTAAACAACATTTATTCTTTTGATAAATAATACTCCCTCTGGTACCATTTTAAATTGTACACTTTGACTTTTAACAGTTGACTAAAAAATGTTTGACCTTAATATCTTTCATTAGGGATAATTAAAACTTTTGAAAAGTTGATATTTTGAAAATATATGTTATGAAGAATCAAACCATGCATCACTCAATAGTAATTATACTTATATACTAATTCAATTTTATATTCAAAATTAAGAAGTTTTGACTAAATGAATAGTTAAATTGTTGTTCGGAGGGAGTAGTAAATTGTTTATATTGTCTTCTTAATCGCTTTATTCTCCATTCACTTCAATTTATATAAAAAATATTTAAATAATATGGTGCCAGATTAAGAATAATGAAGGAAGTGTTTAGTTTACTTGGTGGTAACTTTTCTCTCTCTTCATTTCTTAACAGTGAAAAAGGTGAAATGATTTTGTCTGCGAAAATATTTTTTGAGAAGAGAATTTAGTGTGTGAAGTTTGAGGAGGTGGTGGTGATCAAATGATGATGGGGGTTATTATTCTGAAATGATTAGGTCTATGATTATGAATTTTTGCCTAGAAATAATTTTTCTGCAATACTCTCCCTTCCGCTATCATTGACACACTTTTCATTTAATGATATTCATTTTATTTTGGCACATTTCAAATATAGAATAGTTTAACGAAATTTCCACCATTAAATTTATTTTTTCTTCTTCCAATTCATTTTGCTCCACACAATTAATATCTTTTAAAAAATTGTGTCGAAAAATGAAGTGTCAAACTTAGCTGAACATATGAGTATATTCTTTTCTGATTGTTATGTTTGTTGCGGAGCTTTATCTTTGCTTACTTTATTGACCCTTTTTGGCGTTGTGATTTGTGAGTACTTTAGTCTTTCAAATCCTCTCTTTGGGCTGCAACTAAAATAACATTGGAACGCCTGACACAAACTTGTTATTTCATCTTATTGAATCGCCCATAATTTGTTTTTGGGTTGATTAGTGAACAAAAGATCCAAATAATATGAAACATCGTCTTAATAAGGTATCCATTTATATCTGAACTTATAGATATATTTTTCATCTTCACAACTTATTTATCAAACATTCTCATTTTTTATGAAATGTTCTAGTTTGTTCCTAGTCATCTATAAAAAAAATTTAAAATGAGTTTGTTCCTAGTCATCTATAATAATAAAAGTAAAAAGTGAGTCAAGGAAACATATTTGACCGTAAATATGTTTATTTATGTATAATAACGACAAAATAAAAACTTAATATTTAGAAAAAAACAAATTCAACAATATCATATGCGATAATATTGTGGCTCATATATCTATTCAAATATGCGGTCAAATTTTGATAGAAAATGGTGTCAGAAAATCAAGTGTGCAGTTTAAACGAGGAGAGAGAGAGTATAATACTATTGTACTATACAATACATTTATATAATAAAAAACATTGTATAATATTATGTAAAATATGAATTATTATTTAGTTAAATTTAGTCATATTCGTTAAATTTAGAAACATTGACAAAAATGTGAGTATGTACTCTATATATTGATTTCATTATGATGGGTATTAGTAGATGTTTGAATCACAATCCCTCTGTCCCGCTTTAATTTGCTGATTTTCTTTTGGCACAACATTTAAAAATAGTTGAGTTAGCACTTTATTAATGGGGTATAGATGGTATTTCAGGATGTGTACTTCATAAAAACAAAAAAATGCCAGAATAATGTAATTAAAGTTGGGCATCAAATTAAAACAGATTAAAAGTTCCCCCAATAAATCTGTATTGTACAAAAAGTAGAGGGGAAAAGGGAGGGAAAGTCTGAATTTTACATCTTTTCCCACCTAAACACCTACTGCTACCCCACAAAATCTAATAAAAAATCTTCTTACTCTTTAAAAACGCCAATGCACATCAGAAACTCCAACACTTTATCTTCTTCTCTCATTTTCACCTTGCTCTGAAGCTCATCAAGCTGGTGATAGGGGATGGTTTTCCAGCAACTTTGGCCAGAAATGCGGGAGAATAATCTAACGGTTGAAGAGTGAAATGTTGTAGCTCAATTTCTACTGGCCACTGCAAAAGGAAGATGGATTGGGCACGGGAAGACTGTTGAAGCATCCCAGTGATGGAACATCGCATTGAGGACCATCACTTGGATCTAGAAAAGTGTTAGAGAGCAGGTTGAAGTTGGGGTCCTTGTGAGCATGGGAAGCAAAAAATAGGAAATACTTGAAGTTCAAAGGTGTTAGATGGAGAACAATTCAAAGCAATACCATTACCACTAAGGAAGACGTGTCAGAGACCAGCTACTCAATGCAATTTAAGCAAGAGCACGATTCACAGGCTCATACAAAAGGGGAAACTCAGAAAACACAGCAATGTAATCAAACTGTTTCTAAGGGAAGAAAACAAGGTTGAAAGAGTTGAATTTGCATGGTCAAAGCTCATGTTTGAAAGGCATACTAGTACATTTAAATTCAAAAGTATGTACAATGTCGTGCATCTTGATTAAACATGGTTTTACTTATCAGAACAATTGGCAAACTACATTCTCTTACCAGATGAGAACAACTTATATGGAACTGCTCAACATAAAGGCTATATTCTCAAAGTTATGTTTGTTTGTGTTGTAGCTAGGCCTTTAACTGCACCAAATGCAGATGTAATTTTCGATGGCAAGATTGGGATATTTCCACTTAATGATGAGGTAGAAGCACAGAGGAAAAGAAAAAATAGGGCCAGAGGAACAATGGAGACGAAGGAGAAAGTCAAAGTTAGCAGAGATGTGATCACAGAATGCCTAGTCAACTAGATAATACCATCAATAAAGCGCAAATAGCCACCAGGCTCATGCAAAAGAATTTATCTCCAACAAAATAATGCACCATCACACACTACCAGTAGGACCCAAGCGTTTCTTAGGGCTGCTAACTCGGATGGGATTCAGTTCATCATTGACTCTCAGCCACCAAACTCACTGGACTTGGACATACTAGATCTTGGTCTTTTTCGTTCAATTCAGAGCCTACTACAAGAGAAGGCATACCGAACTGTGGTAGAACTAGTGGAGGCCGTGGAGAAAGCTTATGAGGAAATAAAGGTTGAGACATTGAACAAGATAGTTATCTCCCTACACTGTGTAATGGTTGAGATTATGAAATGCCGGGGAAGCAACAGGTTTGCACTACCACACATAAAGAAAAATGCACTTGCACATATTGGTTTACTACAAAACTATTTAGATGCAGATATAGAGCAGGTTAGAGAAAGTTTTCAGTTCTTAGCAAGCCACAACAAGACTGAGAAGATAGCAAAGATAGTGACAGAGTTGGCTAATCTCGACGAAAATTAGCAACAGTGTTAACAAGTTCAGTTTCAGCATCTTTTGTTAATGATTGTGTTGCATGCTTTTGTTTATCTTGTAAACATGATGTAAGCAATGGTCATGTTTATGCTGCAACACCTAATTATTTTTTTATGAAAGACACTGTTTTAAATAATTATTGTTTTATTCAAGCCACCATGCTTGAATGGTGACAAGTCTAATGATTCAAAAAATCCCATCCTACAGGTCAAGTACCCATGGTTGCATATCACATGAAACACTCATCAATAAACAGATAACAGCCCTTAAAAAACATCAATGAACAAGTTCGGCCCAGGACCACATCACAAACAATTTTTTCATGTTCCAAAGCTATATAACCTCACATCACTGAATGAGGTTACAAATCAGCTCTGGTACCACATTTCCAGGAACAGAAGATAGCTCACATAATCCATCAACTCAAAACAGATAACAAAATAGCACATACTGAGCTAACATACTCAGGCACGACAACATTTTAACACACAAAACTGAGCTAACATACTCAAGCACGTCAACATTTTAGCACAAATAACTGAGCTAACATACTCAACAGCAACAATCAGTGAAAATGGATTAGATGGAATCTGATTGAAGGCAAAGTACTAAACCTCCCAAAATACAGTCCAGTCGGCATTCCAATGGGAACTTAAAAGCACCCCGGTTGCTGCTATCTTGAACCTGAGAAACACCAAAAATATTCAGAAAATCTGAAAATCTGAAAATCTGAAAATTTCATTCAGAAACACTAAGAAAAGGTCCAGCTCAAAAACACCAAAAATATTCAGAAATTATGAAAAATTCATTACAAATTTTGAATACGCACTATTTTTTTGGCGGAAGCAACGATTGATTCCCTAGCTTTAAAACCCACGCTGGGAGTGCTCTAAAAGAGGGACTCTACCAAAACAGTGGCTGTCGGAGCTAGGCCTTGTTGTAGACTGGTGTCCTGCGGAGCCACCACGGAGGACGTCGATTGTGGACTCCGGAGGAGGTCGAACATGGATGCCAAAGTGTCGAGCTTCTGAGAGGATGCAGGATCTGAGATGCTATCTCCCGCCACAAAGGAAGAATCACTCCGGTGGAAACCCTGCCCTTCAGGGGACACCACTTCGGCGGTGCCGTGACATATAGTTTGTGTTTCCACCGGAGAAGCCGCTGGTGCCTCAGTTTTCTTGTCATCAACACCAAAGGCCCAGGCCGAAAGTGCGCTTTTGAGGAAATTCTGAAAACCTGGGCACAGATCGCGTTCAACTGCTGAAGCCTCTGAATCGGACACACAAGCGATGTTTATCACAAGTTCATCGGAGAAGCCATCCCAATCGTCGATGAGCTGTGAATCAGTAAGGAGATCATCGACGAGGAGGTCATCGTCTCCGGCCACAGGACCCATAAATTGAGAATCGAATATAAGCTCATCAGGGGTTTCAGGTGGTGCCGCAGTACAGGTGAAGAGAAACTAGGGTTGGGATATTCAAAACTAGGGTTTTCAATTTTCTCAACGGGGAGAGAAAAGAGGAAGCTTCTGGAGTGGGATTGGGAAAAGAAACGATAAGAACAAAACTGAGAATGTAAATGCAAATGGTTGAGAGAGTTATTTGAAGGCAGGTGGTGGTTGGGTGTTTCTAGGACATTTAATTTGACTTTGTTTTATTATGTTAGTTTAATTTGTTGTTTTTACAAAATTAAACATGATAAAAGTGTAAGTAATGTCATTGGTTTGCTGAAATTTAACAAATTAAAAGAGTTAAAATTGTACTTGTACCTACCAAATTTTTACTATATTAGGAAAGATGTGAAATTAGTAATTTAGAGTGGGACAGACCAAAAAGGAAAATAAGCAATTTAAAGTGGAACGGAGAGAGTATTTCTTTAACTAAGACTTTTTTAACGAGTGACATTTTTGTTTTGAACATTACAAATATTTTCAATTCATAATACTTTATTTATCTTTGGGTTTTTATAACTTGTTTATTATAGTTCTTGATTTAATGTCCTCTTATTTTTATTTCTATTCGAGAATGTTTTCTTTTCTAAAATTAAGATTATGCCAATAGAAATTATTGGTTATTTGTAATTTTTTGTATGAACAATAAGTTTGTCCATTCTATTTAACATTTTATGGTATTCCATCATATTGTAATGGTACCAATTAACTTTTTTGTATGCATGTGTGTTGGGATATCAAAAATTTGATATTGCATTGATTTTAAAAAATAATACTATCAGTTCCAGTTTTATTTGGACTGGTTGACATTTTCAAGTTGATCAAAATTAATTTTGACCTTTAATATTTTTATTGTGTAAATTTTAAAATGATAAAAAATTGACATTGTGAAAATAGATATTAACATCATTCTAACGAAATCCCACGTGATAATATACCATCCTATATATTACACGATTTTTACTCTTCAAATTAGCTAATTTTGTCTAAATGAATAGTGTTTGTACAAATAGATTTGTTACACGTGATATTTATTATCATCACAATATTGATTTATTGAAACCAAACCAAATAAAAAATTCCCCACTCTTCTTTTACCTTATCGTCTGACCCGTGAACAAGGCTTAATATTAACTAATGAACGACCCTTCAACCGTGGTGTTGGAACAGAGGACCCCGGGCTCCCAAAGCACCAAAAGAATAGAAATTTTCCCTTTATGAACAGAGACAATTACTACAAGACAAACTCACAAGTCAGAAGGGAGGACATCGAAATGTCCGTGCTTTTGAACGCTTTAGACCACCAAGAATCTCCTCTCCAGTCATCTAATTGTACATGGTATACAGTTCAGGGCTGAGGAACCTAGTTTACGCAAAGCAGAGAGGGTTTGATTCATTCTGTGTGCCAAGTCATACACTAGGGTGTGGTAAAAAGGCAAGCTTATGGTGTTACAAATTTGCTGCATCAATTCAGATTAGCAGCTTGTAAATTGTCTGTTTCCTGCCACCTCGATTTCTTCCTTTAGACTTGAC
>JAULKM010000002.1:10814568-10825894 GCA_032355605.1 Rubia tinctorum
GCCTCTGTGCAGCAGCCTTATCCATGGGCTCCAACAAGCTAGAAGCTCTCCTCTTCCCTCTCCCACTTGCACTCCCACCGCCATTACTCCCGTAGCTCAGTAACGCACTGTCCACACTCCCCTGCCTCAGCACATAAGAATTGTCGAAACCAAACATTCCCCCGCTACGTCCAGCCTCCACTTTTACTGGCGCCGCAGCAGGCTGCTCCTGCTCCGGCTCCGGCTCCGACTCATCCACCGCCCCAGCCTTTACCAAAAAATCCTCCAACGTCATCAGCTCATCCATCGCCTCCTCCTTGCACTCCACCTTCCTCAGCCTCAGCTGCTCCGTCGCCTTTCCCGCCACAATTTCCCGCCACACGTCATCCACCGTCCTCCTCTTCACCGGCGACGACGAGACCGAGTCTCCGATCAGCGCGATCGCGCCGGAGGAATCCAAGTGAGCCATATCCTCGCGCAGAAGACTCTTGGGAGCTGCGGATTGAGCCTCGCTGGATGCGGCGTAAGCATTTCGTAAGAATCCTTCGTCGGAATTCGGCCGGTCGTTGTTGTTGGGGAAGTTGTAGAATTCGGGCTGAGTGAGGGAGGTTCGTCGGGGATCGGATTTGCGAGACGAGGCTGAAGAAGAAGCCATGAGCTTGGATGCCGCCATTACCGCACTCTCATGGTTTTTGAATTACAAACTGCTAGTGTGTGACTTTGTGAAAGAGAGAAACAGAGAAGGCGCGTGCGTGTTTTAGCTCTAGGGTTTGGGGAAATTCGATGATTGGATTGATACTGACCCACTCATAGAAGAGGGGGATTAATTACCATCCTTTGAAAAATAATCTTTTTATAAAAAAAATGAAAAGATTGGAGATTTAAGTACAATTTTACAAAAATAAATTAAAATTTACGGGTTAAAACAATTAAAATTCTGATCCAATTGAAGTTATAAGCTATTCGGGTAAACTCACACGCAAAAATTATCTTGTAAAATTGAAAAAATGAATGAATGATCTTATAAAATATGAAAATGCAAAAGTACTCCTAAGTTTGGTAAAATAGTGCATTTATACCCAAATAGAACTATTCCAACAATGATTTAACTAATTCAGGCATTGACCATTGTGAAAAGACAAAAAATACCCTTATACTTAAAATAAAAAATTAACAAAAAAACCTAGGGTTCTTCTTCTCTTCGCCGCCGGGCCTCCACCCCCTACCCAGAACCTTTGCAACCCAAATCCACCGCCAACGTTCAGCCTCCCACCGCCGGATCTAGCTGCTCAGCCCACCACCGTACCGTTGCCTGCTCCCATCATCTCCGCTCCCCCTCCGGGCCTCCACCCTCTACCTAGAACCACCACCACCCAAATCCACCGCCAATGGTCAGCCTCCCACCGCCGAAAGGCTGGAACCCTCACCTGCTCGCTGATTGAACACACCACAACCACACCCGTTCTTCATTCGCACCACTGTCACACCGGAACCCTAGCTACTTGTTGATTGAACACGCCACTGCTTTACCCGCTCATCGTTCGCTGATTGAACACACCTCCGTCGCTCCGCTGCTCCACTGCTCTGAGGTCTCATCCTTTCATCTTCAACCCCTCATACCGTCGTCGTCGCATTGGATTTTGGCTCAGAATTCGAGTGGCCCAGAGGTGAAAACCAAGATAGTTGGAAATCAAAATAAACAAGGGAAAATAGAGGTGAGAATCGAGGCTAAAACACGAACATTGTGAAAAGGGAAAACAGATGTGAGAGGTGACGCTAAGTGAATGGAACGGAAGAGATAAAGGAATCAGATGGGAGTGGGGGAGAGAAAGGAAAGAAAGAGGTATTGTTGTTGTTTTGTTAAAAAATTAAGGGTATTAATGTCTTTTCCATTTTTCTATTTTAAAAAAAATTAACATACGAGTAAAATGGTCATTTCAATAATTTCAGGCCATTTCTGTCGTTGACATTTTGGCCAACGATTTCCAGAGTTATTTTTGCACTTTCAGATTTTACAAGGTCATTTCTTCACTTTAATGCAAAACATAGGGTTATAAACGCACTTTTCTCTTAGTTTTTATTATACACATATAATATTTAAAGCATAACATTACATACTTAGAGTAAAACATATGTTTAACTCTAAATATGTAATGTTTTTAACAAAAACTCAAATGTTTCACTTCTATTTACTGCAGTGTATAAGCTCATAACTTCATTTTATTTTAATTAATCTCTGTTTTTCCATACGTTTATCGAAAGATGGTATTTCCCAAGATCGTCTTTAATTGGTTACGCCTCGATATGTAGATATATTGTATAATTATTTAATGATATCGTCACTTGAAATATAGTCTGTTCATAACTTATGGAAAGACCAGAGACTCAAGTGTAATTTGACCACAAAAAAATGAAAAATATGGGGGGTTAAAGCAATTAAAATCCGGGTTAAATTCGGTTATGAACTATTAGGGTAAATTCACACGCATATTTTTAGTTAAAAGCAGTACATATTTATATTTTTTATTCTAAATATATAATGTTTATAATCATAACTAAAATGTTTCACTTGCATGTACTACATAATCTAAACCTCTAATTTCATATTATTCTAATTAAACAATGTCTTAACATATGCCTATGGAAAGACGGTCTTTCCCAAAACTTTGTCTAATTTAATTTATAAAAAAATAAAATTCAAAAATAAATTCACTTTTTTCCTTTAAATTTTCATATATTTTTTCATCATTATTAATCACTGCTCCTATCAATTAATATAATTAATAATGAACTACATTATCAACCATTAATTATGAAATACTATAAAATTATAAATTACACCAAAATATTTGATATTTTCTACTCCTTTTGTTTCTCTATTAGTTGCACCATAGTTTTAGTTGTTTGGATTTAGGTGAAAAAAATGATTGGATGAAATTGAATATAGGAAGTAAAAAATTAGAATGAGTGGATGAAATTGAGGAATCTTGCCAAAACTGGAAAGTGTGTCATTTAAAATAGACATTCCAATCAAGTAAGCGTGTCACTAATAGAGAAACAGATGGAGTATTAAAATAATTTTTACTTTCCTTTTATATAAATTATACTCCTTCTGTCTCATACTAAACTTCACAGAATCTTTTTTACGGTTTTCAAAAAATATATTTTACCGTTAATATGTTTGACTACATATAGTAACGGCAAATAAAAAATTAATTTTTAGAAACTATTACTACGACGAATTAATAATATCACATACAATAATTTATTATTTATATCTATTCAAATACGTGGTCAAAGTTTGATAATATTGACTGTCAAATAGTAAATGTACAATTTAGTTTGGGATAGAAAGAGTATAAATGATGCTAAATTGGTCCATGGTTTTCGTTTGTGATAGCAGAACACAAGACGCGAATCATCGGCGAGACCTGACTCCACGAGTCACGCTGAGACCCGTCGCCTCGAGCCATTAATGATATCCGCCGTCGTGAGCCACGTCCGAGACCTTTTGCTGAGATACACCGGAAATCAAACCACCCCACCCATTACCTTGTTCTCCCCCAACCATCGTCTGAAAACCCAACACATCCATCAACACCGTCGCCCCACACCCACCCGCTCGTTTTCCCTGCGACAATGTAACCCTTGCGAACGCCAACCACAACCGAGAACTAGTGAACGCGAGCCACGACCAAGGGCTGGCAAACATGAGCCACGACCGAGAACTAGCGCCACGATCCACCGACGATACTCGCCGCTGCGACCTATGTTTGACCCATGTTCCGATCACGAGCTCCTTGCATTGTCGTCTCGTCCCCTTTGAATGTTAACTTTTGCGTAGCACCGACGACCTGTCGATAACAGAAACCCTAGATTGGGGCCGCCGGAAATAAGCCCAAACTGCGCCACTAAATTTCAGGTGAAATCGCCGGGAAATTTTGGGCTAATTTCGCCATAATTTTGCATAATTTTCAGGGGAACCTGCTCTGAAATTCAACGGAATTTGGCCGGAAAAACACTGGTAATTTTGCTGCTGGAAGCCCTATTATATTAAGAATCAATCAATTTTTATTTTTATTTTTAAATTAAATTTCAAATATACACAATATTTTATAGATATATAAACATAGCTTATTACGGTAAATACAGGGATGAAATAGCATTTCACTTAATTAATTTACTACTATAATACTTCTTCCGTTCAATCATATTCATTTTAGAAAATAAAAAATAGATTGAGTACAAAGTGTTATGTTAGCCGGCCTAAACTTTAGACAGTGACCATTATGCAATTATTATATATTTTTAATTAGGATGGATTTTATAAACAAAAAATACTCAAAAAGTGGAGGACTTCCTATGTAAGTAATATAACTTTGGTCTATATATATGTATATCAAAATTTCATACATTAATTTTATTCTTTCATTTTTCTTTTCCCGATCGGCCGGCGGTTTCTTCTTTTCTCCTTGCCGGAAACCACCAATTTTGCTGGAAACGCCGAATTTCTCCACGACGATTAGACTTATGAAGACGTTTCATATGATGAGAAGGTGTTTCGCTATAGAATGATGTCACCTGAGAGCGGCGAATGAACGACACTCGTTAGTAAACCGCTAGACACTATTAGCTTGATTTGATGCTAAGGCGTGAGTTCCAAAATTTGGCGCCGGAAATTCAAATCTCCGCTCTCTAATATTATCGATTGGAGACGAATACCTAGGCCTAATCCATCTTCTACGGATTTGTGGCCACGGGGGAGCTCCACGTTGTAGGTGTCTCCTTAGGAGCTAAGGCGTGAGCGGATATGGCGACGCAAGTGGCAGTGGAGCCATTGTGCGAGCGAGGAGGATTATTCACTCACTGCTCATTGTGCGATTGTACGAGCGATTATGCGAGGGAGAAGCAATTGTGACGAGTAACAAGAGTGTGGAGCTTTCTGCCTTGTGAGTAGGGTTGTTCAAATATACCCGACCTGCAATACCTAACATGTCCATTGGTCGGCCAGACTAAAATAATCAAGTTTTTTTAAAAAAATTGGGCTGGGTACCTGACCCGTAAACTATACATTTTACCGGGTCCAAGTTTGAATCTGAGCCGTAAATATACTATTTATGAGTACCTGGGATACCCGATAGATTTTAAGTTTTAATTAAGAGTGGGTTTCCGGACAGGCGGTCTGCCCATAAGATTATGGGCAGTCCACGTTATACACTGCATTTGTTAAATTACATACTCCCACTGTCCCAGACCAAACTTCACAGAATCTTTTTCACGGTTTTCAACAAACATGTTTGACCGTTAATATGTTTAAATACATATAATAACAGAAAATAAAAAATCAATATTCAGAAACTATTTACTAGGAAGAATTCAACAATATCACATAAGATAATATTATTGTTTATATATCCATTCAAACATGCGGTCAAAGTTTGACAGTGTTTACTGTCAAATAGTAAGTGTTTAGCTTAGTCTGGGACAGAGGGGTACTAAATTTAAAAATTTCAAAATAATTTTTAATGTTATATATTCTTATATTTTCACATTCAAATACACATTATTACTTATTTTAACTTTTTAAATGCAATATTTAAATTTTATTTTTTAAAAATAAAATATTTAAGGTAAAAAGTACAATAAACTTTGCATAAGTTTATGCAAAGTTCTCCTTTGCTGAAACTTTTTCTTTAATCAATATCAATATTAACTAGTACATTAAAAAAACAAATAGTACGTACAGTACATTCGAACATGAAGTATAAAATGCTAATGCACTGAGTTCTGGTTACTACTTCTAAGCTATAATAATTTTCATTTTTGAACAACACAGGTAAAGAAGGTAAATAAGTAAGTTACACCCCTTCTTTTATTTACACTAGGTGTCTCCAGCCTGCGCGATGCTCGGGTTGTCAAATTTAGTAAAATTTTGGTGTTTTCTGTGTCGGTTTACATTTCTTGAAGTTCGAGTAGACGTAAAGTACGTTACAACATTCAATGTTCCTTCACTTTCATTTAATAATCCTGTGAAATCACATCCACAAAGTAAATTTGAATTTTGAGGTTGTTAATATCAAGGTACAAGTCCACCTTAGCCTTTTCCTATCACCGTTGTTAGTATCTTTGTCACATAGGTTGCTGTTCTTAGTGTTCTTGTACAAAAAAATTCTCGTAAGGATATCCACAGCTACTCATTAATCTAATAATTAAAGATAAGAAAAATACAGGGTTAAAACAAATGTAAGAGTGTCAACCTGCTAGAAGATTTTGCTTCTATTCAACTATTCTTTTATATCACTTATGAGGTGCAAAATCAGCAGCATAATAGTAGAAGTGGAGTTAATCTCGCTCATAATCTTCCTAGGGATGTAATCAATTGTCTTTAGTCTTAATAAAATAGGTGTTATTAATTAAAAAGAAAAAAAGTTAAGTTACAGAGGAAGTTTATATATATACATATATACTTTTGTTACTTACAGATTTAGGGAATTTTTCATTTTTCATTTTTTTGTTGTAGGGGTAAAATGGTCATTTTTGACAAAGGGTTTAACAACTTTAAAGTCATGACATCTACATATCTGCACTTTCAAAAAAAAAAAAACTATGGGTCATATATGCACTTATAAGGGAACTAAGGATTACCATAGTATTCTCCTCTTTTATACTTTATCAGTTGTACATAAGATAAACATTCAATAACTACTAAGCCGTATTTAAATTGGAATATACAAACAAAAAAATTATTGTACAATATTTGAGTTGAAAAATACAATATTTAAAATTTAAAATAAAATGCTCTATCACCTCTAAAATGATAAATTTAATTTTAAACTGAAATTAAATAGAAACGGGGAGAAATAGTAGAGAACACCCTTTCCAAAAGTTTAGAGGCATAAAATTATGAATGAATTTGTAACAACGCCCATAATCTAAATATCATGTAGTTATTTGGCTGGAAAACAGGCTAATTAATCCCAATAAAATCATAACTACTTCTGGTGTTCAAAGGCAAAATTTATGGAAGGTCCTTGTAGACTAATTTTGACATCTTTTTTATCATCTTCAAGTCGGTGATGATCCATCCCCAACACGTTTGATTCACACATTTCCATATTCATTCCATCAATTATGCCACTTTTCATACTGTTTGGATCTCTTTCCCCGTTCACATTGTCAATGAAGCTGGAGAGGGCTAGATTGAATTCACAGAATTCAACCTTTGTTGCTTCCAGATTGCTCGGATTTGTCACGCCGAAGTGTAAGGCTCTTCTGCGCTTTCTCCATTATGGCTTGTAGGTATTTCCCTTGAGCCTCTATTCTCATCTACAATTTCTTCTGCACCTGATATACAGCGAGTCAGTTTTTTTTTTAAAAATGAGACAATTAGTGAGAGTAAAAGTTAGAATGATGCGCGTTGATGTATAAGTACGAATACGCGAAATTAAATAAGAAGAAAATGTGAACTTATGACAAACCTCAAGCTGCTCTTGCAGTCTTTTATGAACTTTAATTTGACTCATTACTTCCTCTGCAACTGGGATATCTCTGTCATGTTCAACTAACTTTGTAAGGGTGGTTTTCAATTCAAGAATTAATGCTGATGCAAGGTTAAATCCCGACTCTTGAGATGAAAATATTATGGTTTCACAAAAGAAAGTGTTGCAGCATCTACATTTGATCAGTACTCATTCTTGAGGAAACAGATTTGGAGCCTAAGGTGCTGAAGTTGTAACGACCGAAATGGTCGTCTGAAAGCATTGAAACTGGGTGAAAACGAGAAAGATTGCACAGAACGTGACATAGAATGATTCTACAAATTCACATGATCAAATGCGCTTTCGATATCCTACTTGTCATCAAAAAAGTTTAAAATTGGAGTGATTTTGAGTCATCATCAACTTACTGCTGTTTTATCTTCTTTGCTCCCCGGTGTTCTGCCTCTTCCCTTGCTGCTGTCCAAGTTTGTACTTCTACACGATGAAAACTCAAATAGCATTACATTTTATTCTAGCTAGCCACGAGAAACATACGGAACCAAATGCGAAGGGATGGTGTAATACCCGTAAATGACTTTAGATGGTACAATATCAACCCTTTTAATCCCATTAACCTCAACACTAACTTGGGAGTGGATTCTGCTTCAGCTACAACTTTTTGTGATCTCCGTGATCTGGAAATCCATATAATGTATTAGCTGCCCCACAAGTAAATCCTATCATTTAAACTTCAATTCTTGAAACCCAAGGAAGGTTTTGCTTGTCCCTAACATAGGCTATCACACAACTCCATTTCCTCAACATTCTATACCTCTTTCTCATCCCGCATCAATTTATTCTAGCAGAGATAAACGCATGAACACGAAATCATCTTCCTAAACTCGTACGAATTCCAATATATTAACATTTTTGCCATTTGATCAACAAAAACGATTAAGATCCGAGCTAAGCTAATCTAAACAAAGATTCAACAATAGTAGAGAGCGCAAAATGTCAACACATAAACGAGTTAAAAACATAGAAGCAAGATACAACTTTAAAGGGCCATCAGTCCACAAAGCGGAGTATACTACAAACTTCCGAGCCCAAGGTTTCCATAAAAACCACATATTTGATTGCCATAAAGATTAAGTCAATAAGTAGAGTAGACATAATTAACTGAAATCCCTACTTTGGGGGTGAAAAAAAATAAGTACGAATACATACGACCTGAATGACATTTCACTTTTCTAGGTGAAACTTGAGTCTGAAGGCTAATGAAACTTTTTGTCTGGCTTCGATACCAAGGAAATGTAGAATACACTGCAATTTCATTTACAAAAAGTAAGAAGGCAAACACTTAGAAGGCATGAAAAACTATTTACTGCATCAGTATATCCGAGTATAAAACATCAACAAATAGAGGACGATTAATGTTTGGAAAATAAATTTCTGAAACAAGACCAGATATCAAATGCTACTTATAACAGATATCATTTAGCATAAAAATGAAAAGCGACTAAGAACAGATATTGAACACATTACGTGCAGTCCAAAAGAATTACAGTAAAGTAATGGAGATTTAAATATTGAAACAAAACCAGTAAAGCAGAAAAAAATTGTAATTTACTGATGGATGAACAAACAAAATGGTTGTGCGCTACAATTTCAGAGTGATAAGGAAATTCTAGTTCATAAATAACAACTACTAAAAATTGATAAGGAAAGGAAAAAATGGGTAGAAGTAGAACATAAAAAAGGTATAATTCAGTGAAGCTAAAGGTCAAATAATCAGCTACCCATATTCTGCAGGCTAATTTTTAAAAGCTGTAGAGTTAAACGTACGGCCGACGCAAAGAGGTAAACACTGAAGCATATGGAAATGGTTGGAAAATATGTTTTTTTTTTTGGAAAAAAATCCTCCTGATATGCTATTAATTAGTGCATTGTAAAACTATGATAGCAAGGGTGGCCTTTTCAAGGGAAGCTCCGCAAACGACAAAAACAAACCCACTGGCTTGAAATCAACAGGGAAGGCTAACCTTCCCTAGCCACTCGGTAATGAAATTCCGTTTGTGTTTGTAATCCTAACAGTTAGAAAAGTCTTTCATTAGTAGAGGATATTCAGGAATAAGCTGGTTTGGATTCATTTCATACCTTTTTTCATCATTCAAAGAATTTTGGAGCATTTCTTGAAGCGGTAAAGGCAGCTCGTTGGAAAGGTGCAGGACCGGAATCTGTGATCTTCAAGTGGATGTTACGAATAGCTGATGTTGTGCCAGGTGAAGCAATTGGCCATCCAATCCTCCAACCTGACTATGTGCATCGTGACAATAACAAAATATGTTTACCGCTTCTTAGCTAATTTAAGGCTGGCACTAAACCCATATTGCAGAACATAAATAAAAAACCCTGAAACAATTTATCTAACTAGTATGACTAAATACATTGGTATGATCTGGAATGCATACCTGTTACAAATATTTTCGACAAAGATGATGTGGTGATAGTCCTTTTCGGTACATATGGGAGGGACGAAAGAGACATGCTTTACATTTTCAGAAGTTATATGTTGCTCTGTAGCTTTTTTGTCCCGAGCCTTGTCGTTATTGTGTCATTGTTGCTTAGCTGGGCTATTTCTCTGTGGCATACAGAATCATAAATTGTGAATAATTATGAGTATAAGTGAATTCAAACTATTAATTAAACTAATGAATTTGATTAGTAAGGCCAACCACCAGTAGATGGAGAAAATGCTTGTTTTTGCGTACATCAACTGGAAAACTCTTCTACTATTATTTCGAATCCAATAAATAACTTGGATTCAATATACAATGAGACTACAGAAAGCAGCCTCCACCTAATGATCTAGCTAATGTTATAGACCGATACAGTAAAAATGAATGAGGTGTTATGTTAAAGTAAATTATGGCAGATAAAATCTCGCCATTATGTTAAGTCAGAACCTTATGTATATCATTTATATTTACAGCATCATGATCCTATTAATGTAAAATCCAATTAATCTTTCGAACATGTATGCGAGATTAACTTCAATTAAATGCTGAAATCCCTTACCTCTTTACCTTAGCCAATTAAAGCCTCTTGAACTTTTTCCATAGCCAGGGATGCATCACTCGCTGCATCTATTTGAGAAGCAGCAACAGCCTTCGACGTAGCTGCAATTTTCACACATATGTTGGCGTTGAGCGGAATCACTCGAACAACAATATCCACAATAGAAATCCACCCATTTCAGTAGTCCCTTCTGTTGAAAAGGAAGGAAAAATATTATAAAAAGAATAAGATGCAGTAAAATGATAGCGATGACGCATCAGAATGGTCACATTCAAATAAGTTGAAAGATAATATATTGGAAATGGAACATATACAAGAACTATCCTCAATCAAATCTTCCTATTGAATGCTAGAAACTGTACAATTGAACGAAGTCGAAATCACAATGGCCAGGAAAGCCTGTGGTCAGACATGAGGGAAAAAATAACAAGGATGACAAATTGAAATTCTATAAATACTGGTCTATGGGAATGATGAATTTAATATGAGGTCATACATTTCTTTGCAAGCATAAAGCGCCATCTTATTGGCCCAATTTCACTAAACGCCTGCTCTAGTTACAAGATGAGGAAAACAAAGCTAAGGTAGACACAAATGGGCAAATTAATGTACATATAACAAGTAAATTGTTCAAAACTTTAAAAAAAGAAATGTTACACATTACAGTCGGATATAGGCAGATGCTAATCAATTCGAAGAAAGTTAATGGAAAAGAGAGGAAAGGCTACTGTCGCATGTACTTACTCAGTTTGAAGGTATGACCAGTGGAAGCAGGGAGGAGGAGGGTACAT
>JAULKM010000002.1:10843089-10862303 GCA_032355605.1 Rubia tinctorum
CTAGCAATCTTTCCACAAAAACATAACAAAAGAGATGTTAAATGCTTCGGAAAACACATGCATTTGTCGTCACATCAAAACCTTTCTGCATTGTTTTGACCTGATCCCTGCCTTACAAGCATTGCAGCGGATTGATTCACGTTCCTGATTATGTTGCTTTGCACATTTCTCTGTTGCTCTTGCTTACTGAACAGAGAATATGCCTTTCCAACCAATGTTAAAGGATCCATCACAAGTATCTGATCCCTCAAAGCATCATATTCATCATTTAGACCACACATGAACTGTTGCAGCCTATCTTGATTAGCTTGCATTTCCAGTTTCACGGAGAATCCACAATTACATTCACAATGACAACAAGTACACTTAAGCCTTGGTCTTAAAACATAAATTTGATCCCAAATTTCTTTCAAATTAGAGAAATACCGAGCAATGGAATCAGTTGCTTGTTTAGTTTCAATCAGATTAGTCATTAGTTGGCAGTAAAGAGGTCCATGGTTAACTGCATACCTCTCTTCAACTTCATCCCATAGTTTCTTTGCATTAGCTTGAAAATCAAAACTCCTAGAAATATCATTTTTGATTGAGTTCCTAATCCACGAAACAATCGTCGAATTAGCCTTCATCCAGATCTGAAACAATGGAGAATTTGTAGCAAGCTTTAGCACGTCTCGAGTTATGAACTTCAACTTTCCTCTTGCAGAGAGAGAAATGATCACTGTTTCTCTCCATATTACATAATTCTTCTCCGTCAAGAGATCTTATACGATCACAAGACTTGCATCATTTGAAGATATGAGAAGCAGTGGATCATCCTGTTTGATTCTCACAAAACTCTCAGCATCAGCAGCATGAGGATCATTTCCTCCTTCGCCATTCACTGATCTAGTGCTCATATATGATCGCCTGAAACAAAATCTCAAGAAGTTTTCAAGGTAAATTTGGATCGAGAGCCTATAGCTCTGGTTCTATGAAGAAATCATAGCTAATCAGGTCAAGAACAAAGCTCAAAAGAGCTTAGAATCAGAAGAACAAAGTTGATAATTAAATGTAATGAAAATTGAGAGAAAATGATTGAATTAACTTAACCAAATGAAGTAAGATACAGAAATCAAGCTCTAACCGCCTAACAAACTAAACAATTATACAAGTGGACTAACTGACAAGAAAAGAAAACTGCTCCAAAAACTTGTCAAAAACTGATGATCAAATTAAAAAGCTTTCAACCGACTTAGTTCAAATTTCCCGCCAAAACTGATCAAACTTGAATGTGAATCGTCTGATCTCCAGTGGCATTCTGATCCTTAGTAGCAGCATATTTCTTCAGAGCGACAACCTGCTGATTGGTAATGGACTTGGTGCTCTTTTAGGAGCCTTTCAGCTGCTGCTTCGTTTCATATGTGGTCACCCTGTTCAACAGTTTCTTTACCCTTTCCGAAAGGCCTGTGCTCTCTTCTGTCGGAACAAGACCGACACAAAACAGGTGGAGCTACAACAGCCTTAATCTTTTGTTTATTTGTTTCAGTTTGAATGGATACGTAGCTACTACCTTCAGCTTTTAGTTTTTTTTCATACTGCATGTTCATTAATATTACTATTATTATTGTCTTTACGCATTCATTAACTCAAGAATCGATAGCTTTACATATATAATGTAACCAAATCACACAAGGAACAACTTTACATAGATCACACGAACAGAATCATAAACGAAGACAAATGAGTTCATGATGATCACTTCTTGTAGATTTTGATGTCTCTCCAACGGGATTCCATGTAGTAACTGATGTCCTTTAAGGCACCATAAACTCCACACTTGAAGTAAAACTGAGATTTGCCTCGATCTTGTGTCTGAAACTTCTGCTGGCCATCCACGAACACGGTGACCGTGCCTCCATCAACGTCGTGGATGAGATTCACCCTAAACCACCTGTCGTACATGTTAGTATCGATGACTTCGCCACTGTAGTACCTCATGTCCCCATTGTAGATCCTTAATATTATGGTGGACGAATGATTTGCTGCACCGTGAATTTGTGTTACGGTTGCACCCGATGTCCCATTAGGCACGAAACCATAACCTTCAAATTGCCACACTCCAGATGTGTAGTCAAGCCCCTACAAACACCCACCGCAAATCAAACTTTAAACGTCCATTACTACAAATTAGAGCCATCATAACACTTTTCTCGCAACACTTATTAATGTTACAATAGAACCCTTGAAAAATGTTACCCAAATCTTGAAAAGTGTTATGCTAGATCTAATGTAGTATTAACTAAGGTAATACTTGTAAAACTGTGGCCATATGTTCAACACTTAAAGTAACACTTTCAAAGCATTGCATTAGTCTTAATTTGTATTAAATGTCTGACTAAATTAATTTATTTATCAACAACTTAAAAGTTGAGAGAGATTATTTACTTACGTGGATTCGAACTTCAGTTCGTGGCTGGGTTCCGCTGTCGGGACTGTGTGACTTATCATCGGCGTAAACCCATAGCTTGCGAACGCCATTTTCGAAGCTGTAACGCTCTTCCACAGGCACATTGTATGGCCTCTGGATTTCGAAATTTGCTTCTGTCAACGGCACGTTTGTGAACCCATCTGTGGGATCGGATCTGCAGATCGAAATGCAGTTAAGGATTATAAGTGCCAACCCCAGTATGCTGACCCCATTTCTGAAAGAGAGATTCAACATTTCAACCATTTTCCCCCTTCTGTTACTGGTGATTTTTTTTTAATCTGAGATTGGATTGATGAAGTTTGGAATAATTACCACCTACATTTATAGGTGACAGTGGTTTGGAACCTTGAATTGTATTACAGTGAATCCTCCATAAAGAAGCAAATATGATGATGGAGACATCATTTGGGATGAAAAGTTATCCTGAGTTTGGCACCTAGCGTTCATATTCTATTCTTTGATTTCGTTTTTGACTGTTGGATTACCATAGCATATAACTCCAAATCAATGAGCTAAAAAAGCATTCACACTTGCATGCAGATCTATTATAATTTGAGAAATTATCCTATTAAATTATACTAATCATAAAATAGCTCATTTTAATAAATTTTATATGGTCAAGTAATAATTATTTATAAAGCAGGATACTAAAATGACCCTAAATTTAGACTGAAAATGCAAATAGAACCATGCAATTTCAGAAAGTATCAATATAACATTTGACTCGTTTAACTTTTCAGTCAACTGATTTATGGCCGGATTTATATTAAAAGACAATCTTGCCCTTGACTTTAAAAAATGAAAAATCGGCTTCTCCCCCATTCAAAGGCCCCAGCGCCGCTCCCCATTCTCAAATCACTGTCTTCTCCGTCCTCCGATGCCATTAGAATAAAAAGCCCGGCAACTCTTGCTCTGAAGTCGAAGGGGTTGGCGGAGAGGGTGGTGAGCGGTCTTCTTCGATCGGGAGCGAGCGGGTGGCGAGGAGATTTTCTCCCCGAAAAACTTTGAGAAATAATGGCAGCGACACCGATGGACACCGACGACACTGATTGACAGCCTCCGCCGCTCAGCGATGACAATGGATCTGACGTCGCATCGACTGGATTATATAGTCACTGTGATTTTGGTTCGCTGTGATTTTTCTGTGATTTTTGTTTTGATCTGGATCCATATTTTTCTGTGATTTTTGTTTCGATCTAATGAGTGGCGGGTAGGTAGCATCGGTGGGGGGAAAAGGGAGGGGACACGGCAACAGCGGCGAGGTTAGGGTGGGGCTAGGGTGGAAGAGGCAGGGGTAGAGGGAGGAGGAGATGCCGGTGAGGGGATGTTGGTTTAGGGTGGCGACGAGAGGGAGGGGAGAAAGATGTTGAGGGCGATGGCGAGAGAGAGGGGAGACAGTGGCCGCGACAAGGTTAGGGTGGAGCTAAGGTGGCGTCGGCGAGGGAGAGAGAGGAGGAGGGCAACGAAATTAGGGATGTTGGTTTAGGGTAGTGGCAAGAGGGAAGCGAGGGCAAAAATGGTGGCAGAGGTGTTGACTGGTGGTGGCGGAGGTGGTCGGTAGGTAATAAATTAGTGTTGTGGATTTGTGATTGAATTATTATTTAATAGAATGCTTAGGTTATATATTAATTTCATTTATTTCTATTATTGTTGGTTTTTTCAGTACATTAAATTTATTAATATTTTAATTTTGAATAAAAATGGAAGATGAGCTTTTGGCCTTCTCTGTTTGACTGTTACTAGGTTCCAAGTACTTCGTTCTTTGAATATCCAGAATGATGGATATACTTATCTCGTGTTTTCAAAAAGAAATGGTGTCTTACTTAAAAGAACTACAAAAGTTTGACAATCAATGTGTTAGAGAGTAATCCACATAATGCATTGAGGTTAGAATACATTAAAATTGGATTCCTGTTATCAGTAATCCACTGGCAAGTAATTCACTGTGGGCTCCTATTAATGAATAGAATATTATATGAATATTATTTATATTTAGAATAGGTTCATTTTGCTTTTTATGATTGGTATTTTGTACTTTTATATATTGTAACCCAGATCATGAATACAAACACAAGATTACACCCTTATTTTCTACATGGTATCAGAGCCTAAAATCTTGAAATCAAAAGACTAAATTTTTCGTTGTCGTTCGCGATCTACAGCCACCATTGTTGACTGCTCATGCAACACGCGCCGCTATTGCCTTATCGTAGCTCGCCGCACTGATGCCCAGATCGTCGATTGCCGCCGACATCACTGTGCTACTGCATTTTTCGATCTCGTCTATTGTTTTTCTGACTCATACGCGCCGGGAGTTTGTCAACTCATCGCTCCAATCTATCACGCGCCGCCTCCGGTCTCTCCACGACTATCGCATCCTGCCAACCAGATCCTATCTGATTTTCTACTCTGCTACTGTTCCGATCTCCTCCGATGTCAACTACTACTTCTGATTTTGGACCCGATGCCGCAGAATGTGCTCGCATCACCGTCGAAGGTGAGGTCAATAATCTGTGGAATCTCAATGCCACCGATGTTATTGTAGCTTTACTCAAGCAGTTGCAATTGCAATCTAGCACTGGATCTGCACCTGTTAGCCAATCTATGAACCCTTCGTACTACATCCACCCTTATGATAGTCCTATTTTGCTCATATGTCCTGTCTTACTAAAAGGTGAAGAAATTACCTTGAATGAACTACTGCTATTTTTAGTGCTTTGCTTTCTAAGAAGAATATTGGTTTCATTGATGGAACCCTTACTTAACCCCCGGCTAGTGTTCTTGATGCTGATAATTGGCCTGGAGTGAATGCTACCATTGTTTGTTGAATCTTGCTGACTGTTGATTTATCTTTACAATCTACCACAACTTATTTTTCCACAGCTAAGGGGATGTAGGATGATCTTGCTAGACGTTTTTCTCTTTGTAATTATCCAAAAATTCTACAGATGCGTGATAATATACAGAACTATCATCAAATTGGTTAGACTATTGCCATATACTTCGGCAAACTCAAGAAGTTGTATGATGACTACAACTCTCTTCAGTCTCCACTAGTTTGTTCTTGTGAAACATTCAAACCATTGTGCACATGTAATCAAGCTACTGCTGCCTTCCATGATCGTGAGAAAGAGATGATTTATCAATTTCTCCCCAGTTTAGATGAAGGCTATCACACCTTGTGATCCAATGACATGACTTAAGAACCGCTGTCATCTGTCATGCGTGTGAGCCCTTGCGTCTTAGGAGGAGAATCATAAAGTCGTCATTCGGTCTCGCGATCTTCAAATGATTCCATGGAATATGTTGTTCGTCTCCCACCACCTACAAGATCTTTTCTTAGAGAGCTCTCACTGCAGTTGAACGCAAGAATCTCATTTGTTCACATTGTAATCACAAGGGTCTCAACAAAGCTACCTGTTTCAAGCTCACGGGCTATCTAGAATGGGACATAGCCGATGCCGCAAAGAACACAGCGTCAACTCCACCAGTCGCCCCCGCACCCGGCATTCCAGCCACTGACATGGTGACATCGCCAACAGGGTAATGTGAAGGCCGCCTGTTTCAGCCCTCTTACTCGATCTGATTTTGGTCCTGCTCTTTCTGACGACCAATAAAGTACGACCCTACATTTATTTAATTAGTTCAATTCTATTTCTCACCACGGTTAGGTAAGCCTACTTTACTATTATTTCTTGAATCGGTAGCCTCATATCACATAACTAGTGACAAGGGTTTTCTTATTTCTACTATTACTGCTATCGATTTTATTAATGTTCTACTGCCTGATGGATCTGTGTCGTTTGTCGCAAATAATGGTTCTATACATTTTGGAGATACTACTCTTGCTCATGTGCTTTATAGACCTACCTTGCGATGTCATTTATTATAATGCTCTAGATTGTTGTCTCACTTAAAATATCTATCTTTGTTTATTGAAAATTATTATATTTTACAGAAAATCAGTACAAAGACTGTGATTGGCGTGGGTGAACAAAAAGGGGGGTTTATTGTCTTCGTCTGTTGGATACACGCATTCAGCCTTATATCCTGCTGTCAGTTTCGATAACTGCTTCAGTTTCTACACCTCCATTTGATTTATGGAATCAACATCTTAGGCATTCATTCTCTACGGTGTTTTTTTCTGTTCATACTCTTAATTTTAGCAAAAATAATACTTTTGTTCCTTGCTCTGTGTGTTATAGAGCAAAACAAACAAGACATAGTTCTCCTTTGAGTTCTTCAAATGCTAGTTCTTTGTTTGAATTAATACATTGTGCTATTTGGGGGCCTTATAGCTCACTGTTTCCTAGTGGTGCATTTTATTTTTTAACTATAGTTGATGATTATTCCCAAGTTGTTTGGGTTTATTTATTTGTGCCTAAGTCGGATGTAGCTTTCAGATTTATAGAATTTTGTGCTTTGATAATGAATCAGTTTGGGCGCTCCATTTATCGTGTCGTGCTAATAATGGTATAGAATTTCTACCTTTGAGATCATACTTTATATAATCTGGCATCATTTTTTAGACTTATATGGTTGTTACACCACAGTAGAATGACCGCGTAGAGTGCAAGCATCGTCATTTTCTAAATGTGGTCCGTGCTTTGCGCTTTCAAGCTAATCTTCCAATTGTTTTTTGGGGAGAATGTGTTCTCGCTGTTGCATTTTTTACGAACCAGACACCAAGGAGGCAACTCAATGAACGCACACCATTTGAGTTACTCTATGGCCGCACTATAAACTACAAGTTTTTGCGAGTTTTTAATCGCTTGTGTTTTGCCACATACATTCCCAAATTCCGTGATAAATTGGCTCTAAGAAATCAACGAGACATTTTTTCTTGAGTATCCAGCTGGCAAAAAAGGTTGTCGCCTTTATGATTTGGAATCATGCACCTTCTTCAATAGTCGTGACGCTGATTTTTATGATGACCCATTTCCGTTTGTTGTGCCATATGTACCAGTTCAGCCTGCACAATCACAAACTGATATTTGGTTTGAAGACTCTCCGATACCGGATCTATTCATGATAACCAGCGGCACCGGTACTTCGCCACCAGTCATCACCCCTACCACGGCCTCACCTCTGCCACAGTTGGCTTCCACTGAGCCACACGTTCATCTACTGCAACCTCCATCTTCAGACGCTGCTTCCCATTTTGAGCTACTTCCAACTCCATCAGTAATAGCCGCACTACCTATCTCTAACGTAGCTTCTCGGCCACTTTCAACAACCTCTCCGCCACCTGACAGTGCGGTATCATCATCGGAGAATGCCCAAGATCCGCCGGCAGTTACTTCACCGATGCTTCCATCTGCCGCTGATCAAGCACATTCTCATAAAAGTGCTCGCTATTGTCGACCTATTTCTTACCTGAATAACTATGTATGCTCTATGAATGTTAAACCCCCCTCTCCATTACTACGATCACTCCTGCGCCATTGCTATCCTCAAGTGTTTTTTATCCTTTAACCGATTATGTAAATTGTGATAAATTTTCTAATATGCATTCTGAGTTTTGGGTGTAGTAACTTCTAGTGCAGATTCCACCACTTACTCTTAGGTGTTAAAGCATGCTCATTGGCGTGATGTTCCAGCTAATGAGATTAGTGCTCTTGAGCACAATGAGACTTGAACTATGGCTTCCCTTTCTCCGGATAACAATGCAATTGGATGCAAGTGGGTTTATCGTACCAATTTCAATTCCGATGATACCATTGAAAGTCACAAAGCTCGTTTGGTGGTTCTTGGTAATCGTCAGATTGAGGGAACTGCTTATACTGAGACATTTGCTCCTGCTGGGAAGATGAGTTCAGTTCAACTATTTATGTCTGTTGCCGTAATTCGTGGTTGGGAACTTTATCAAATGGACGATCGTAATGTTTTTCCACATGGTGATCTTCACGAAGAGGTTTTTATGTGCCCTCCTCCTAGCTATCATGTGCCTCGACCTCTTCTGTCGGCTTCAGAAATCTCTTAACGGTTTGCGGAAAACTCCTCGCAATTGGTTTTTTTAAGTTAGCCCACGCTTTACGTTCATTTGGATTTGCTTAGAGTAAGGAAGATTACTCCATTTTCTTTTTTTCCTGTGGCTCATTTATTTGCATGTGTTTCCCTATTTAGATGACTTGGTGATTGTTGGTAGTTCTTGGTCGCTAATCTTTGAATTCAAGAAATACTTGAGATTTTGTTTTCACATGAAAGATATTGGTGCACTTAAGTATTTATTGGGTATAGAGATTTCCAGAAGATCGAATGGGATGTTTCTTTCACAAAGAAAATATGCCCTTGACATTTTATCAAATGTTGGTTTATTGGCTGCTAAACCAACTAATTTTCCGATGGAACAACAGCATGATCTTGCGCGCTTAGAAGGGTAACTCTACGATGATCCTAAGTAGTATAGGCGCCTTGTTAGTCATCTCATTTATCTTACCACTACCCGTCCAGAGCTCAGTTATTCCGTTTATGTGACTACTCATTTTATGAACTCTCCTTGTGTTTCTCACTGGCAAGCTGCTCTCTGGGTTTTACACTACTTGAAGAGTCATCCCGGTCAAAGTTTATTTCTCTCTTCACGTAGTTTTTTATAATTGACTGAATTCTGTGATTCTGAATGGGCTGCTTGCCCCATTACACGACGTTCTTTTTCTAGGTATTTTGTGATGATTGGTGATTCTCAAGTTTCATGAAAGACCAAGAAGCAAACTAAATTTTCTCGTTCTTCTGCTGAAGCGAAGTATCGTGCAATGGCAGTCACTTGTTGTGAGTTATTGTTGCTTAAGTATTTGCTTCGGGACTTAGGTGTTGTGTATTCTGCTCCCATGCGACTATTTTGTGACAATCAATATGCTCTTCATACTGCAATAAATCCAGTTTTCCATGAACGTACGAAGCACATTGAGGTTGATTGTCATTTCGTCTGTGATCTTATGCAGTCAGGTACTATTGTTACTCTTCATATCTGCACTTATAATCAACCTGCGGATTTGTTCACCAAAGCTCTTGGACATACTCAGTTTAGGTCAATACTTGGCAAGTTGGGTATTGTTAATCCCTCATGCTCCAATTTGAGGAGGAGTATTACGGAATTGAATATTATCTGAATATTACTTTTATTTATAATAGATTCCTTTTCAATTTTCTGTATAGGTCTTTTGTACTTCTATATAGCGTAACCGAGATCATGAATACAAACACAAGATTACACCCTTATTTTCTACGACTCACCATACTAATTTGAAAGTAGCATACCTGATTTCTCAAGATCGCCAGTGGAGGAGATACTTTGTATGTACCATCTTTCCTCCAAATGCTGCGGAAATTATATCCTCAGAACGAGGTTACCAAAATACCTACAGGAAAATGAGGATGATAAAATTGTCTGGACTGCTTCCACAGATGGTACATACTCAGTTAAAAAAGGTTATGTTGAGAATACTATAGACCTTTCAACTGATCCAATGACTTCATATAACATGGGATCAGAAGAAAAACTCACGTGGAAGTGGATTTGGATACTCAATGTGCCAGCTTGGTTCAAATTTCTTATCTGGAGAATCAAATCCCAAGCTCCTCCAATTGCCTCTGGATTGTTCATCAAAAATTGCAATAATGTTCCTGTCTGTCAGACATGCTTGCGAGAACCAGAGACAATTCCACATGCTTTTACTAACTGTGAAACTGCCAAAAAGGCCTGGAGGGTGAGTTCCCTCGGTTTTGATTTTTCAAGAACAGGATCATTCCTCACATGGCTTCAGGACTGAATTGCTCAAGCACTATCCGATCAGTTGCTAGCCTTGTCAATATGTGTCATTTGGTCAATATGGATCTTTAGGAATGATGTTATTTGGAAAAATCATTCTCCCAATATTTCCAAGATTACAGTTGATATATGGAACAGGGCTAATGAATTGTTCGGGTTGCATAACTCCCTGGGAGTATTCAATCGGGATGATGATCAGCAACACATAAAGAAGCACCAATCCCAGTGCTTTCAGGACATTTCAGAAACAATTCCCATCTGCATTACAGATGCAGCTTTTAATCAAGAGAAGAATGTCTCGGTTGGTGCCTGGTGTCTCCTTAATCGCAACTGGCATGATCAACCTACAACTGAAGCCCAACCAATTGAGGCATATTAGATTGTTGCAACCACAACCCCATTACAGACAGAACTCCTTGCAATCACTCATGGCTTGGAACATATCAAGAATCAAAAAAGATACAATGTATTCAGACTCATTGCTGGAGATAAAAATGCTAAAAGGAAAACGCAAACCTTCATTGGATATCTTTAATGAAGTTGAAGATGCTCTGCACCTGAATAAAGGTTTTGTAAACATAAATTTTCAGAAGGTCTCGTGCGTTATGGTTTCAAAGGCTCATG
This sequence comes from Rubia tinctorum, assembly GCA_032355605.1. NCBI lineage: Eukaryota > Viridiplantae > Streptophyta > Magnoliopsida > Gentianales > Rubiaceae > Rubia > Rubia tinctorum. The sequence goes on from JAULKM010000002.1 coordinate 10,853,949, forward strand.
ACTTATCCAAATTTGTAATGTTCTATGTTTAATAATACTAGTTTTATCCTTTGATTGGAAAAAGAAATGCATTGAGGAGAGTTATACATTTGCTAACGCAGACTTGCATCAATATTACTTTTTTCTTTTTTTATTAATTCGAGTTTATAAGGTTCCCATCCCTTTTATATTAAGATCCATTTTGCACAAAGTGCGATTACAAGTAAATAATGTGCTTTACGCTTGTGATTATAGGTTATTTTGGGCTTTACGCTTGTGCTTGTAATTGTGCTAGGATTGAGGTTGGGATGTACGCTTAGTTGATTTCCTTGCATGATTTAATAATAAGCTCGGGAATGAATCGGGGAGTATTTCATCTTTATGTCAATTTGATTGAGGGTTATAAGCATGAGGTCATGGAAATTTGACACATTTACCCTAGATTAGATAAGATGTAACTTCTTGTTGGGTTATTCTACAGATGATAAGCGGGGTTACTCATCGAATGTGTCAGGCAATGTTATTCACTCGATTGGGGTCGTGGGATAATACCCGTGGGTCATATCCCGTGTTTGTAGCAACTAGGCGGGGAATGCCCCTAGAATTATCATGAGGTGTTAATGTCCTAAGTGACACAATATGAGTTTTGGTTGGGTATTCACGGTGTAGGTCTTGGTGATCCATGCTACTCCCAGGTTTAATTTATTGTGTGCATACATGGGTTTATGAATCCTGGGAGTGAAGGTTAGAGGTGGGAGTGAAAGCGCACCTCTAACTATACCCACAGGAGGTGAGATTTTGAGGAAGGGGCAAAACCGAGGTGTGACAGACCGACGGAGTTCCCAGGTAATCGAAATCTCTGCATCATGTGATAAATCATTGGATAGATAATATATCCTATATATGAATAGGTGTCATAGATCAAATCTAAGAGTTAAACATGTGAGGCAAAGGGCCCCGAGGACTTTTTTTATTCTTTATATCTATTAGCCATAATAGTATACTTGTAGTTTATATTTTATATTTTATATATTTTAAACCAAAACTCCCCATATTATCTACTCATGACACATACACAGGGTGAAATTGTGTGTGAACTTTTTGAAACTATCTTTCAAACCCTTAAATCTATGTGGACGACACCTTAGCTTACCACTATCTACTTTCTAGTCGTTAGAAGTGAGTAAGGGAGCAACAATACAAGTATTATCTTTGACTTATATTTGCCTGAATCATGTAATGACGCCCTCGTTCAATTCAAATTTTGCATCACTGTTGAAGATTAGGGTGGGTGACCTGCATCCGTAGGGTCGTTCAATCCCACAGGCACGAGGGTAAAAGATAATATTTGTTAATTTCTCCTGACCTTACCACTAACTACGATGAACGTAGGTAGTGGTAAGTCCAAGGTTGACCAAAGAGATGCTAGTGTATAAGGGTTAGCCAAACATAATTCACTCTCGGGCATCATCCCAACCGTGTGTCAAGAATAGCAAATAGTAACAGTGGAGGGGTTGTGTTTAAATCTAAAACTACTAATCATAAGTGAAACAGAATTAACTATGAATTAACTAATCTTGAGGGCTATTTGCATCACATGATTGACGTAAGGATTTGATCCGAGACTCTAACTCACAAAATCAACTATCAACCTATTTTCATGTTATATCACATAGTGTGAAGGTGTTAATTCCCTGAAAAATCCCATTGTCTGTCACACAACTTGTTTTTCCCTCTCCTTAACATCTCACCTCTTCCGTAACTTTCTAGGGGCACGCTTCACTACTGACCGATCACTACTATTGAGCAGCGGTGCACACACACGTCCTCCAGCAAAATACTATCCAAAGCATCGGTCGGAGGACGTGTGTGCCCACACCTACTCGATAGCTTTGGTCGGTGTATACCCTTCAAAAAAGGAAACTCAAAATGAGGGATATAACCTTATTACGAAAACCCCATATCAAGCTCTCCTAACACACTATAAACCCTAAACCCAAATGTAGCAGATTCAATATCCTACAATGTTCTAGTAACTATTTTGTACCTTGAGAATGATGTCGTAGGTTTTGATGTATGTTGTAGAAAACTTTGTAGAAAACTTCACTCAAATGTTGTAGTGATTGAAGAACCCAAGATCAAATACGAGATTTCTGAAAGTATGATAGTAAGAATGTGTATATTGAGCTGATACTTTCTAGGGGTTGTGAGAATGATTAATATAGTGAAAAATGAGAGTTATGGGAGAAGAGGGGTATCTCAGTTCTGTCAAATGTGTTTTACGTATAAATTTTCCACTCTTTATTTAGCCAACAAGATAAGAACTAATCGAAGGTAGTTCAATCACTGCTCAAATGAAAAAAATTCATGTATGGACAGTTTACATTACAATTTTTGGAAATTACTATTTAGGTTGTGTATGCGATAAGAATAGGCTGAAGGCGGTTCAACCACCGCGCATTTAATAGTTTTTAATGCGGCGTGCAGGTTTTTTTATTTGGTACCTGAACCGGTCAACAACTATTTAACCAAGATACATTGGTATATGGATAGACTTGAATGCGTTATGGATGACGAAGAATCTTATGACTTGTACCGATAAGCCGATATACATTCCAAAATCGTAATAATGGTTCTTATGCATGCTGATCAATTTTATTGTTAGAAAATTGAATAAGTATTAATCATTTTTTATAAATGGATTACATGATAACATGTAAATTTATGGATTTAATTTCTATTGCACAAGAGATAAAGGAAAACCGGACCCATATCATATAATGTCAAAAAAATAACATTTTTTGTGCCCTCCCTAGCCTTGGGGCCAGTGCGGTCGTCCTGCCTTCACTAGGCTTGAGTGCCTTGTTGTTCGGGTCCTTTTTGGTCATCCTATGGAAGGTGGACAAGAATTGGATCATGCCGCTCTTCAGCTCACAAGTTACATTAGGTGGCAAAATTAGGAAGACTGTGCATAGGGGTTGATTCTCCAAATTTGGAGTCATCAACTCTCTAAGTGTCTGATTGCCTTTCACCATCTCAACTAACTCCTCTACAAAAATAGGCGGTCCTTGTGGAAATTCTGCTCTAACTCTCCTTCTTCTCCTTCTCTGACCACCTCTAATTTCTGGTAGGTACTGTAAAGTTCCTAAGTTCATGGTACGGGTATGTACCATAAACCATAAACTAGACAATATCAGTCCCAGGAGAAAACACTAGCAAACAAATTAGAAGTAACTGGAATAACTATAGAAATATCTCAACACAATAACCAACTAAAACTACAAAATAAAAACAACACTAACTAATCTACCAACTAGTAATGCAAGTTAACAATTAAATCTTTAAACTAGCATCCACGGTAGCGGCACTAAAAGTTTATCTGCTCTCTGCGGGGTCAATAATAAACCATCCTTTCCACAAGAGATTAATTAACTCGCGGAGTGCTTGGATGCAAACATAGAGATTTGTATTGTTGCTCCCGTACTCACTACTAAACTACCAAGGGTAGCAAGTGGCAAGTCCAGGGTCATCCACTAAGATGCTAGGAATTTAAAAGCTAACTACGCAAAACTTGCAATTGGGTCGTCAATCTGATTGCGTTTCAGGAATAGTCAATGTTGCAAACATAGTTTTGGGGGTTTTTATCTATCAAATACTGAGCATGCAAGAACAAGATAGTAAACTATATTAAGCTAATACTTGGGGACATTTTCGTTACGGTATAATACTTTGATCCTAGATTCTATAAAATACAAGACATATAAACCTATCCTAATACTTATATCACATAGTGTGGTCGATAGTCAATACTTCCCTTTGTCTGTCACACAAAGGTGCTCACGTCTAATTCTATCCACACCACCTATGTAATTAGGAAAGGGAGTCAAGCGGTCTGGCCGTTATGCACTCCTCTTCCCCTTAAAGAATTACATCTCGTGCCTCCACTATGAATGCTTCTCCCTAGGCATATAGAGGTGAATGGATTGGAATCTCATGTTGAATCTAAGGTTGAAACATTCATAGACAAATTACTACAACCGTAGTTGCTACAAACTGTCATGCCCTAACCTATCGGGCTACCATTTTCCAATCATACTAGCGTACAGTCATCGGAGAGGTGCTCACGACCCACATGCATACATGATGTGCACCATTATGCATGAGTTATCCAACGTATTTGACACATTTATTATCATCTTTTGATTTATTATCATCTTTTGTTTGGTATATTTCTAGTTTTAGTTAGGTTTACACGACAAAGGGTTTAGACGCCCACTTTTGGTTTTCTTGTCTAAATCTCAAATTTTATAGACTTAACTGAATCTAATTGATACTTTTTATTCATGGACACCTAGATCTTCCTTTTTTATCTCATCAGTAGGTTGTTCGTGAGTAGTTTTTATCATATTTTTGTAGAAGACCATCCGCAAGAGTGGTAGTAGATATTTGAAGGTCATTCGCAAGGATGGTAGAAGATACCGAAGGCCATTCACAAGGATGGTAGTAGATTGAAGACCACAGACTGCAAAGCGTGGTACTGGTGGAATTGAGCCAAAGAAAAGTGGATTTGAAGTTCAAGAAGTTCAAGGAAGAAACAAAGGGATCGTTGTCGGAGGTTGCATGAATTTATGGAAAATATCCGAGGAGAATCCTATCTTAATGGTGGCACCATTGGATTTTTCTTCTCGAGCGCTATTAAATCGACTACAATAACTCCCATATCGATCCAAAGGTTCAACCATAACGGAGCAAACAAGTCAATCGATCGGACCAGCAACGGCCAGCACAGACTGCACTAGGTCGGCACGAGGGCCTCACCTAGCACGGCCCGTATCACTCATCATGGCCCGTGTCAGGATTCCAGCACAAGTCATGTCAATCCCATGCCATCTTGTGTCGGCCGTGTGCCTTTGTCTTCTTTTCATTCCAAATTTGGCTAAGTATGGGCATGGAACATCCTATTTCACACCATTTGCGCCTTTTCAAGTCACCAATACCAAGAGCATTAGACGTGGTGCAAAGAATAACTTATCCCGAGCCAAGATACTGGGGAAAATGAGGTTCTAGCCAACAAGGTGCGCTAAACAATGTAGAACGCGGATCAGAAGGAGCAAAAAAGGAGTGTCGGCCAACTGCCCATGCTATTTGGTACGGGCCGCGCCAGCATAAGAATGGCATGCACCGATATGAGGCCACTCCTCGTACTGAGGCAAGGGTCCTGCACCGACACTATGGGGTCTCGGCCTGCACGAACCGTGCCAGATCTCACGCCCACGTGTCGGTTGCAGTTGCTAGGGTTTTTGGCCATTTTTGGACCTATTCTTAGGTCAAATTCTCTGTTACTATATATATGGACCTATGTCTACTAGGGTTTAAGTTTATACTTAATTTTAGATCTCAAGAGTAGGCTAGAGAGAGAAAATACTCTTCCTTCTCTCTAGGTTCTTTTCATCTTTTTATTTTTCTTTTGCAAAAAAGTGTTGAATCCAATGAAATATTTGGGTTCAATGTTTAGGGAGTAGGGATCTTACTTAGGGAAAATATTTGTATTCATTTTTTTATGTTCATTTTGTGAGATTTCATAGATCGGCCTATTTCTATATGCTTTTGTATTATTATGTTGGCTTGTTCATAATATTCTTGTGAATTTCATGATTGTCACACTTAGTTTGCACACTAAAAAGTCTACTTTCATGTTGTTGCACTATTGGTACCCCCCCCCCCCCTCCCCGGGAAGGAAGCCTAGATGTGTTTAGGGTAACGATGGGTTCAGAATTGTGTGGGTGTGTGCACATAGGTTGCACTAAGTATTTGGAAAAAACCAACAAATGCTATCTAAACCCCTTGTGACGTAAACCCAACTAAACCTAGCAATCAACCATACAAACTATATTTAAAATTTTGCTAAATTCATTTTTTAAAACATGCCTCTAGGTGCAGATCAGAAATCTATGAATGGGAGGAGATGGAAAAAGAGTGGGATGAAAGATCACTAACATATTAAGAGGATAAACTTGGGGGGAAATAGAGGCTAGATAGAAGGACTCTTTCACCCCCATTTCCAGAGGAATTGAAGCATATGCGGAGGAATGAGGGCAATAAGGAGCTTTCGGAGGTGATTGGGCGTTGTGAGGTAAGTATCCCTATATTTGGCGCTATCAACCATATGCCTAAGTATGTTAAATTTTTTAAATAATTGTGTACCTCAAAGCATGATATTAGGCGTACATCGGTAGAACAAATTAGTGATCACCACTCCACCTTTGTGCAAAAAGGCTTTTCCCCAAAATGCAATGACCTCGGTATGTTTACCATCCATTGCATGATGAAAATTACATTGATCAAATATGTCATGCTAGATCTAAGAGATTCAATCAATTTCATCTCATATTCATTGTATAAATCTTTGAACCTTGATAAATTGAAAGACATCGGAGTAGTGGTTTAATTAGCCGATCGCTCCTTCAAATACCTAAGGGGTATTGTGGAGGATGTATTGGTTAAGGTGAATGAGCGAACCTTTTTGGCGGATTTTTATGTTTTATACATGGAAAATGAAAAGAAAGTCACGCCTATATTTTTAGGTAGACCTTTCTTGAAAACTTCTTGGGCTAAAATTGATGAACATATAGGAAAGTTGAGTATGGAATGGGGTAGTAACATTTTATGAAAGCATGAAGTATCCTCTTGATGAATTTTATTTACACGCGGTTGATATCATTGATGAAATTGTGCAAGATCTTTTTGATGATAACATATTAATAGTTGTAGAGGGTGATTCTATTGATGATGCATGTTTTGAATCTCTAAATGCTAGTTTGGTAGAGACCATGGGGGAGGTTGATCCCAAAATTGAGACACCCTTAGAAACCCTCCCAGAGAATCTAGATGAACTAGTGGTGCCGGAAACCAAGCATTCCATAAAGGAACCACCGGTAGTTAAACTTAAACTTTTACTTGGAGACCTAAAATATGCTTTTTTATGCAAGGGGGAGACATTACCGGTAACCATATTTGGTAAGTTCACTAGTAACCAAGAGGGTAGATTGATAAAATTATAAGAGAGCGATAGAGTGGAATATAGCTGACATTAAGGGTATAAGCCCTCGACTTGTATGCACCAAATATTATTGGCGGAAGGGACGAAACCCATAAGGCAACCTTAGCGGCGGTTAAACCCGCCGACGATGGAAGTGTTGAAAAGCTAGGTTCTTAAACTACTTAAAGTCGGGATGATGATACCTTATCTCCAGTATTCAATGGATTGGTTCTACCTAAGTCCTACCTAAGAAGAGTGGAGTGACGATGGTAGAGAATAAGGATGGGGATTTGGTACCCACCCACATTCAAAATGGGTGGCGGGTTTGTAATGATTACCGCCGCTTAAATGTGGTGACTCGCAAAGACCATTTTCCCTTACCCTTCGTTGACCAAACATTAGAGAGATTGGCCGACCATTCATACTATTGTTTCCTTGATGGATATACGAGATATTTTCAAATGGTCATTGACCCCTATTACCAAGAGAAGGTCACCTTTACATTCCCTTTTGTCACTTTTTCTTATAAGTGCATGCCATTTGGTCTTTGCAATGCCAGGGAAATTTTTAAAGGTGCATTGTTGGCATCTTTTCATAGTTCATTGAGCGCTTTGTAGAGATCTTCATGGATAGTTTCACCATTCATGGAGACTCTTTCGATAATTGCTTACTGATGTGTCCATTTTATACGATTATTTTGGGGACTTTTTGGATTCACTTTTGTACACTTTTGTGCTCTAAATATGGCATTATGCCTTGAAATTATCTAAGATAAGTTAAGAGAGACTTTAAGATTTTATTACTTTTCTATGGGATTTTGTGTGGCAAGGAAAATGTCGGAAGACTTTGAAGATTTTGAAGGCTATCTTTGAATATTTGAAGACCTTCTTTTGAGCTTTGAAGACTAGAAGGATTAAAGAAAATTTATGTGAAGAGGAGGACTTGAGACAAGGAGAAGAAATAAATCAAGATGCTGAATATAGGCTCTATCGCGACTGGCGATGATCTCGTTGTGAGTTGTGATAGACGGGTGGCCAGAAATCTTTCCTTCTTTTTGTACTATAAATACCAAACCCTATCCTCACTCTTAAGAACTTCTTTTCTTCCTGCGATTTTCTGGGTTTGAAACCCTAGTTTCTTCTTCTTCTTTTCTTATTTTTTGTAGAATAGTTATGTGTTTTCATTATCTAGGCTAGTAATCTCCTTGGGAGCAATGGATTGAAGCTTCCTTATCCATCTCTTTAGAGTCATTTCTATCTGTTTAATGCTTTCTCTATTGTGCATTTATTGTGCTTTGAATTTGGTTGTTGAATACATTAATGGTATTGGAAGTTTGA
>JAULKM010000002.1:10879789-10891738 GCA_032355605.1 Rubia tinctorum
ATTTGTACTCATTGTTCCATGATTGTCTATGAACTACATTTGAACAGGTATGGTTACAAGGATGTTCGAAAAGAAAATCACCAGACATTTGAGCAGTTGCTTATTGAAAGCCTTGAGAAGTTCATTCGACGAGAAGCTCAAGAACGTTCGTTAGAGAGTGATGGTGATTGCGATTCAGACTCTGAAGAAGAGTACACTTTGTCCAGGGTTCTCATAGCTCCTAATGGGAGTGTCTACTCACTTGGCATGCCTCTCCTGGCGGAATATGGAGATGCAGACAAGTCTATTGCCGTGGCAAGCACTTCAGAAGAGGTGAAGCCAGAGGAGGCGGGTCCATCATCATCTGATGCTGAGCAAAGCCTTGAGAAGGAACTATCCTTTATACGCAAGGCCAAAGAATCTGGTGTCGTTTATCTTCTTGGTCATGGAGATATTAGGGCGAGGAAAGACTCCTGGTTCATAAAGAAGTTGGTCATAAACTATTTTTACGCATTTCTGAGAAAGAACTGCAGGAGGGGCATCGCGAACTTGAGTGTTCCGCAATCACATCTGATGCAGGTTGGCATGACTTACATGGTGTGAAGTTCAGTACAGAAAAGTTTCCCCTGCATTCATGTTGCCTTACCTTTCGGCCAAGATGGTTAAGAGCTGTTCTTCCTGTATGCTATTGCTATTGGAGGGAGCATGAAAATGAAGAAACGTGCACAGTATATTTTTGTAGGTCTGCATCAGCTACATTCTGAGTTTTGGTACTGTACTCCGCCCAATTTTGCAAGTTTTCAATAGTTGAACTCCAAAGTTTAAGCATCCACGCCGCCTCTCTCGCGAAGCAGCCACTGTTAAAGCTTTTGTGATTTAGACGGCGTGTGACTGAAATGATAAAAACTGCCTGTGTATACTTGCCGATTGTACAAATGAATTTGCACGGACACTTTGACAGGGATTTGCGTCTTCTTTAATTTCATTCGGAAGGGATAGAGCGAGCGGAAGGGTAGGTAATTATGTTTTTAAAAGCAGCACTAAATTATCAATGTCCTTGGTGTAGATAAAAATTTGTCATGTTTTGGATATCTTGAACAATATATTGAAGTATTAATGAAGATGTCATTCGATTTACGCTCTTGTAATTGTGGAATTACCTTTTGTTTTTTTAAAAAGTTAATTTTTTTCCCAGTCAATGTCTGAACAAGTTAATGATGGAGTATTTTAACTCCAACCGGGGATACAACAAGAACTGTATCCTCATCAATCAAATCAGTAGTTATGTATTACCATTATCCCTTTTTTGCATGTGAATGTTACACAGAAAAGACAACTTAAAAACACAAGTTGTGAACGAGTTGGTTCAAGAGTTGGATGAGCTCAATACAACGACTAATGTTAACATTACATTCTGATCACCAGACTAAGGTTTCCGAGGAAGTTTGAGAAGGCAAGGGGCTGACGTTCATCTTAATCCAAGCGCACTGCGGCATGTCCTGGGAACCACAAAAGCTGTCGTAGGAGGATCCCTTCTCAACAGTATGGTATCTTTTGGTAGCAAGAGAATAGAAGAGGCACTTTCCTCTCATCAGTTTTGGGAAGTAGATTTTGTTCCCCGCTCCTTTCACCTTAGCCCTCTCCACCATACAACTTCGGTAGCTGAGAAATATCATTTTATCCCCCAAATCATGCACTCTTTCCCAAACCATGGTGTTCAAATTTAGTTTGCGAACAAGCACCTCCTTCCCCTTGAGCGCGACAAAAACAGACCAGAGATGGCCCTCGCCTTCAATCAAGTATCGTCCACAATCAGTGGTGTAGAAGTGTCTCCAGAGGTATCTTGGAGAACCGATTACACGATGCTCATCATCTTTCTTAGGATTGTAGATGGCAAGACTGCCATTCCCTCCCAGGCCATAAAATTCCCCTTGGAAGAATACTGCCTTGTTGTCGAGCATAAACTCAGAACTATGGCTTCTACCTACATTCTTGTAGGAAAACTGTTCTTCACCACGTTTCATGCTACAAACAAGGATCTGATCATCATCATGCAACCGAAATGCAGTTATTTCGCAGTCAGAGGAGGTTGGTGGAGCTGAAATGGCGACGCATCCGATTGAATAATCAGGAAGATCTATTCGTTCGCTGGTGAATGGGTTATAGAAGAAAGGATTATCATCCCTTAATCTCAATAAAAGCCAACCCGAGTTTTGTGCAAGAATAACTCCTTGGGGCAGTGCAGGAATAGTGTCCATCTGGAACCAGGTGTTGTACCAAGGATGAAAGAAACGACTGTCTGGGAATATGAGACAAGGACAAGTGCATCTCTCTTCATCACTCAGGGTTCTTTCAACCACAACCCGAGGAACTTCGCTCCATGTTTTACAAACACGATAGAAATCCGCAGCATCCCCAGCATCAAGTTTAGATAATATTAAAGCCAGAACGTCCTCCGGAGCATCTGACCATGATCTTACATCTCCTCCCATGTTGTTTCCTACGAAATACAATAACTTTTGGTATTTTTATAGCAATATATATAATTGATACTAATCCTTTTCATAATCGGTTTCGCATCTTCTCGGGTTGGGATTTGGATTCACTCTAATTCTATTTCTAATGGTAATTATCACTTGGCCAAAACCTTTTCGGGCTGGGATTTGGATACATTCATTCCATCATAATGCTAGTATATAAACAGCAACACATGGTGATGAATGGAATCATAGATCGAGTAACATGGCGAAACGCAATTCTCGGCTCATGTCCAAACCAAAACCAAAACCAAAATCAAAATCAAAATCAAAATCGGAAGGTGCAGGGGAGGCGGCTCGAGAGGAAGCATGGGTATGTCCCGGGGCATGCCTTCTGGTTTGTCATGGAATGGGACCAAAACCGCGAATAACTTTATATGATGCATCCCAACAAATTCACCGCACGAAGGTCTCCCTAGAAATCGCAAACAAGCACATAGCTGGATGTCAGGGTGATTGGATGCTAGCTCTGGATTGCACCCGCTCAACAATTGATTGCTGCATTTTGAATGCAGTGACAATGGAGAAATTCCAGCTCCCATCCCTAGTAGTAGATTACATAAGCACTTTCCTTTTATCTGGTTCTCCTGGTGCTGCTGACTGTACTGCGTTCGTGATAACCCCATCTACTATCTTCTACTGCAAGATCGGTGCAGACCAATTTAGCAAGCATGAGCTGGGTGATGAAATTTATAAACTTTTCGACCGAGCAACTATTACAATGTTCCAAGGCAGAATGTATTGCATGGATTGTGCATATACACTGTACTGTGCACAACTGCAAGACTCGTTGTCCCTAGAGTTCGAGGAATGCATACCAGGGTATGAGCTGATGGATGAACCTGTGTTTGAAGGAAATTCTAAACATCTGTTGGGATCATGTGATCGGCTCTTGTTTGTCGATGCACTCTACCTTGAAATGGGAGTGGTGGATTTCCAGGTCTTTGGTGCGGATCTAAGCGAAAAGGTGTGGGAAAAAGTGTACAACATTGGAGGTGATCGCGCCATTTTTGTTGATACTTACAGAGGATTTTCGGCGGCTCTACCACCTGGAGGCTGCCTCCAAGGAAACAGCATCTACTATGTGTCGGAACAAGACTGGGAAGATGAAGACACAAATAATATTACATTCTTCGGTTATGATTTAAAAGATGGGTTTGTTACAACGTTGCCGCCATTCCCTTTCAAAATACGTAGAAGTAAATTACAGTGGCCCAAGCTCGTCTGGCTTAATGGTTGCTCTTCATCGATTTCTAATTTGGACCCAAACCCCATGTAACGAAACAGGAAAATTCAACCTGCAGAAAAGTAAATTGAGCAGCAAATTGCCGAGTGATTGAGATTTATTTGAGGAAGAGCATAATTGATTACAGTACATGAGAATGTGGATCAGTTTTCACTTTTCACCAACCGTGTTTGAATTTTAACATTTAGATGACAGTGTGGAAATCATTTTAACTTTTGAAAATCAACGCAGACCATGTTTAACTTTTAGCATCTCTGATACATATAATTAGATTTTTAGAATATATAAATCATAGATGTTGAAGAATATGGTAAACCTTGATGCAAATGAAGGATGAAGAACGGTTGCAGTTAAAGGATGAAGAACAAAACTGGCGCCAATCTTCCTTTGTTCAAATTTCAGCGCCAAAGTCTTTTGACTTAGTTTGTTATTTGGTTTGACACGTGTAGCTCTAGTATTGGCTCTTTATATTTTGCAGCTTGTATATAAGCTCAAAACCGTGTGATTTGTAGGTAAGATTTGAGTGACACAGAAATAATAACAAACTTTTGCTTCCTTTTTCTTCTACTTCTGAATCTGGTTTCATACCACTTTTCATGGTATCAGAGCCACTGGGCAAAATCCAGTGATGATATAGCTGTGATCTTCATACAATTGCAAGTATTTTGAGTTCCATTAATCATGTCTTCTGATTCGGAGTCCGTGAATTCAGTTCACCCTGGGAGAACAGGTTCATATCGAGGGCGATCTAGAGTCACTACAACAAATTATTCCAGTTGTGACGCATTTTTATAGCATCCGTTACACATAAAAGCGTCACTAAAATTATTAGTGACGCAATATGAAGTGCCTCTATTCAGCGTGTCACTAAAACTTTGTGACGTGTTGAAATATCATTATATTTTTCTGTGACGCTTTAAGATGCAGTTCAATTTAGAAGTGTCACTAATTTTGTGACATGAATTGATGTAGTAATTCAGTTTAGTGACATGTGCATGTATCACAAATATTTTAGTGACACCTGAAGGTGGAACAAATATTGTGACATTTTTTTACCTGTCACAAAATATGCGTCACTACTGGACTTTTTTTTTGTAGTGAGGGTTCGGTGGTCCGAATTTAGCGAAAGCAGGAGGTGATGCACCATGACATCCATAAGTTGATGGCCCATTGTTGGATACTGGACCATCCCATGGCAGCCCCCGTGTCAATCCTACTGAAGCCCCTGAGGTCAATCCTTTGGCAGCCCTTGCGCAAGAAAGGCAGAACGAGGAAGGAGTTGAAGAGGATGGGTCTTCGAGTGATTCGAGAGAAACATGCAGTAGAGAAGAGGAGACCAAAACTAATACTGAGGATACAGTGCAGATAACGTTGCAGATGACAAGCCGGGGAAGCCAAAAGTGGTCATTTATGACAAGGAGAGCGAGGAGGTGATGATGAAGAAGAATGATATGTTCTCCGGTCATTCATGTTTGCATTTTATGTCTCCGAAGAATAAATCACGTTATTTTGTGTTGTGTTGGGGGCAGATACTCATTTCATGCCTACTACGTTCATTTCATGCTTGCTAGCTAATGTAGGATAATGACATGATTAGGTTTATTGATATGATTACGTAATGAAGAATGTAGCATTTTATCAATAGGTGGACTTGGAATGAAACCTCGGTTATGATTTTGGTCGAGACTGCTACAAACAAATGATAATGTAACATTCTGAAAGTGTTTTAGGTGCTAATAATACTGAGTTGAGCATATTGCAACACTTTTACAATTATTACTTTAAGTGATATTGCATTAGACATAACGCAACGCTTTTCAAAATTTAAATAAGATTTTCAAGTTTTTGGTAATGTTTTTCAAAGGTTTAAATAACACTTTAGAAGATAATGTGATAATTTTAGTAAGTGTTGCAAGAAAAATGTTACGACAGATCTAATTTGTAGTGAGAGGGTCATTCTGAGTTCTAGATGGATTCATTAAATAGGCGGTATTAGACAATGTTGCATCTAACTTGCAACGTTGCTCTACCAATCGGTCATGGTAATGATATGATCGACATGTTACCGAAGTGTTACCAATGTCAGTGTAAAATACAAAAATTAAACGTGTTTGGCTTGAAACCTGAGAACGATGATGACAATTGCCGGTTGGTTTTACCGAAACCGCAACCGATATGTCGAGTGATGTCTCCTCTACAGTTTCATCCCAACTGTAAAATTAAATATTTTTTGAAATTTTCTATCATCAATGGCCATTATAAAATACATAAGCCTCGACAAGGTCTATTACATAAACATTTTTTATTGTAACACAAAATTTATGAAACAATGCTAGGTCTTATTTTTTGACTTCTTAGATTTTGTTTACATCTCAACCCACACCCTTTCCTCGTGGTCCTTCCTTACAGTCAGTTCCACCTAGGATGTCTCACCTATACCAATATTACTAATGCTAGGAAGAGTTTGTGGATCAATATCACACACTGATGATGGACTAACCTCTCCAATAATTGGCTCTTGTCGTGGATGACCACTGATTTGCTATTGTCGCATGGGTCGGAAACATAAAAAACTTGAGTAGCCTGTGAAGCAAGGATGTAAGGATCAACACTTGAACAATGGGCCTTCCTCAAGTTCGAAATAGTAAAGCCAAGCTCATCTGTGGAGACATCTGCATTGTTATCAACCCATTTGAATTTGAACAATGGGATCTTAAAGCTGGTGTAGTCTAGTTCCTATATTTCTTTAATCAAACCACACACCATGTGGACTTCAATCCTTTGCGCTGCATAGCTTCCTTACTAAAACTTTCAACCTTTCCAATCAATTCAATGGCATTGCAAGATTCAACATGCTCATCCGGCTCATTTAAATCATATGCTAAGCTTGATTCATTCAATTCGCATGCTAGGCTCATACCATTACAAGAAATAGATGAAATAGAAGCATGCATGTGCTTATAAATCTCAAATCCCACTCTTTCCTCATCATCTTCTAGAGTCAATTTGCCATTATGGAAAATGGTCTCTCCAATAAGATTTGGGGTGCATCTCCGTCATACGACATGTCAAGGACATAGAATCAGTCAAAATACAAGTTTGTCTACCCTAGCCAAAACATCCTTAACTACCCCCTTAGGACTAGTTTGGGAATGGTCGGCCAATTGAATAAATAGCTCCAGTCTCTTGTAATTCGCCTAGATTTAGATTCTTGAAGAGGGAAAATGGGATGACATTAATCGAAAATTCCAAATCAGTCATGGATTCCTTCACTAAAGTTCCTCCTAGGGTAATGAGAATCGAAAACATAATGGGGTCACTACACTTTTCAGATAACCTCTAATGGCACAAAGTAGACACATGGCCCACTATTTTCAATTCCACCCATCCCCCTCGTTCTTAAGGGTCTTTGTTTTTTTCCTAGTACAAGCCTCTTTTACAAAATTAGCACATCGAGGTATTTGAGCAATTTCATTGAGTAAGGGGTTGTTTACTTCACACAGTCAAAACACTTCGATGAGGTTCTCGTTGTCAACTTCCTTGCTTTTCTTTGCCCACAATGCCATCGGAAATGGTTGTGGGGGTGTGACCTTAGAGACACTATGGGTTCAACTTCCCTTTGGAGAATTTCCAACCCATCATGGGTATTACCCTCAACCAATATCTCATCCCCATTTCCAATTTTTGTGTTTTTAATGACTCGGTCATCTTCTTGCTCAACTTTCTTCTCAGCCTCCTTAACGGCTTTTCCACTCTTCAATATGATGGCACTCACATTTTACCTTAGGTTCACTTATTGTTGAGAGAAGTTTTCTGGACTCTCTTGCTTCAACTCGGCTCGTGGAGGTGGCTAGTTGGCCTACTTGGACTTCCAAGTTCTTGATACTTGAAAATGACCTAGTACCCAACTTCTTGAGTTCTCTCCTTGTCCGACCCGTAAAGAGTTCATTGCTTTTAGCCACATAGCTATGGCTTCCATCAACTTATCTCTTTCAACTTAAGGTTGCTCACTCGAGGATTTGAAGTTCCTTCACCTCTAGGATAAGTTTTTGAGACCTTTGGTTGAAATTTTGACCATTGATATAGTTAGGACGATCCTCGTGGTCGTCTCTCCATCTAAAGTTCGGATGGTCTCTCCACCCAGGGTTGGGCCTTGACATCTTCCATAGGCTTTGTTTACTTGAAAACCTTGCCCTTGATAACCCACGTCATTGACTACCTCAAGTCATTCCTCTTGTGATTGCGGACATATGTCAGTAAGATGGTCAAGTGATCATATCCCACAGGACTTAACTTGTTGGAGCTTCCCCTTCATGAAATTCTTTATCATAGAAGCAAGAGCTTGGACTTTCTCCTCTAACTTAGGGGAGGTGGAATTCATCTCATCATGTACCTTCACCCTTGACCTAGTCCTAATTTGTCTCGTACCATTGGCCATTTCCTCAAACAAAGCCATCACATCTATGGGGATCTTGTTAGCTATAGACCTGCTGCAAGCCGCATTCACTATACACATGTCCTCGTCTGTGAGACCTTCAAATAAATAGTAGACTAGATCTCCATCCTTGAATGGGTGATGCATGCAACTAGCAAGCAATTTCTTGAACCTTTCCCAATACTCATATAAGGTCTCATCGGGGTATTGAGAGATGTTGGAAAAAAATTTCTTCAACCACGCCGACTTGGACGCCAGGAAAAACTTCTCGAGAAACTTCCTCTTCCCATCCATCAGAGTAGTGATGCAACCAGGGGGAAT
The DNA here is from genome assembly GCA_032355605.1 of Rubia tinctorum. Lineage (NCBI taxonomy): Eukaryota > Viridiplantae > Streptophyta > Magnoliopsida > Gentianales > Rubiaceae > Rubia > Rubia tinctorum. Next base: position 10,888,308 of record JAULKM010000002.1, read on the forward strand.
GTAGTAGAGCCAATGTTCAGTTGCATATCTCAATGAAAATAGGAAGGCTCTAAGATTATAGTCTTCCTCTGAAACACCATTGGGCTTCAAGTTGGTGCACACTAGATGGAACTCTGAGAGGCGCTTGTTTGGGTTTTCGCCACTTATCCCATGAAATATTGGGAGACAATGAACCATTCCGGACTTTAGCTCACATGTCACGTTTGTGGGAAGTCATGGGAAGATGATGTATAGAGGTTGGCTTTCAAAATTAGGAGTCATTAGCTCCCTTAACATACAGTTATCCTCGGCCATGATACATTCTTCAATAACAGGTGATGGTTGCGGAACTTTGTTGTATGCTCTAGGTCTCCTCCTTGGTTTCCTATTGATTCCCAATAGTCAGGTGTATAGTTCAATGATTCTAAGTTGTTGGAATGGGTAAGTATCATAAACAAGAGCCAAAGCAATACAAACTATCAAAAAACAACATACCCGATAAAGTGATAGCAATAACAACCAACCAATGTCACAACTCAACTAAAACTTTAAAAAAACCAAACAAAAATTATACTAGTTGAAAACTGGAGTGCTGCAAAAGATGAGATTTGTAAGTTTCTGTCATATTACTCCTAACTAATAGAAAGTAGATAGTATTAAGTCGGGTATCATTCTTAGGGGAAAGTGTTTAAATGATAGGTTCATGTAGTAACGCACGCAAGCGTCACTAATTGTGCACTAATCACCAAAAGGGGAGGGGATATTTGTTTGAGTAACCACCTAATGATTACAAGTAAAAAATTAAGAAATGAACTAGCATGGAAGTCTAATTAGTAATTATGAATGTATGTATGATACTAAAGAGTCTTGGGGGTATTTGTGTCACATATTTAGTATTATAATTTGATCATTGATTCATATTCACATGTTAAACATAATTTCTAATCTATACTTGATGACACAATGTGGAGAGGTTGATTCACCAGGAACTCTCACTGAACTGACACTCCTCGGTTCTGTCCCCTCCTCAATCTCTCATCTCCCACGAATATAGCTAGAGTTGTGCTTTACACTGCCATCATTAGCTCTCATTCCTGGGGTTAATAAACTTGACACCACACGGTAAATTAAATCTAGCAATAACATGACTCACCAGGACCCACCATGAATACTCATTCTAAGAGTATCTCCAATGCAAAGAGCATAATCCTTAAATACATGAGCCATATGGCGAATTACTATAGGCCTTCTCTATGACGTAGATTAAAAAACATTGATAACGGTGATTGATGAAACTTTGGTCTCAAATGTTGGCATCATAAACCAAACTTCAATGTGACGTGTCACAATATTTTATCATTAATTATTACATAAAATATTATATTCATTTTTTATTAACTCTCCACTTAACTCATATTAAAAAATATACAGTACATAATTATTTATATTTTATTTTGAAATTTATAATTGTATGAAAAAAATTTATCTTAAATTTGCATGACAATTTGAATTATTTTTAAATTTTACATAAGTTTAAAAATCACCTGTAATTATTTATTTTTAGAATTGTAGGATCATTTAAAATTTGAAATATTTTATATCTTTAATTAGTTTAATGAAAAATATAATATAAATGAATAAATAAATATCTAAAATAATTAAATGTTTGTGTTTTTATCTTCCAATTTGAGTATTTATCTAACAAACACATTAAAATTGACCTATTTTTAGGAAATATGCTATGTAGACATACTGACAGGCGTCAATATGAGTATCCAATATTAGAAGGTCTATTTGAAGGATCAGTTCAAATTTTAGCCACATTAGATTGAAGGTTGCAAGAGACCCTTGCATTGGAGACAATTTTTTTACCTTGAGTCTCTATTATGATGACATGGTTAGTGACTTTATTCATTTTGATGCTTGCATTGGAGATGCTCTAAGTCCATCTTGTGCCACTTAGACCTAGCTCAATGCAACTTATAATAGGGAATGAATATTTAATGCAGTTCTAATTGAATGTAATAAATCATAACACATAATTCAAATTTTTTTTATAGAAATTTAAGTCTCATATTCTCCACATTCTTCCGTTTCTACTAAAATATACTTTCGACAAATATTTTTTAGAGAAAGCTACTACAATATCGAGCTCAGGTGGGATGCTTCTTTATATATTTTTTGTGACAAAATGACAGTTTAGGTACCAACTTTTAGGCAAAATTACATGCTTCATTCCTCTTTTTGCACCATGTTCCCAAGAGCTTCCCAGATTATTATGAAATTTTCTCAATTGGTTCATTTATTGGACTTAATACGTTTCAACTAAGTTAACGGACCCATCAACAGTAATTACCAAGATTAAATTTAAATTTAAGAAATTTTGAGGTTAGATTATTTTTTTGATTTTCTTTTTTCCAATTTTTTCTTTGCTTCCTCCTCCACCATGTTTTGAACATCACCAATCAAACCATACTCTCTGCCTCTTGTATCGTCCCTATTTTCCATGTTCCTTGCTTCCCAGTGTTGACACTATCATCATTAGAAAGGTCGGCTCAATATTGACTCACTTAAACCAGCTAATAGCGTGTGAGAATAAATTGAGAATATTTCATAATAATGTAGGAACGTTTCGGGAACAATTTGCAAAAAGAGGAACGAAATTTGTAATTTCACCTAAATGTGGGTACCAATTCTGTCACTTTCTCTCTCTCTCTCTCTAGGGTTTTGTTACTCTCTCTGTCCCATCTTAAATTACTCCCTTACTTTATGACACTATTATTTATCAAACTTTGACCGCATATTTGAATAGATATATAAGAAATAATATTATCGTATGTGATATTGTTGAACTTGTCGCAATAAGTAGTTTCTTAAAAGCAAATTTTTACTTGCCGTTGTTATGCGTAGTTAAGCATATTAACGGTCAAACATGTGTCTCGAACGATGTGCAATTATTGGGGGGTAATTTAAGGTGGGACGGAGAAAGTATTAATGATTCGCTGTGCATGAATTCAGAATTTAATTTCAAAATTTAATTTTATTAAAAAAATAGTTTTGATAATTTAAGTGGAATTGTTTTAAAATCTTGGAATTAATCTCTTCGGTCCATTGGTTATAGTTTTTTTTTTAATATTTTGGATTTTGTTTCCTTTTATTTCAATCTGTATGAAAATATGAAAAGAATACTAGCTTCTAATTAACATCTAAATGTTAGTTTAATTTTGTTTTATATTGAATGTTTTCAAAAATTAGCCATTAACTCTTATAATATATTTTGAATTGATTAAAAATAACTCTTAACTTTAAATGAAAAAAGTAACTACTCCCTCTGTCCCAATTCAACCTGAACACTTTTTGGTCAACTTTCTCAATACACATTTGACCATAAATTTTAACCAGTATATAGATACAAATATCATTATGTGAGATATCATTGGATTCCCTGCATG
>JAULKM010000002.1:10891838-10917733 GCA_032355605.1 Rubia tinctorum
GATTTTACCATCTTTTTAGTAGTTTGTTGCATGATAGCATAATTAGCTTACTTTAATAGTTGTGTTGTCTTTCAATTCATAACTTAGGAAAAATCAAGCAAAACCCCCTTTTTTACATACTTATATATATGTGTGTATATTTATTATCTAGGTTTATATCCACCCTTATATGCATGAACCCTTAGGAAAATTTCTCTTCTTTGTGGACGACCCCGACTTACCACTATCTACTTAATTGTATTTAGTAAGCAGTTGGGGCTTATAAATTGTATCTTTGAGAGGTACGACGACGACCTTCCAAGGACCCAGAAGGCAACGTGGTGAAGTACAAGAGGAAAAGGCTACATGCAGCGCCAAGGAGTGGATTTTGATCAAGTATTTGCTCCTATGGCCAGGATAGAAACAGCTCGCTTGCTGCTGGCTCTAGCCGTACAGCGAGGCTGGGAGGTGCACCATATGGATGTCAAATCAGCATTTTTGAATGGAGATCTAACTGAGGAGGTCTATGTGCACCAACCACCAGGTTACGTTGATCCCAAAAATGAGCACAGGGTGTTCAGGTTGCACAAGGCCTTGTACGGGTTGCGCCAGGCGCCGCAAGCTTAGCATGCCAAGCTGGACACAACACTGCTCTCCTTAGGTTTTCGTTGCTGCACATTGGAGTATGCAGTGTACCGGAAGACATGTAGCTTGAATTGTTTACTGGTTGGAGTTTACGTGGATGATTTGATCATCACTGGGGAAAGCACTAAGGAATTAACTTTCTTCAAAAAGAGATGCAAAATGTTTGACATGAGTGACTTAGGCCTCTTGAGTTATTATCTTGGGATAGAAGTCAAACAAGGGGAGAAGGAAATCACTTTATGTTAAAGTTCTTATGCGTCCAAAATTCTTGATGTGTGTGAAATGGCAAGCTGCAAGAATGGCAAGCTGCAATCCATGCTCCACACCAATGATGAATAGGTTGAAGCTAACTAAGAAAGTTCTAGGGGATGTTATTGACCCAACAAGGTACCACAGCATGGTTTGAAGTCTAAGGTATCTGTGCAACACAAGGCTGGATATCAGCTATGTTGTTGGGATACTTAGCAGGTTCATAGAAGAACCTAAGGCACCGCACTGGGCAGCGATGAAGCAGATCATGCGCTACGTGAAGGGCACCATTGGCTTAGGATGCTTCTACAAGAAGACAGACAAGTTGGAGCCTGATTTGGTCGAGTTCAGTGACAGTGACCTTGCTGGTGATACATATGATTATAAGAGTACAACAGGGATGGCTTTCTTCCTTGGTTTCAACCTAGTTACATGGTTGTCCCAGAAGCAGAAGGTAGTTGCACTCTCATCCTGCGAATTATAGTACATTGCAGCAGCGGCAGCAGCGTGCCAAGGAGTGTGCCTGAGTTGCTTGTTGGGCGAGCTCACCAACCGAAATCCAAGGTTGGTGGATCTTCTCGTGGACAATAAGTCCACAATTGATTTGAGCAATAATCCGATGCATCAAGAACGAAGTAAGCACATTGACATTCGTTTTGATTTCATTCGTGAGTGCATTGAAAATGGTTCTGTTGAAATTAGTCATGTTGGTACGAACAAATAGTTGGATAACATCCTGAACAAGCCACTTGGACCAGTCAAGTTCGTCGAAATGAGACTAAAGCTCGGTATAGTTGAAGTGGTTCCATTCAACAAGGTTAGTGGGGTAAATTGTTGAGTTAACCATGTTGCATAAGTAGTGATTATTGTTATTACAACTATTTAGTTCTAGTTAGAGGTTATAAAAGTTACATAAGTTATTAAATAAAGAGAAGTTTTAGTAGTAGGAGGTTGAACAATATAAAAGCTTGCAATAATAGCTTTTAGTGCTAGTTAGTAGTGGTGGGTGGTTGAAGAAGTTACAAGCATGGAATAAGACACATTGCTTAGCCTTCATTAGTAGAGTTAATACTAGCTAGTTATGGTAGGAGCTTATGTAGGTTAGAAGCTAGTAGTATGGTTCTTTATTAGTGTAGGAATAATTTCTAAGTTATTTTGTAATCTATAAATAATAGAATGAAAAATCAGAAAATCTGTATCTTTTCAGCACCAAAATTTTGTCTTCTTTTCTTCCATTTTTCTATCATTATTCCGACAGAAGCATCACCATCATGAAAAAACATACTCCCTCCGTTCCACTATAAATTGCTTAATTGCTATTTGGGAATCAGCTTCACCATCATGAAAAAACATACTTCTTCTGTCCCACTATAAATTGCTTAATTGCTATTTGGGAGTCAAAGTTGTAAACTTTGACCGTAATTATAAATTAATCTATGCTCCGTATGAAATAAAAATATCATGTAAAATATTGTTAGATTAATCTCAACGTCTATTTTTAAAATATCAACTTTTTATGCGGCATTATTATAACTAACTAGAGATATTTACGGTCAAACATACCCATTGAAAATCATAAAAAAAAAATAAGCAATTTATAATGGGAATGAGGGAGTATGTAGTACACGTGACTTGGCACAACTCAGTAATGAAATATGCAGATGCATTGTATATCTTTGGCATGCGTCACGATTCATGAATAAAATTCGGCAATTCGAATCTCTCCGCGAAATTCATCCTCTTGAGAACATTGTATGAATTTGGCGGAGAGCTCCCCTCATCAAACACCAGCTCCAGTAGGATACTTCTTTCGTCCCACCATTATTGGCATTTTTTTACGGTGTTCCATGATCAATGATCATATTTGACCGTCAATAACTCTAGTTTCATTTATCAATTTCACATAAAAATTAATATTTAAAAAATATATGTTAAGACGAATCTATCATGCAATATCTAACATGATGTATTTATTATAAATATATTAGCTCATATTTAGAGTCAAAGTTTTCTAAATTTGACTTTGAAAAATTAAATATGTCAATAATGGTGGGAATGATGGAATACTTAAGCATATGAATATGAATGCTGAGATCATTCATCGATTCAAAACCATATACATAGTGAAAAGGCAGAAATAATGCCACAACACTCGGGATAATTTCGATCACAAGATGAATTTAAAGCACTACTCACGTTGCTTCTCCAACATATCCATCATTGCCTATGTCATCACTGTCCATGATCTTAAGATTCTTAACCTTCAGTTCGGACACATTGTCAAAGACTATAAACGGGAAGGTTTCATTTCATTCTGGATCGAATCCCTTACCTGCATTGAATGTGAATCACAACTTAAAGATCGATTATTATGATACAATCAATTGATCTTAACATCACTTGTGTTTCTTTACACTTTCCATTACATTCACAGGTAATATATAGGCTTCACTTTTGCTTCTTAAACAGGCCAATTCATTTTAGTTGCCAAAATCGTGGCAAAGATCCTGTCCATATAGGCTTCACTAAAGCAAGTTCGCTTGCTGGTAAGCTGCAGCTTAAAGTGGTCCATCGTGGATTTGCTCAGCGATATCACGAACTGCCCCAGGTCCATGGGGAATGAATACTATAGACGATTTGAATTTGCACCAATTTCTTTCATGATATCAAAATACTGCGTGATGAGAACCATATCCCAAACATCCTTAGCTTTTGAGAACCATAACTAGATGAAGTCATTTGGAGGAACTGGCATTTTTGCAATAAATGCCTCAGCTTCAAGAAATTTCCTGAACTTCCAAGAAGAACAACTATGCATACACAATGCTCTATCTCAAATAGGGAGGTAGAAGGAGACAAAGAAGAAAAACATTAAACATGAAACGACGTCATTTCAAAAAATAAGGGATTGAAAAAATAACCAAAATACCCCTAGTTAACATGCAAAGGATCCTTATTATATTATGTTTGAATTAATCCGATTAAAAATATAACCAAAATACTCCCGGTTGACGGCAGAATGCAAAGAATCAACTCATATGGAGGCACATTTTGACTTTTGCCCACTTTCTTACCTTGTTACCTCGATTCAGCTTCTGAACCCTCATCACTTTTATACTCCAAACCTTTGATTCTGCACCCGACTCTGGTGCGGCACGAGACTTCATGAGCTAAAAATCCTTCCAAAACCGTGAGCTTCAATTACCATCCGCAAACTTCCTTGATTCAAGTGCTTGTCCACCACTTATTCCATTGTTACCGAGCACACCCGTCTTATCATCACTTGACTCAACCTCCCTTCCTCGGCATTTTCTAACACTTTATCCACTCCCTCTCCCTCTCGGTCACCTCTCTCATCCAAAGATGCATGCTCAACTTCCTGATTAGCATGGTGAAATTCTGGTTTTATAAATTATCTAGTTTAATCCAATTAATTCGTTCCAACTAAACAAAATACCTTAAACATAAAAGTTGACACACGAGACTTAGTTACGCAGTTCAGTAAAATCATCTACATATGCGGGGTCTTGCCCAGTTCTGAATAAATCCACTAATCAGAAAGACACAGTAAAAAGTACACCACACAATTATACTTATCTTTACTAATTATAACTGTGAATTTTGCAAACTCCCCTCGCTACTGATCCTCCTTGATCATACTACCTCTGATCTCGAAACTCGTCGACGGTGGATCTGAACTTTCCTCAATAGTTTAAGATCACGTTGAAACACAAACGGATGACTCTAAAGTAATCTCGAAATATATGAAAACTTCTTCAATTAAATCCATAAGTAGCTCAGCCAAATTGTTCTGTTTATACCAGTCGCACGCATCAATCTTCTGTGCGAAAATAACATTCCTATTCCATCTCAAATTCTGATTACAATCAAATCCTATGGAACTAATAATCATCGAATTCAATCCCTTAAAATTGGGAATTATAATATATCCAATCAAACCAAATCTCATGCGAAAAGGGATAATATCATATCTATTTCAATTTCCTTAAATCCAATCTAATCACATAAATATAGGAATTGATATATTCTTCCACCAGATTTCCTTTGCTGGCTCTAAAAATTTCCTTTTGATGTTTCAACACATATGCTTCCATATTTGCATAATTTCCACAAATTTCCATTAATTAAATATGGACTTTACAACCTCCCCCTTTGACATTTTGTGAACCTAATCACTTTTTTAACTTTCATCTCACAGACTTATACAAATAAAGATATCAATGATCAAGAAGAATATGATACCCATTTTGGATATTGCAACATCAAATCATAAAATATAATATCTCCCCCTAAATTTAAAAATATCAAATAACTCAACATCCAAAAATCAAAAGCATGTTGGAACATCAGCAGAATACCAAATTCATATTAGAACATCAACCCAACAGAAGAAATCCAACATATCTCCACCTTGGGGCCATAAACATGCCAAAAATCATAAAATCAGACAATCAGTCTTCATTTTCATTTACTGCAGCTACTGGCTATGCTCTCTCTACTTCCAAGACTGATATCTGAACTTTCAGGGCTGCTATCGTAACATCAATAGCAAGCATATGAGTCTCCTTAACCTTTTAGCAGATGTAGATGCAGATCCAGTCTCTGAAGGATTCTAAAGAAAATCCTTAACCTGTCTCAGAGAGAAAGTTCCCTGATTTGCTCAAACATGAGTAGTAGATACAACCAAATCAATCTCCTTAGCCTTTACCTTCTCACCTCAGATCAAATCGGAGATAGTGCATAGAAGTGGCAAAGAATTCTTAACCCTGGAAGATACAGCTTGAGAGACTACATTATCTTGAATCAACCGGTCAAAATTCACTAGATTCTTAGTACCAATGCAGTAGAGCATTTGGCCATTTCTTGGGAAAGAGTTGTGGTATTTGATGAGGGAATCCAGCAGTTTACTGCAATCCAAAATAAACAAAAATACTTGCTGGTCAGACTGGAAGCAGTGGCATTCCCCTGAGCTGAGCATTAAGTCTAAAATTCTCAGATGACCTCTGACATGATCATATCATATGACATCCTCAGAATAGATAGCCTCAAACTCAGGATTAGGCAACCCAAGCAGCTAGTTAATCTTTTCCCCAGAAAATCTTATCACTTTGCCTCAGACATATGCCCACCAGTTATACCAATCAGACTCTGAATCAAGATTTCCTACCGTCACATTTGCATAAAACTCCTACATCAACTCCTGGTTATACTTCTCATAAATTATGGCAGCAACTCGGAATCCCTAGTAATCTAGTAAGGTTGTAAAGTCACTCTCCTTATAGACTCCAAATTAACTGGTCTTTTAGCTAGAATCTTCCTTTGACTCACAATATCCGAACTCTCTTGGTAGTCCACATCATAAAGGTAGAGCTCAATGCATCCTTGACAGACGGTGTTGTCCTTAAACTTCTATCTGCTTCCCTTAATTTTTTAAGGCTGTGGTAAACTTAGTAATGTCTCTTTCCTCTTTGATCTTCTTTAGGGTGGTTGTGTTTCCTTCTCTACTGATTCAACAGTCTGATCAGTATTTTCTTCATTAATTTGCCCAGCCTCTGTTGGAACATTAGTTATTGATGTTGGAACATGACTACTCTAATCTTCAGGTTCCTGTTATTGTGTTGGAACATGAATGCTCTCAGTCTCTTCAGAACATGAATGCTCTCAGTCTCAGTCTCTTCAGCACATCACCATGCCCTGAACTATTTCAATGTGCCTCCTCAGATATTTCAGGATTTTCTCCTCCCGTTCCATGTCTGGTGTTGGAACATAAAACTATCCACCACCCAGATCATAGTCTTCTCCCGCGTCTCGATCTCTCATGTTTGAACATTGGCATCTCCAAATACCTCAGGTTTCTCTATTTCCATATCTATAGCTACTCCTTCTATCTTTAAGTCCTGTGTTAGAACATAACCAACATCCCAGACAGTGGCAGATTTAGAAAATATATTTATTGGGGGCAGATTCAGAAAATATATTTATTGGGGGAACATTAATAATAGTTACTAGTATATTTGAAAATAAATTAAGGGTAAAAATATATTAATGAAACTTTAATCATAGTATAAATAATATATTTTGATATAATTTTACAATATTTTTTTAATAAAAAATCATATTTCAATACCGTTTGATAACTTTTTTTTCAAGAACTCAATATATAGGATATACTTTTTTCAATAAACACAACAAGAAAATCATGGATTAACCTAGAAATATTTCATTCCATTGTCCATGATTAGTACATTATTAAGCGGTATATATTGTATATTTAGATTCCTCTTATCAATAATTTTCTTGCAAAGTATCATGGAAAAAAGGTGCAGACGGACTCTTAAGGCAAGTAATCATATGATTATTATGCTTTATGATGAAGAATGAATAGAATGATAACTTGCAAAAAAATATATTTATAAACATAAAATAAATCGTATAATAATTGTAGTAGAAGATAAAGAGGAAATTTTAGAATATAATACTTGCATCAAGTTTAAAATTTATAATGATGATTGAAATGGATAAGTGAAAAGTTTTACAATTAATAATCTTATTTAGTATTGTTGCCGAAAATTTATCAATAAATAATAAGAGCACATGTACAATTAATTTTTTTTATAATATATATATATATATATATATATATTTTGAACGATTAAGCATTAAAGGAGTGGTTAGTGGGGGCACGTGCCCCCAGTGCCCCACCCTGGATCCGCCATTGATCCCAGGCTTTCAACTCTTCATCATCTGAAACCAAGATAACAGGTGGAAACATTCTCCAGAAGCACGAGTATAGAAGAAAAATACCTTTTTATCCTTTCCAAGAGAGTCCATCATTAGCTTTTCACCCACCAACCGTCACATCAAAATAAACACCATAAAGTCTTATTTTCAACATCACCTTCCAACACTCTTTTTCCGCCTCCATTTTTTAGTTCTTTTTCTCCTTTTTCAATTTTTTGTATTTTCTAATATATGTATAGAAAAATAAAAACAAAAAAAGAGAAAAATGAATAACTCAAGTTCGACAAACACCTAAGTGTTGTCTGAGAAGCTCAAAAGTATAGGAGTCTAACAACTTGGTGAACCTATCCACAAATTGTTTTGATGTCGGAACATAATCAACCACAACTTCTTTCTTCTCTACCAGATTGCGAATAAAATGATGTCTTATATCAGTATTTCGTCTGAGAATATTGTACTAGATTCTTTGAGATATCAATTTCACTTTTTCTGTCACATAATACCAGTAGAGGCCCTTCATTAATACCATAATCCCTCAACATTTGTTTCATCCACAATAATTGCGCACAACAACTCCCAGCTGCAAGATATTCTGCCTCAGCGGTTGACAAGGAGATAGAATTTTGTTTCTTACTCATCAGCTCAATTAAGAAACATCCACGAGTAGTACTTTTGCAATCATCAACTCAATTAGAATCACTAATTGGGCTGAAAAAATATTCAATAATATGAGAGTATTTATTTTTAGAATACTACTAGATACCATACTCTGAAGTCCTACTCACATATCGAATAATTCTTTTAACAGCCGTCAAATGAGATTCCTTTGGATCAGCCTGAAATCTTGCACATATTCCTACACTTAAACATATATCTGGTCGACTTCCTGTAAAATATAACAGGCTGCCAATAAAACTCATGTACAAGGTGTGATCAACTTCTGCCCCCTTCCCATCTTTCAAAATTTGTCCATTATCCCGATGGGTGTACGCATTGATCGAGAATTACTGAAACCAAACCCCTTCACCAAATTCAAAACATATTTACTTTGGTTTATGAACAAAACATTCTTCTCTTATTTCACCTGAAGCCCTAGAAAATAAGTTATTTTTCCCACCATACTCATCTCAAACTTGGCCTGCATCAAATTCAAAAATTATGTACCAAGGATGGTGAAGTAAACCCAAAAAAAATATCATCAACATAGATTCGAGCAATCAGTATATTTGATGATTGCTGAAAAAACAAGTTGTGATCTACTCCCCCTCGACAATATCCTTTCTAGATTAGAAAGGTAGTGAGTTGTTCATACCACGTCCTTGGTGCCTGTTTTAAGCCGTATAATGCCTTCTTGAGACGATACACATATTGTGGGTAATGAGAATCCTCAAATTCTCTGGGTTGTTCCCCATATACCTCTTAATTGACTACTCCATTTAGGAAGGCGCTTTTGACATCCATCTAAAATGAAGTGAATTCCGGAGTACACGCAATAGCAAGTAAAATCCAAATATACTTTAACCTAGAAATCGATGCAAATGTCTCATCAAAGTCCACTCCTTCAGCCTGAGTGTATCCCAGAGCTACCAACCTTGCCTTATTTATTGTAATATTTCCATCAGCATAAGACTTGTTTATGAAGATCCACTTTGTTCCAACGACATTTATTCCTTTAGGACGAGGGATAAGATACCACACATCGTTTCGCTCAAATTAACCAAGTTCTTCTTGTATAGCTGCAATCCAATACTGATCGAGGAGAGCTTCTTTGTAATTCTTGGGTTTAGTGAGTGAAAGAAAATATTTTAGACCTGCAAGTTCCTTGTAGTTATCTCTAGGTATGGATCAAGTTCTTCTTCTACTTGGTTCGGTCTCGACTGATGTTCGAACATGGGAGGGATCTGGAGAGAATTGTGTTCCAACATCACCAATATCATAGAGTCATCGACTTCATCCAAATGAGTCACCTCATCTGATGCTTCAACATCATTTCATACCTTGTCTTAAATATCATCCGATGTTAGAACATGGTGAGAATTTGGTCTTTCATCTTCAGTCATCTACTTCTTGAGTTCATCGATATCATCCACATCCACATTTATAGACTCCATAACCACTTCAATACGAAGGTTGTACACTCTATATGCCCCTCTATTGACCAAATACCTAAGAAATATACCAACATCGTTGTGGTTATCGAATTTTACAACTATGAAAATGTAGCACTTACTTCCAAACACATGAAAATATGACACATTTGGCTTCCTACCCCTCCACATTTTGTACAATGATTTAATGGTGAATATTCTGAGATATACTTGATTTATAGTGTAGCATGCAACATTGACAGCCTTAACCCACCATTTCTTGTGAATTCCTTTCCCGGCTTGCATAACACGAGCCATCTCTTGCAAAGTCTCGTTCTCTCTTTTCACGATGTCATTCTATTATGGAGTAATAGGTGTGGAAAATTCATGTTGAATGCCTAAATCATCACAAAACTCACTGAGGGTCTCTTCCATGTTCATTACAAATTCTAATGATCTTTCCCAACTGGGTTTCCTTTCTCTATTTAAAGTTTGATCACCAAGCTTCTAAAAACATCAAGAATGTCTAACTTTTCTTTAATGAATGCCACCCACATACATCTAGAGAAGTCATCAAGGCACACAAAAATGTATTTCTTGCCTCCCACACTAGGTGTACTCATGGGATCCATCACAGCCATGTGCAGAAGTTCAAGTGTTTTAGAGGTGGTGATACCTTTAACGGACGAGTGAGGTGCCCTGATCAACTTTCCTTGCAAACATGGACCACATACGATATCCTTCTTTTTGGTGAGTGTGGGTATGCCTCGAACTGCCTTCATCTTTGAGATATTCACAAGTATTTTGAAGTTGATAAGACCAAGTTTTCTGAGCCACATTGTTCCTTCATCTTGTTTAGAACTTAGGCATATCACTTATTGTTCCAATAAGTAGTAGTTGTCTGATGGCCGAATACCAGTAAGAAATTTTCATCTCCATGTTTCACGATGAAATTCTCTTTCTAGAAATCTATTGTCATGAGATCATCGCAAAACTGGCTAATACTCATTATCATCGCAGAAACTGAGACATGAGATGTCTAAATGTAGAGTCATGCACCCAGAGCTAGCACCAAAATTGTCCCCTAAACAAAAAGCTCAACCGAAAGAAACCCAGAACCTGGCCTTTTAGAAACCTATCACCCAAAATCAAGTGGGTAATACATCTGGTTTAACCACATCATAGAAACAAAGAGATGCTGAGGCACAGCCAGAAAACCTGGGCAACCAAATTTCACAGCCTAACCATCTGGAAATCATTAGGGAGGCACAACAGAACCCCAATGATGATAGTCTAGTGAACAAACACTCTGGCCATGGGAATGAGACTACTCTCACTAAGCCTCAACAGATATACACAGCTTCACCAACTGAGGGCACACCAAGCTCACCTCAAACTAAGTATCATGAAGAAAAATAATAGAATCACCAACAACAGGAAATCATCAAGTCCAGAAATGTGCAGTGGAATATGCAGTGGAATGTGCAGTGGATGTGCCTGTAAACAGCCTAGTGGAGAAAAAGGAAGGTAAAACTCACACCCAAATTAATGATAGTGATACTAACGATATAGATGATTCTTCAAACGGGTTAAGCCCACAGAGATCAAACAGATTTTCAGTGCTTGGAGAAGATGACTTAGAAGGTGATAGTATCCAATCAAGTTCTGAAGTGCTTCAGCTGGATAAGGTATGTCTTAAACCATTAACTTTAAGCCTAAAACCCATTAAGACAAGGAAAATAACTTTGTTTAGTGAACCAAACCAAATGAACTTTAGATCAACATCAAAAGGCAGGAAAAATAGTTTATAATGATAGACAAAATCATTAGTTTTAAAATACTGGTTTGGAATGTTAGGGGTCTAGATACTTCAATGGATAGACTCAAGAAACTGATTAAGATTTACAACATACAGCTGATGTGTATTTTTGAACCTAAACATAAATATGACCTTGCTGACAGTTATAGAATAAGGCTACATTTTTATCACTGCTATAGTTACAATGAAAACAATACATGGATCTTCTGGAATCAGAATTTCCAAGTAAATATTTTGGCTAAAATTTTGCAATTTACTTCTACAAGTATTAGGTTCTCAGGTTTATAGAAGATATGAATGTTGTTTTCATTCACGCTTCTACTAAAATTAAAGACAGAAAATTATTGTGGAATGAACTAAAATTGATAAATGGAACGAATAAAATCTACATAGGAGACTTTAATGCAATGATTGTTGTGCATGAATACAAAAGACCTAAAAAACCTAGCATGCGTAACATCAATGATTTTAATGAGTTCATTGATCAAAACCATTTAGTACATTTGACCACAGTGGGAAACACTTTCATATGGTCAAATGGAAGGAAACCCCCTACTTTGGAGAGACTTGACAGAGCCCTTAGTAACCAGGAATGGTTACTATTATTCCCCAACAACTCAATCCACACACTCAATAAGCATATCTCAGATCACACTCATATACTATTAACCATATGCAGCAACATTCCATCATCCCCTAGACCTTTTAGGTTCCTTAATGTTTGGTTAACTAGACGAGACTTAAAAGACACTATTATGAATAACTGGGAATTACCACTTAAGGAAACTGGGATGCTGAAGTTTTTTTTAAATTGAAAAGATTAAAAACTGTTTTAAAGATCTGGAATAAAGAACACTTTGGAGATATTAATCAAAACTTGAAAAAGGCTGAGGAGGAACTAAAGCTGCAAGAAATTTTCTATGAAAATAGCAACAATACTATAGATTTAATCCTTCTTAATAAAAAAAAGAGCTCTGTTATTGAGAGCTCTGAATGAGGAAAAGCTTTTTTGGCAGCAAAAGGCTAAAATTAAGTGGCTGACACATGGGGATGAAAATACTAAGTATTTTCATGCCTCAGTGAAACAAAGAAAATTTAAACAATGCATAACAAAGATAAATCTTAAATTGGAATTTGGTTAGATAATCATTTAGAAATAGAAAAAGAAGTTGTCTCCTTTTATCACAAACTCTTAATAGATGACTCTGAGGATAACTTAGATCTTTTCCAGCCTCATTTCACAAATCAAATCCCAATAATTCTCAGCCAACAAGACAATGATCTCCTAACTCAACAGCCCACCCTACAGGAACTTAGAAAAATTGTTTTCTCCCTAAATCAAAACAGCACACCTGGGCCAGATGGATTCACTCCTAGTTTCTTCAAACAAAACTGGGATATTATTGTTGGAGACCTACTAGATGCACCTAGATTTCATGAAAGGCACACAGATCCCACAAGGAATATCAAGTTTATGGATTTGCTTGATCCCAAAAAAAGAAATTCCTGTTTCTTTTAATGACTATAGGACAATTAGTCTATCTAATTTCATTGATAAGGTTTTCACAAAATTTATTGTTGACAAGATTAGTTGCTTACTACTAAAACTTATTTAAAAAAACCAGTCAGCATTTATGAAAGGCCGATATATCTCAGACAACGTTTTATATCTAAGAGAGATGACTGATTTTCTAAATAACAAAGAAAGCATCCTAATTGCATTCTTAAACTGGACATAGAAAATTATTTTGATAGAGTAAAATTGTGTTTTTTACATGTTATTCTTTTAAAATTTAGTTTCAATATACAGTTTGTTGACATCATCAAGGTAACCTCTCAGCTGCATGTTTCTCTTTCCTCATCAATGGTAATCCTGCTGGTTTTTTTAAACCTTCCAGGGGGATAAAACAGGGAGATCCTCTACCCCATATTCTATTTAACTTGTTCTCTGAAGCTTTCTCCGGAAACATTGCTTTTTTCTCAATTATAAATTGGCTCCTTTTGTCTTACCTCATAATGCAGTACCAACCTCCCATCTAACCTATGCAGATGACACATTGATTTTTCTACAAGTTACACCTCTGAGTTTAACTAGATTAAAGGATTTTTTAGAAGTATTTGAAACAACTAGTGGCCAAAAGATAACGTACTCTAAAAATAGTTTCTACAGATGTAAAAAAGCTTCTAAAAACAAATCTATTTAGTTAAGTCTAAGCTAGGTATGACACAAGGATCCTTTCCTTTCACTTATTTGGGATGCCTTATCTTCACAGGTAGGCCTAGAGATATGATAAAATGTTAAGTAATTGGGGAAAAAGTTTATGTATGGCTGGAAAATTGATTCTAACCAACACTATAATGTTTGTCATACCACAATATATTTGGGATGTCATGGTACCACCTAACACTGTCATTAAATATTTAAAAATAAAATTTTCGACCTTTTTCTGGGGGGGAAATGAGTATGGCAGTAAATATTTTTGGAAAAGCATTAAAAATATGTCCTTTCCAACAATAGAAAATGGACTAGGACTTAGAAATTTCAGAGACATAATTGATGCTTTTTCACTAAAACTTTGGTGGAAATTCCAAATAGGTAATACACTTTGAGCTCAATTCCTTTGGTCTATACCTAACACACTTAGGAAATCACAAACTTGGAATATGATTGTAAAATGTAACATGTTAGCTGAAGCAAACACTAGGGTAATACATGGAGATGGTACTTCTAATTTCGATACTTCGAATTGGACCGGTTATGGTTGTCTCCAAGAATACCTTGATCCGATATCTACACTACCTATGCAATCACCAATTTTTGATTTCATAAGCAACGAAAATGGAATATTGCCACTGCTATAAAAGCTACCATATAATATTTTCAATTTTTTGCAGGCTGCAGAGTTAACACCATAAAGACCTGACAGGCTAATTTGGAAGCCTTCCATTAGTGTAGTTTTCACATACAAGTCATCTTTCCAAACTATAGCTCAAAGGAGAAGGCCATTGAGAATCCTTCAAAATATTTGGGACAAAATCATTCCCAGGAAAGTTTCAGTTTTCTTATGGAAACTTTCAAATGATATTCTGCCTTTTGATGACATCCTTTATTTCTCTAAAATTAGTCTTGCATCTAAATGTCCATTATGCAATAATATGGATTCTATGAGACACTTTTTTTATTTCATGTGAGTTGCCTGCACGGATTTGGTCTTTTTATGACAACCTACTTGCAATTAGAACTCATATGTTTCACTCAATTTTTTTATAGCATACTATTGGACCAAAATAGGGGAAACACTAATACACTCACATCTCATAACAATAACCCCTGCTTTTGTCTACTGGAACCTGTGGAAATCAAGAAATAAAATACTCTATAAAAGTACTACCCCTTTTTTCATCCATAATTGAATAAATCAGAGTGGATATATTTGGTTGCTTTTATAGGAAGACAATTTTCTCTACCAAAAACTCTGATTTGTTATGGTTTAAGAAAGGATTAATGCCAGCCATAAGGCCTCCACCTAAACCTATAAATAGGATCGTAAAATGGAAGAAGCCAGCAGAAAAAAAAGTCAATATGGACGCCTCTTGGAACTCAAAGGATAATCAGTGTGGGATTGGTATAGTAATAAGAGATAACAGGAGATTTGTAATCAGAGCTGGCCTTAAATGTCTATCTGCAACCTCAGCTTTAAACTCTGAAATTCTTGCTTTAGCGCAGGGCTTCAATTTTGTATCATCTTTGTGTTTGACAGCTTTTACTTTAGAAACAGACTGTTTGATGGCTATAGAGGTTGTTAGAGACCCTCTAAAAGCTCCTTGGAACATATATCATCTGGTATATGCTATTCAACAACTTCTAAAGCATGTCACTATCACACACACTTTCAGAGAGGGAAATAAGTTTGCTGATGCGTTATCAAAACTAGCTAATTAGTCTCACAATTTGCAACCTTCAAGTTTATTTTCTGATCTGAACAAAAATATCAAGCTTCTAATTGAACCGGATAGGGTAAACTTACATGCAATCATAATTGAAAAGAGGAATAGATGCTGTTGATATAATTTTATTACGCAGGGAAGGAGGATGGATGAAAGCTTTGCTGATAAGGTTCTATGAAGCAGAAGAAATCTAGAGCAGATTGTTACAATTTTTGAATAGAATTGGGAGCAGAAAGGAAACATTTTGGAGAAGTAAAGGACCAAGAAGATGGAATGAACTCTGGAACGAGCCAAAGGCCAGGAGATGCTGTGCATATATCAACCGAATGAGAGCAAACTTAGACTCTCATATCTCTTGTAGATTTTTTATAAATCAATTTATCACTTATTGTATATTTTGGCTTCTTACAAGAAGTAATTATTTAGAAAAAATTGAAAGTCTGGCTGAATGTTTCAACATCGACACAAGAGGTGGAGGTGTTACATTCGGGAACACTACCAATTGTTTTGCTTAATAGCATTATGGCTTGCAATAGGCAACCATTTGGCCTTTTCAAGGCATTTTGTACAAGCTTTACTAACTGTCATTCTTTTTAAGTAACGAAAGTTACTAACTGTTTTGGAGAACCTAATAAATATCTATCCCATTAACATGGGTTTCAAAAAAAAAAAATCCAAATCTTATTAAAAAGCATTACTGATTATTCATATTTTCTATTATTGCCTCAAACAACTAATAACTAATATATACAGTTACAAGAAGAGGACATGCGAAAATGGGATTTGATTGGGGAATAAGGAAGGTTTTGTTGCTTCAACTTGAAGATAAAAATCGCATAATTGGAAGCAATTCATCTCAATTTTCATCTCAGTTGGGAATATTGGGAAAAGATGGAAACAAATTACCCCTTACTTTTACGGATTGGAGAGCAGTGCCTAGTACTCAAAAGGATATTATTTGGGATGAAATTAGGTATTCTGTTTATTTCAAATTTCATGGTGTTCAATTATCATCACTTTTCCACCATTATTATAAAATTTATATTCAATGTACATTAATTTACATGATTTGCATACAGGACAATACAAACTTGACGGACACTTACAAAAACAATTGTTTGAAGAAACTTGGAAGAGTTTGGAGGGATTGGAAGAATTAAGTTAAAGCAAGACATTTTACCCCAAATAAGCATATCTGCTTTACTATTCAAATATGCGAATAGAGTTGAAACTGATCAATGGCTTATATTGGTGAACTATTGACTTTCGAAGAAAGCAAAGGTTGGTAAAAGACCATTTGTAGTGTTAAATGTAACTGCATTTTTATATATAAATTATCTCACTAAATGTATCTCTATTTATTTCACATCTCAGACAATTAGCAAGAACAAAAGGATAGCCGAAAGAAGATCAAACTTCCTGTTAGACTTGGAAGCAAAAACATTGTAGAAGAGGTATTGCACAAAAAATATTCACAATATTATTTTCTTTTCAATTGATTTTATTATATAAATGCATAACATTATTGTGAATTTTCTTTTCAATTTTGAAATAGTTATGCCAATAATTTGGGAAAAAACCATCCAAATCGGACCTATTCATATATACAAGAAAGGGAAAGTCAGCAAAACCACTAGATAAAAGTACTCAAGAAAAAAATAGTATGTAATCTTTTTCGTTTCCTTTTTTTGTGTGAGTATTCTTAGCATGTGGTAATTGAACATATTTTCTCTTTCGCGTTAAGCTCTATTGATGGTTTATGGTTTTGATCAATTTGATCAAGGCTCTCTGAGTTTTCTGTATTAATTTTTATCTTGTTTTACAAGAATTGAAGAAATAACTACCCGAACAATTAAGAGATGATATTGATGCTAATAATGAAATTTATGAAAATGTTGTTGGGAAAGAAACTCCTGGATGTTTACGTAGTTGCAATGATTTTCAAAGGGTAAGAATTTGATTTTCACATCGAGAGAAAAATTTGATCGACCACTCCAAGAGAAATCCAATGCAGTAGTGGTGAGTGTTCGAAAGAATTTTGAAGATGACCTATCTAAATTCAAGAATAATTGTTTCTAAAAATGGAGATGCTTCAATCTCGACTCAACATGATAGAGAATCAGAATGTGCACGTAAGTAATCATTGTGCTTTTCTTATTTCTTTTCAATTTTTTTATTGTATTCATAATTTTATATTATCGTTTATTAGGTAGAGGGGTCCTCAAATTCAAGATGTATAGTAGCCCTTATTAATGAATCATCAACTCAAAAGTTGGGTAGTTTAGAGACTTCTCAACCAAATGAACATTGTGAGATACTAATTTCCATAAAATTGACTTCTTAATATTATTTTAATTAGTTAATGTTTCTTAATTTTTTGATAATTATAATGTTTATCTTATTAGATCGGAAAAGAGAGAGAAAATTCAGAGGAGGAAAACAAAAATGCTAGTTTAGATGGCAGATCATCAAAACCACAGGTAATTTAGTATTTATAATCAATATTATTTTACAAAGTAAGTGCACAAAATGTTATTATTTATTTTACATGTTTCTTAGGAAAAAATGATAAAGGCAAAAAGGAGCAGTAAGAGGAAGGCGACACAATGACTTTTGTGTTAATATTGCAATATAGAGTTATCATTGTAATTCCAGTCCAAATTTATTAGATTATCTTTGAATGATGACTTTGAAGAGGACTACTTCGATTTTGGATATTGATTGTTAAAGAAATATTCTCTCTATTAATTTTAATACATCTCTAGACATCAAGATTTATATTAAAATTATCTTTATTATTTGTATATATTGCAACATTGTTCGTGAATATATAACATATATATTGTATAATATATAATCGTACACATATCGAATCATATGTCGTAAAACACGTGAAATGAATACAACAAATACAAATTTGTGTTGTAATTTCATGTCACTGAAACTAAAGATAATATATATGACATATAAAAATGACAATTCGTAAGTGATGCAAAATGTGTTACATAATTTGTGACTAATAATTATTATATGCGACACATATTGTGTGTGTCGTAGAAGTTTATGACTCTTCTCTTATTGTTATGTGTTGCAAAATAGCATCACATAAATTATTGTATAGCATATAATATCGTAAATTACAGCCCGTAGTGTTAATCAAAGCCGCATGATGTGCCCCAAATAACTACGTCACAAAATATAGAATCACACATGATGCATCGTAAACAGACATGTAATAAAATTAATGAACACTGATTTAGTCGCACATGAAATGCATTAGTAAGCTTTATTAATGCACAATTTGTTGAATATAGTTATGCATCACTACATTTAAATAATGCACAATGTGTTCTAAACAACAATGTGCCACTAAATGAAAATGATGCAAAATATGTCGCCAAAAGAAATGCGTCGATGAATGGATATGGCGCATTATGTGTCGTAAACATACATGCGACACTATATTTAAAATGACGCATAATATGTCGCAAACAGTTATGCATCACTAAATGAGATTGACGCAAAATATGTCGCCAAAAGAAATGTGTCGATGAATGGAAATGACGCATTATGTGTCGTAAACATACATGCGGCACTTCATTTAAAATAACGCATAATATGTGGGAAACAGTTATGCATCACTAACTGAGAATGACGCAACATATGTCGCCAAAAGAAATGCGTCCATGAATGAAAATGACGCATTATGTGTCGTAAACATACATGTGGCACTTCATTTAAAATGACGCATAATATGTCACAAAATAGTTATGCATCACTAGAGTTAAATGGCGCAGATTATGTCGCAATAGTTTGCGACACATAATATAGTGACAAAAATGTGTCCTAAATTTTACGTCACAATTGAAAAAATGTGACGCAAAATTTTCTACATGGGTATACGTGTCATAATAAAGTGTGATGAAAACTGTGTCGCAAATTAACATTTGTGACACTAAATCACTGATAAGCGACACGGTTTGCATGTCGCTAAAGGTCATGTTTGTTGTAGTGGGAGAAGAATCCATAGTGGAGTGCCCGAGACGTAATTCTTTACGAGGAATGAATATAACTGCACAACGGCGGTGCCGTTGTTCACTTCATTAATTACGGAGGTGGTGTTGATAGAAGAAAATGAGAGCACCTCTGTGTGACACACACAGGGGAAGTGTTGACTATTGATCCCACTACGTGACATAAGTATTATGATAGGTTTATATGTCTTGTACTTAATTGAATCTAGGATCGAAATATACTACTGGTCATTTAACGCAAATATCCCCAAGTGCTAGTTCATACAGTTTACTCTCTCATCCTTGCATGACTGAAGTTGATAGATAATCCTCCCCCCCAAAAAAACCTTGTTTTGCGATATTAACTATTCGTGACACGTGATCGGATTGACAACCCGATTGCGGCTTTGCGTATTTAACATTTAAAGTCTTAACATCTTTGTGGATTACCTCAAATTTGCCACTATTTACCCATTGTTAGTTTAGTAGTAAGAATGGAAGTAATATATAAATACTATCTTTGATCTCCCAGCGCTCCGCGGGTTAATTGTCTCAAAAGTAAGACACGCAGAGTAAGGATCTGTCAATAACATCACTAGCAACTTGTTCAAAATAGTGAATGAAGAATCATCAAAGCAATTAATAACATTCATATTCCAAGTCAACTTGCTAATAAACAGCAAATTGTTAATAATTTGTGGAACCACCAAAACATCAGACAAAGATAATAAATCAGAGACTCGAGAATGACCAACATGGGTACTAATAAGAACATAACTATTACCAAAAATAAGACGATTGTTATTAGAAGAAGGAGTCATGCGATCAAGAGCAGACTCAGAAAAAGTCACGTGGTTGGTTGCACCAGAATCGACTATTCATTGAGCATGCAGAGGAGAATGCGGTAAAGAGCCAGGAGGAAGAGCTTAAGAGACCAAGTGATGACACATCGAGGCAATCTGACCAAATTTCTCACACCGCTGACACTGCAACTAATACCATTGACCGTGAGGTTTAGAGCAAGAAAAAACAACATGACCCAGAACGTCACAACATTGGCATCGTTGTTACTCAAGATGAGCTATAATACAAAAACTATTTTCTTTTGGAAAAAATAAATTTGGTGCTGACAAGGCGCTAATGAGGCACTAACTAAGAATGCTGACTAGGCGCTGACAGAGAATGCTGATTGGGCGTTGATCTCGCGAGAAAAAGACACTCGCGATAAATTGAAAATATCGCGAGAAATGGCCATGTGTGAGAAATCACTGCAAAGAGGAAACACGCCTGAACACACGTGCTGCAAAGGCGGGCGCATCTGAAGAAGTTTCGCGCATGAGCGTCACGCACCTGCAGAAAAGAGAACTGCTATCTAGAGTTTACTAGAGAAGAAGATCGGAAGGAGAACGAAAAAAATTGCAGTATAAATGTTGGAAGATGGATGCCGCCAACCGAATTGGACCGATCGCATAGCATGAGCTTGCGATCAACAGTCAACGTTCAACCAAATTTGATTCGAGCAGAGGTGACAGAACCTCGGGGAGAGATAACAGGCGAAGATCGAAAGAAACAAGAGAAAACAATCAGAGAGCGGAGGAAGACGAAGGCGGTGAGCGACGGCTGCCAGTGTCGTTGATTGAAAAAAGGACGTGAAGATGTCGGAAATTTTGGGAAGAGAGTGATAAAATCCAGGAATTTTTAGAGAAACCTTACTAATACCATGATAGAAAGTAAAACCACAAATAATAGTGACCGTGTGTATTCATATATACAGCGAGTACAAAGGGTATAAAAAGTTTAAAAAAATATGGAACATGATATATACAAAACCAATCAGAAAAGATATTTCTTTCTTATCCAGATTCTAAATCAATTTCATCTTTATTACTATCTCACATCTTATGCATTGAGAACAATGCAAGGTTTATGTTTGGGGTAGGGGGTTTAGATGTTACTTAATGGTGTTTGTTTTCTTGTAGTGTGGAAGTCACTTTTGAAGCAATTTGTGTTACTTGAAAATCCAAAAAATAAAAAAATAAAAAAATATCCTGTTAAGTCAAAAACCCCGAAAGAGAGATTTAGGCAAAATTGGGAGGTATGGATAAGTTGAAAACACGAAAGGGCAACCTATGCAAAAATTAAAGAGGCCAAAAGGTGTGAAAAAGGTAGGTGTGAGGTTTGAAAGAAAATGATATTTTAGGATGAAAACCCGAGAGTAATACTAGGCAAAATGAGAGAAATTAAAATGAGAGAAATTAAAATATTATTATATGTTTTTCTTGTGATGTTTATTTGGTAGTTTATTTGGTAGAGTAAACTAGTTCTCAATTTTCTTTGGAACTTGATAATAAGAATGATTTGTTGGTCGGTTTAGAACACCTTAGGTTTGGGACGTTAGAGTACGACATTCTTGTATGTTGGGGTTAAGGTAGGCCTAGAAATAAAATGTTGGATGTTTTATGAAAAAACATTTTTACCCCTTCAAAATGTTAAAAAAACCTAAATTTAATGATTTGACTAAATAGAAGTGGCACTGCTTAATATATTTTTTTAGTTCAAATGGTAAGAATGTTTGAAAATAAAATGGAAAGATAAAGGTAACTGGTGAGGCCATTGAATTCTTTTGCCTAATTTATTATTTAAATCTTAAAACTAAGTGGAATGGAATGAGCTAAGACACAAGTCCACAAGGTTCAGTTAATATTACAAATCAAGCGAAAGTGTGAGTTGCAGCTAGAGGCAGATTTGGTTCTCAGGGCCTACTCTGTCTTGCTTACAGGCAAGGCAGGTAGCTTCAACTTCAATATGAGGGGGTGGGGATTAGGCCTGGCCGCCATAGCCTACGTGGGCGTGGACTATCTCCGCCACCTATCTCCGCCGTGGCATGGGCGGCTGCAACCGCTCTTGTGGGCTGTTTTTGCCATTGCCGCCATTGTTCGCGTTCCTTTTTACAAGCACTGGTCGGCTGAGCTGCGATCTGCTCTGCCCTTTGTGTTTTCCTTGTTATTCATGCTCTCTGCTCTTCTCTTTGAGGCCATTTCCGTGCGGTCTGTGACGGTTGTTCTTGGCGGTGATTGGCACAAGTAAGTTTCTTGAGCTAGCAAAGCCGTTGGTTTTGCAGGTTTTGGGTATCGAGTTGGAAAGATTGTGGGGTTAGGTTCTTGTGCACGGCAATTAAGATGGCTTTGTTGAAGTTATTTGGAAATAATTAGTGTTTCTTGAATTGCTTGGATTGGTTTTCTTATTGCTTTTTGCAAGTTTGCATTTTGCCTTATCGGGTTGGAGCAAGGCCTTTCTCTAGAGCCTGAGCTTATGTGGACTTCACATTTAGTTTAGTTTAGTTCAGCGGTGATTTAATTTGGTAAAATTTAGCTTTATTTAGTTATATTATTACTATTTTTCAACACGCTTATTTTTAGTTTAGTTCAATTCAGTTTAGTTCAATTTAGATCGTTTTAGATAAGCTACAAAGAACAAGGCCTCACAAGTCTAGCAGTATACTTATAATAGAGATTTGATTGATTTTAGAGATTTTATCTCATTTTTCAATCCAACAGATTATCCATCATATTATCTAAAATAAGGATTTGGCTTTTTGTTGTGGAGAATTTTATTTTAAAGAATGAAAAATCAAATGCAAACATTCGTTTATGAGTTAAATGATTGCATAATTTTTTTACATAAAAACTTTAAGCCTAATTATCTTAATTTCTATAAATATGTTTTGGAGTGATTAAAGTTATTATTGAAATCAAATTATAAAAATAATCATTATCATTTTATATACTATCTCAAATGATGATGTAACATAGTAGAAAATTTGTTGGGGCTGAAGTAAAAAAATATGATGAATATTTTTTTAATTCCTTTATTTAGAGAAAATTTTGCAAACCAGTTGTACTTGCTCCAATGATGTAAATGTAGGTGACATTTCAATAACTGAAATGGAAGTTAAGCATATTGCCTTCTGTATGTATTTCCTTCTAAATTTGTTAATGAGGGATAGTTATTGTGGCTAAATTTTCATGATTAGGAATATAATGGCTTCTAACTTCCAGTGCTAACAGTACGACTGATGTCCCCAACTTAGTTGCTTTGTAATTTTTGGGGATGTGTTGGGCTTGCTCTAATGATGGAATCATGGAAATGTAGGTGGCGTTTTGCTAACTAAAATGGAAGTTAATCCTATTGCCTTTGATATCTATATCTATTCCCTTCTAAATTTGTTAATGATGGATTATTAATGTGGCTAGATTTTCATACTTAGGAATATAAGGGCTTCAAAACTTCCAATGTTGACAGTCTGTCAGATGTCCGGAACTTAGTTTCCTTTGTAAATTTAGATCTGAGCTAGGACAAAATGTGCAAGAAAACAACAGATGTCTTTAGCTGGACATATGGACATCTTTTCTTTGTTCTTCATGTCCCTACTTAAAGCAGTATACATTAAATTTCGTGCTTTCCTTGTGAACCATACTTTGCTTTTCTTGAAAAATCTCTATCTTGGCTTTTACACACGCAACCTTTTTTTCTGGATTAGACTGTAGTCTGACCACCATTGCTGCATTAGTTAGCTTTTCCTACTGTAACATAAGTTTAATTGTGCTGCTGGCTGCCCTCCGAGAGTAATGTTTTCATTAATAAATTTGAAAGGGAAATCTAGTGTTGGAAGTTACATCAATGAGTACATCAATATGCCATGTTAAATGAACTTGTAAACCTGAGACTTCCAAACCAGGGAAAAATGAAGGGCTCCATTTTCTAATAATCTAACAAGGTATGAAGGCATGATAGAAATCCTAAAGGGTTCTTTCAAAACCCATTATCCTAAAGTATTGAGTGGAGTTTTCCACGATCAACATTAGAATTATGGGCTACTGTCATAAAGCCAATTGGTACTATGTATGAGTGACCATGATCTTATATATTGAGTCGTAAATCTGTGAGACTCTAACACGCTCCCTCCCTCACGTACAACGGTAATAATCATCGCTTAAAGGGGTCACGGGACCGTGGGCTCTATAACCATGTTAGAATCATGGGCTCCTATCATAAAACCAATTGATAGGACCCCATGATTCTAATACCAGTGTATAATGTTCAGTGTATGAACATTTGATTCTTTTTCCTTTGAAGTTCGCATATTACTTCTTTACTTTTGTTAATTAGGAAAACATTCTTTCTGTTTTTCTCCTTAATCCTTATGGTGAGAGAGGGAGTAGAAGATTTATTAGCTCTTTTGATCTTTCAAATATCATTTCTTTTTGGGGGAAGATTATGCTTTATAGCTAAGAGTAAGAGGGTGAATGGAGATGATAGAGAACGATGGAAGATTCTAAGACTTGTGAGTGTGTTTGTGTGTGTGTTTGAGAGAGAAAGAGACGGCTTTAGTGGACTTTCTGTTGAAGAAAGAGAAGCTGATTGAGAGTAGAATTGCGATGGAATTAAAATTCTATTTATAGAATCTAGGCAAAGTTCTCCTGGTTTAATTGTCACTTCCCTTATCCAATAAAGAGGGGAACTTTCCCATTTTGAAAAGAATGTATATTGTTCAACATTTTAGTAAGCTGTTGATCTTCAGGGCTTGCTTTCTTCCTCCTGGACAGTGCTCATGAGGGCATTGCAGTCTGCCCTTTTCGAGAGCCCTAAAAGTTGTCTAGGTCTGGCAGCCATAGCTTATGTGGGCGTGGACTATCTCCGCCACTTGTCCCCTCTATGGCACATCCGGTTGCGGTCGGTTTTGTGTGCTGGTTTCACCATTTCAGCTGTATCTCGTGTTCCGTTTTATAAGCACTGGTCGGATGAGCTACACTCTGCTTTCCCCTTTGTGATGTCATTAATTTTTATGCTCTTTGCTTTTCTTCTCGAAGTCATTTCCGGGCGGTTTGTCACAGTTGTTCTTGGCAGTGATTGGCACAAGTATGATTCTTATATTACTCTTTTGACCTTATATTAAGGTGGCAAAATTCTGGTTTTTTGGGGGGTTTCTGGGTTTTCAGGTTTTGAAGTTTGGTGTTAATTATTGAGAGAGGTAGTTAAGATGGTTATGTGGGTTTTGTTTTTCTTGAAATTTGTGTTCGGAAGTAATTAGTTTTGCTTGAGTTTCTTGATTAGCCTCAATCAGTATTTACTTTTTCAGTAAAATTTGATTCTGTTCTTGTGTGTGAAAGAATAATTTTGGCTCTTTAGATTCTATGATTATCGTGTTTTGTTGGTATTTCTCGATCATGAAACCTCCCTTTTCTCTTCCCTTCTAAATTTGGTCACTACTAGCGTACATAAACATGCATTATCAGAAGAAACAGATAGAAATTTAATGGCTTTTAACTTTGAAGTTTCTTGTCAGGTTTGTTCCACTGCTGACAGATGTCAAAATTTGAGTTTCCATTAGTA
>JAULKM010000002.1:10917833-10929145 GCA_032355605.1 Rubia tinctorum
GGCTTTAGTGGACTTTCTGTTGAAAAAAGAGAAGCTGATTGAGAGTAGAATTGCGATATAATTAAAATTCTATTTATAGAATCTAGGCTAAGTTCACTTGGTTTAATTGTCACTTCCCTTATCCAATAAAGAGAGGAACTTTCCCATTTTGAAAAGGATGTACATTGTTCAACATTTTAGCAAGCTGTTGATCTTCAGGGCCTGCTTTCTTCTTCCTGGTCAGTGCTCATGAGGGCATTGCAGTCTGCCCTTTTCGAGAGCCCGAAAAGTGGTCTCGGTCTGGCAGCCATAGCTTATGTGGGCGTGGACTATCTCCGCCACTTGTACCCTCTATGGCACAACCGGTTGCGGTCGGTTTTGTGGGCTGGTTTCACAATTTCAGCTGTAGCTCGTGTACCTTTTTATAAGCACTGGTCGGATGAGCTGCACTCTGCTTTCCCCTTTGTGATTTCATTGATTTTTATGCTCTTTGCTTTTCTTCTCGAAGTCATTTCTGGGCGGTTTGTCACGGTTGTTCTTGGCAGAGATTGGCACAAGTATGATTCTTATATTACTCTTTTGACCTTATATTGAAGTAGCAAAATTCTGGTTTTTGGAGGTTTTCTGGTTTTCTGGTTTTGAAGTTTGGTGTTAATTATTGAGAGAGGCAGTTAAGATGGTTATGTGGGTTTTGTTTTTCTTGAAATTTGTGTTCGGAAGTAATTAGATTTGCTTGAGTTTCTTGATTAGCTTCAATCAGTATTTACGTTTTCAGTAAAATTTGATTCTGTTCTTGTGTATAAAAGAATAATTTTGGCTCTTTAAATCCTATTATTATGGTGTTTTGTTGGTATTTATCAATTATGAAACCTCCCTTTTCTGTTCCCTTCTAAATTTGGTCACTACTAGCGTACATAAACATTCGTTATCAGAAGAAACAGATGGAAATTTTATGGCTTTTAACTTTGAAGTTTCTTGTCAGGTTTGTTCCACTGCTGACAGATGTCAAAATTTGAGTTTCCATTAGTAAATTTGTATCAGAGCTGAGGACAAAATGTGTTAGTAAACAACACACATGCAGGACTGGTATTGTTGAATTGTGTATGTGTAAGAAGAGATTTTGTTCTTTCCAGTTTAGCCATGCTTTGCTTTTCTGGAAATGTATTTTGGAAATCTAGAAAAAGAGTCACAATATGATGGAGCCGTGCTGAAAAGGATTTATTCCCAGGAATTTTGTTGATAAAGATATACTAGGCTCAGAGTTGGAGAGCACTGTATACAAGGCTGCTGAATTACGATTTCACCTTGTTTTGGTTTTTCTAAATTAAATATCTTTCATATATTTAGTGCCCTTTCTTTTTAAACTAGCTCATCCGCCTTATTTTCCCCTGCACTGTTTTCTGCATGAGTATCTTAGGCCTTCATCAATCATCTTTTGCTGCTGGAAAGCCTGGAATAGGAGTCAGATGGTTCTACTGCTTTCCTCTTGGGAAATGAATGCCTTGCTTATTAAATTCTGAGGGATATTAGTGTGAGCAAAGTATCTATGGGTTCAACATGTTGAAAAAAATATTGAATTTTGTGAAATACTTCAACTACCTTAATATTCATAGACTTTGAATGTAATATAGGAAGTTAATAGGAATCAGACAAGTTGCTAGTGTTTTGGCTTAGATTCAGTGGCTTGTAAATTGGTCTGTTCAAAGGGCTCTGACTTTTAGAAGGATTTCATTGTAGTTAATTGGCTTCATATTTTTCGACAGTTCTGCCAAGCCTCTTCCAGATGTTGGCCAGTGGCTACTGCTTGCCTGGAACGAGAAGCTGCCACAAGTTGCGGTCAATGTGTTGAGAGCTCGTATTATTGGACTACACCATTACCTAATGCTGTTTGTGATGCTGGGTTTCTCAGTGTTATTCGACTCAATTGAAGGTCCTGGTTTGGGGCTGGGCGCAAGATACATGTTTACCATGGGTGTTGGACGAATTCTTCGAGCTTTGGCTTTTGTATCAACCATTTTGCCATCCCCTCGGCCCTGGTGTGCATTGTCTCGCTTCCATGTACCTGCATACCCTCATCATTGGGCTCAAAAATATTATGTTCCATATGCAACTGATTCACAAGCTATTCGCGAAGTTATTCATTATGACATGGCCTATGGTATTTTGCCACTTCTGATGAATTTTAATCTTTTCATGTGTCTGAGTGTTTATACTTTGCACCAGCACTTAGTATGTTCAAATTTTCTTATACTCTGTCCCGTAAGTGGCCAAATGTAATGTTCTCTTGGCACACGATTCTTTTGGAGTCTTGACTACTTTTATTATACCTAGTTTCTTTCTTTATCATCCTGCTAGTTTGTTTCTGCAACTGCGCAGAAGAGCATGGTTAAACATTTTCTGAACTTTGCCTAGACTACTTTTATGCTATCCTCCTTCTGAACTATGCTCATGTAATTTTTTGTTGTGCAGCTGATCCTGGACAGTATGGTCTCGAATTCCGTCCTGACTGGGGCTCAATGAGCTTCCTTATTGACTTTTTGCGGCCTACAGCCCCTGATGGTTCTTCTCCATGGTACCATCTGCTAAAGAAAGCTGGAGGTGGCTGCAATGACCTAATATACAGTGGCCACATGCTTGTATCAGTTCTAACAGCTATGGCGTGGACGGTAGATTTCGATGCACATTTTTTCCCATTGTTTTCATGCTAACATCAGTACTAAAACAGTGAAGGACTTGACGAACAAGGCTAATCTTGTTGTGGTGAACAATTGCAGGAAGCTTATGGTGGCTTAACCTCCATTCTCATCTGGCTGCTGGTACTGCACAGTGCACAAAGAGAAATTCGCGAACGGCACCATTACAGTGTGGATTGTCTTGTTGCCATCTACATGGGAATCTGTTTATGGAAGATGATAGGCCTTTTCTGGCCTACTAAGGATGCTTCCAAACGTCGGAGACTAGACAAACTGGATAAAGTTCAGAGCAAACTGATGCAAGCGGCCAAGGACTCGGATATGGACAGAGTCAAACAACTTTTGCAGGAGGTTGAAGTAAGCAGTCAAGTGCAACAGAGTCCCAAGAGCAGGGCTATGTGGGTGTTTTCGGGGGCAACTATTTTTTGCACCATTACGATGGTTCTTCTTGCCTTCTCATTAACGGCGGATGGCTAACTTCTGCGATTGTTTCTTGGACACATACGGGGTAGATTCATTACCTTGACTTCCACTTTCTAATGGGAAAATATGCGAATCTTTAGAGTCATGTTATTTGAATTTAAACAATTCACATGCATTTGAATGTTTATCCGCTTGATTTGTGTCACCCACCCACCCATATATTGTTATTTTTAGAGGTTTAAATGTCGCATTGTTCTTTGATTTTATATTATCTCCATTAGTTTGATGAAGAGTGACACATTTTAATTGGGATTAGTCTTCAAATGCAGCATTTTCATAAGTTATGGAAGTTATACTTTTTAAATTAAACACGGAGATAAGATTCAAGGAAGAAAGAAGTGTTTCCACGCATGCCTTTTAATTTAAATCATTATAAAAAACACCTATTATCTCAGTTCTACATGCCTTTTACCTCGATTTTAGGTCCTTAAAAAATTGAGGTAAATATCGCTGTGGTAAAAAGTGCATTTTTTTGTACCTCGGTCCAGAACCAAGATAAAAAAGTACCTTTTATCTCGGTTTTGGACCGACGTCAACAAGTTTTGGTAACCGACGTCGGTTTAAGGAAGAAGGCCGACGATTGGAGTTCGTAGCTGCGACATTCTTCAAAACGACATCGGTGTGCATAAGGAGCGACGTCGATGATAACAAGAATGCAGACAAGGGGACTGCAATTGCTGCGAGATCACCAATGCTGACATCGCGGATAAATGACAGTGATGTCGCAAATAATATTACGCGAGATCGCATGCTCCAGGGCACCATCGTCGTGTGTCTGCTGACTTGGAAGGCTGTTAAATAAGACGTCTTATTGTATGGCCGACGTCGCAAAAAAATGCTGTCGGTTTATGCGACGTCGGTAAGGTTTCGTTACTTCACTGGTTTGTGCGACTTCGCGAATTAGTCTTGGTGATATTGGTTCTCGTACAATATTATAACATTTAATATTTGATTACACAAACAATTGTTCGTTGATAGCTGTTACATGTTACTTAATGTCCCACAACTCGTGAAATGTTTTAACATCATACAACAATCAATTGTTGTGCAATTAATGTCAGAAAGGATGAGAATGCAAGGAACCAACAAAACTAAAACATATATTACAAATACATGTTAGAATACATTAAAATAAATGAGGTTGATATGAAATTAAAACATTAATTGTATTGAACCTACATTGTCTGTTACACATTGAAAAACTATCGATAACTCTTTTTGTCCTATTACAACGAATACACATGAAAAAAGTTAGAATTGGGCAATCCCCAAGTGACATACACATAATATAGTCATATGCAGACGACATTAATCTCAACATGGAAAAGTACTTGATCTGCTTTAAAGCGATGTCGCATGCATGAGAGATCGAAGTTGCAAAGTTCGACTGAAGAGCGACGTCGGACATTCATAGATATGTCAATCATTTCATAGCATTTGAGAGGCCGGTCATCGTCCTATCCCATATCATATGTGATGATTATCTGTGACCGATGTCGCACATTCAACCCGTGTTCATACGAAAATGAGATTATTGTCCACAATCAGGCCTAATCTAATCCTTTTTTATCAAGTCTTATAAACATTGCATTATCTTGAAAACACGAACAATATACACTATATAACACAATCATCATGCTTAATGAAAATATTCAATTATTGATCAATGAGAAAAAAAACATATAGAAGGTATATGATAATAAAAATGTGAAATGAATATGGAATGGATGTAAAACTATCTCAATTAATTTGAACCCGGGGATGCTCCATGTTCGGATGCTTGATGATATGTTAGGGAAGAAAATTGATTGAATTCTTTAATGGTAATATCGGTGTGAATGGAAAGAATGGTGTGGAGTTGGGTTTGGAGGAATAATGTTGGTGATGGGAAATGTGTGTTGTTGAATGTTATCGGCATGAAAAATGGACGTGGGAATTTTTGGCTCAAATTTTTTGTTCCCACTGGAAAATTCAATTTAAACGACGTCGCAAAGGTGGTCGCTTTGGATTCGTTTCGTGCGACACATTTGCGACGTCGCACATGAGGTTTACAGTATAATTTTTTAACTATGTCGTAAAATACTCACTGTTAAGATTAAGACCCCTTACCAACGACCCGTTTATGAACAAAATGGAACAACATTGTTCTGAAAATGTGAATAACAAGTGGTTATCTCCAGTTTTACATTTCAAGTTCTCCCACTTTGTTGGAGGGATCTAAGTGCAAAAATTATAAAAGTACGCCGGAAGTCCCAAATCTGATTACGATCGGTCCGAATAGAAACTAACATCCGAAGTTAAAATTATACTACCCGAGGGTAATAAAGAAACTGATCTTATTCCACATATACTTCCACAAGTTCTTATGAATGACCCCTTGTATACTTGTAAGTAATCATCTACGATTTACTCTAGGCCATGTATTATCGCTGTAAAAAATTTGATGGACGGAATTCTATTATCTTTTTATTTCTTAAGAAACCAAGAATATGAAATTTCATATGATTCTATGTGGTGGAAATTATCGTTCTCATAATGCTTATCGTAAGGGTATTAATGGAATACAAACAAAATGACAGACGATTACCCCGGTCTATCCGTCCATGACCAAATCGAAACATTGTGGTCGTGACTTGGTGAATCAGATAAGTATATCTCAAATTTTGCAATGCAAATTCTCACACTTTATTGGAGGGACCTAATTGGAAAATTAGAAAAGTACACCGACAGTCCCAAACCAATCACGATCTGCCCAAAAATAAACTCTGACATCCAAAGTCGAACTTATACTAACCGAGGGTAATAAGGAAACTAGTCTTATTCCACATATACTTCCGTAAGTTCTTCTGAATGACCCCTTGTATACTTGTAAGTAATCATCTACAATTTACTCTAGGCCATGTACTAGCGCTTAAAAAATTCAATGGACGGAATTCTATTATCTTTTTATTTATTGAAAAACTAAGAATTTAAAATTTCATGTGATTCTATGTGGTGGTTTCTATCAAACTGGACGTCAATAAAGTTCACTGGTTGTCTTAAAATCGATTCCTATTGAACTGGACGTCAATAAAGTTCATGGACATTTATAAACTTCAATTAGTAGTATCTAATATATTATTAACCGTTATGAAGGTCAATCATGTTCGTTTTGGTCAAACACTGGCCTAGTTGCTATGCTAGTGAGTTGAAATGACGGGGGCCCACTTTAATGCTATACGACGTCGATCACATGTCTGTCAAATGTCGCTAAACACGATGGACATGCGACGTCGCACATGCAGTTGGTCAAACACAAGTCCATTCCTATGCTAGTGGGCTGAAGTGGTGAGGCCCATATTTAGATTAGTCGACGTCGGTCAAACGTTGGTTAGGTCGACGGATATACGACGTCGCACCATTTGAGGCATAATTCACAACGCTTCCTCACGACTATATATATGGAGCCCACCTCATACATCACTTAAAACATTCAACTTTCTTTCGAATTTCAGCAGTCCCTTAACCCATTTTCTCAAAGTATGGTTTGTAGATTCTCTAGATTACTTTCATTTTTTTATTTTTTAAAATTAAATTTGATATGTATATGGCATATCAATGTGTTGTTTGTTTTTTTGTATTGAAATTCCCATGGATTATGACTCTAGGTTGTAGGAATTTTGGTTTTATGTTCTCACTTGTGAACCAGCCCTATTTTGTTGTTTATAACCTTTGTTTACTCTGGTTTTCTGATGTTGATAATGTGTCTGTTAGGTTTGGATGCGACATCGTTAGTTCTTCGATCCTCCTTCGTTTGGATTGATCATTTAGCGACGTCACTTATTCTTATTTTTCGCTAACATTACTTGAATAAGACGTCACACCATTCTCGTTTAACCAATCAGTTTCGCTGAATGGTTAGTGACGTCACTATGACATGTCGATTTTCACATTACCTTGACACAACGTGTCAGCGACGTCGCTCCTATATGTCGGCCAAGTTATATTTTGGACCGACAATTAAGTGTGACGCCTTGCCGACTAAAAAGATTAATTGAACCAATTTATATCGAACCATTTTATTTCTATCAAAATATTTATCATCTATGACAATATGAATTTCATGAATCATGGCTAACAGTGCTGGTTCGAGTAGCCATGCCTCGATTGAGATGAGCGATTTTTTGTTTAGATTTAATTCCTTTTATTTAATTAATTATTTTCTAATTACATTATTCACAATTTTACTGACTAATGCAGATCCCTAGCGATTCTGATGAGGATCGTCGTCCGCGGTTCGGGGATGTCATTCCACACTTTGTCCACACTCTTACCAGACGAACTTCAGTTCAATTTCAATTTTGTTAAGTTCTTCCTGTTACATATGCATTTTATTTTCAATTAAATTTTTCTATACATTACTTTTATATTTACTAAATGTGGTTTTTTGTTTATAAATCATTACGTCTGAGACCAGATTTTGTTGCTCCTACCGCCGTACAAGTTGCCCGTTGTGCTGCGGTGCAAGCAAAGGGAGTATGCCATGTACTACTTGGGGAACATGAGGCTCAAGACCCTGGCTCCTAAGGGGTTTAGCAAGTTTCTTGATGAAGAGGAACTCTAGGTTGGGGACATGCTATACGTCGAGGTGCTAAATGGTGCTGAGCCCATAGTTTTTAACGTTATCATTTCCCCCCACATATTTTAGTTATACTAACTTTTGAACATTTGTTTGAAACATATTTATTTGAATTTGGAACAACATTTATTTAAATGTATTTAATCTTTAATCTAAAATCTATTTCTTGAATTTTATTTTAATGTTATTGAATCCTTAATATTTAACCAAACATATAACCAATAAATAATGAACAATTCAGAGTGATCTTGAACTCCCTCTCCCTCCTGCATTTCAGATGACAGTAATTATAAAAATATACACCATATTCAAAGTAACATGAAATAATAATAATGCTAGTGGACCATTTCAATAATAAAATCATAATTAAACACCAGCCCTACATACATTCTAAAAGCCCATGAACACACACTTTGGGTCAGGACACTTTATGACAAACTCCTTGGAATTGAAGGCAGGGCCCATGAAGTGTAGACACATTTTCTCAAAGGTATGCATGGTTTCTAGCTGTTTCATAATTATCTTCCTGTTCAATTTCTTTGATCTCACCTCTGGATACCTGCATACATGAGTATATATTGAACAACATTAGTATATATTGAACAATACTTCAAGGTTCCTGAAATTCATATTGTCATAGGAGAGAGAGGGAGTTCAAGGTCACTCCAAATATGACTAAGATTTGAGTGTAATGAATAATTTGTTTCAATCATACTGAAACTGTCAAATATTTGCTACGACCATATTTAAAAAAAATCGAGCTATTGATCAACAAGCTTGTGGGATGAAACTGTGAGGCTCATATGGTTGTGCAACATCAGTGATGTGTCGATTCTATCTTACCTTGACCGACATAGGTGTTACGCACCGGCCGAGGCAGACATCACAAGGGTCAGAAACAACGTCGCACCAAAACAACTATAAAGAGGAGGTCCCTCACAATCATTTCAAACATCTATTCACAAGTTTTCCGTGAATTCCAACAGTCTCCCACCATCTCTTCTCTTCTCTCTTCTCAAAGTTAAGGTTTTACAACTCTTCTAACACCCACATTTCAAGAATTTTTACTTTACATTGTTCGATCTATGGTCTGTGAATGTGTTGTCTATTTTTGTTTTTTAGTTCTTACTCAAATCTGTTAGATTGTGAAGTTTCCTTAAATATATACCTAGGTACTATGTTTTGGTACGGTTTTGGATGATTTTCAATAAATGTTGGTGTTAAAGCATCATTTTTTCTTGGTTTCTATGTTTTTTCTCGTAGCTGCCTCATTTGTGTGTGACATCGACATCATTTCGGTAATATGTCAGTAATTACAAACTGTGTGCAACATCGTACATTCATATGTCAAGGAATAAGTACGAAATGTTGCACCCATTTCGGTTTGGCCACCAGTTTTACCGATTTGTTAACGATGTTGTATACATGCATTTCAGTATACTATAAATTTTTAAATGTGACATGTTTCTACGTTGGTCCATTGATCGGTCTTGTCGACAATGTAGCGATGTCGCGGTTACACGTCATCCACGCCACTGATTATGACCGACATGTATCTGCGATGTAAGCCCGACTTTGCACCTTACATTTCTAGTTTCAATTTGCCCTTAACATTTTCTTTTGTTATCCAGGACTAATGGCTGGCGAAAGATCCTTAAGCCGCCCCTTCTTCCAGGTCTTTTAGCATACCACAATTAATATTTCTTTGTTTTCATACAGTTATCCGCACAACGGAGCAATCCAGAGCCTCTTGTGTTCGACCTTGAACATCATACAATGACTACTAATAACCCAACTTTGGTAAGGCATTTTAAATAAATATTAATTTTTGTTAATTGCGTGCGCGCACACACACACATATATATTTCTAATCTATATATATATTTATAATCCTTTTTTTGGATTTAGTACATCCCACGAGAGATTGTACCACTCCCGTCGACTAAGAAGATCCTCATTCTGCTGAGATGCTACTAGACAGAGTGACATATGAGGTGGGAAGATGAAGGCCTTGTCTCCAACGGGTTTTGGCAAGCTCCTTTCTGGAAACTGCCTACGCATCGAGGACACCTTGTTCTTCGAGGTAATAGAAGCTGGGGGCCAATCGTCTGCAAGGTCATCATAATCCGAGCTGATTGAGATTATTGTAATTTCTGTTATGTTCAAACTGCTAGACAATTTCTAATTTATGATTTTTCTTATAATTTAAGTACCTTAATTAAAAATTATATAATTAACTATGGTGATTTTCCCTTTTATTCGACCATTTTTAATCAAAACGTAATCGAACTAACCTTCTTAAAATTTTAAATAATACTACTTTAATTTCCAAAGTCCATTTTTTCTACTTTAACCTGTCTTTCACGTATTGACGACGTTGCTCGTCAGTCGCATACCATGTCGATGGGAACGACATATAATACAACATCGTATGACCTGTTGAAACATGTGCGACTTTGCATGCAGTTCTGTAACATTAGTTACTCCATTTTTTAAACCTTTTACTTCAATTAATAAAATAACCAAGGTAAAAAACATATTTTTTTACCTCGATTTTTTAACCATGGTAAAATTATTATTTACTTCGAAAACAAAACAGAGGTAAAAGAACTTTTTACCTCGGTTATTTGACCTAAGAAAAAAGCGAGGTTAAAGGGGCAAAGTAATAGGTCCAGTTTCTTGTAGTGAATATTGAACATTCTAAAACTAAATGTATAATAAGACGTGTGTGAATGTAAAAATACAATAAATATTATATGGAAAAGTGCATTAATTAAATTTTAAAAAATCAAATTGTTTAAGTTTAAAAAAATACCGTGTTTGTTCTGTAACTTATGAAAATGCAACCTTCATCATGTCCTGCTTAAAGATTAGGTTTAGACATTTTTGGGACTTATCTGGCAACCTAATTGCCTCCTTCATGAGTAAAGTATTATCAACAATATATCTATGAACAAAAAAATTTTGACTACTCCTCAGAGATGATTATGCCTCCAAGAATTATTTACATAACTTTTTTGACAAAATTAGAGAATTATATCATCTCCATAATATCATATCATCTACCTTCATCTCCTATCATCTACCATCACCTACCTTCATCTCATACCATCTACCTTCATCTCATATCATCTACCATCATTTACCTTCATTTCATACCATCTACCTTCATCTCATACCATCTATCATCATCTACCTCATCTCATACCATCTCCATTTCAGCTCAACTGGACATGACCTTATAAATATGAATTCTGAGAAAGTGAAGGACTTTGATTTTAGGAATTAATGTAATGAAAGTACTTCTTATTGCTTTAGAAATTGGTTTCCTATAAGTTTATTCTTTAATGGATTTCCAGATATCAAGCTTAATAATGTCATATGCTTTGTTGAAAAGTAAACTTGATTTTGGGTTAGCCCAAATGATTTCTTAGTGTCCCATTATCTAGAAGAAGTCCAAATAAGTCTTGAGAAGTTTGGAAGATTCTAGAGTAGGTTCTAGAACATCTCTAGAATATGTAGATTATGATGGAGTTGTA
>JAULKM010000002.1:10972987-10992351 GCA_032355605.1 Rubia tinctorum
TAAATCTAGCAATCTTCCAACAAAAAGATAACAAAAGAGATGTTAAATGCTTCGGAAAATACATGCATTTGACATCTCATCAGTTGTCGGTTCAACCAGGTTTATGACTGAATCGACGACTTTCCTTGGCATTATAACGCAGAGAAGCAAGTTGATCTACCGACTTTTAGAGAAAATTGGAGGGAAGTACGCAACAGATCTAAACATGACCAATTGAAAAATGACCTTACGGAACATCTTTACCAATATTTGGGTGGTCAAATTTAGGATGTCGATATGGTTTCGTCATTCATGTTTTCTGATTTTAAAATTTTAATTTTCACTTGTTTTGTGTTAGTAATAATTTGTCAGACTAGATCAATTTTTTGTTTTTTGATTTGTACTAATTGGTCGGACTAGATCAATATTTTGAATTTTTATTTGTAATAATTGGTTGG
Source organism: Rubia tinctorum (assembly GCA_032355605.1). Lineage (NCBI taxonomy): Eukaryota > Viridiplantae > Streptophyta > Magnoliopsida > Gentianales > Rubiaceae > Rubia > Rubia tinctorum. The sequence continues at coordinate 10,973,425 of JAULKM010000002.1, forward strand.
ACTAAATCAATATTTTATTATTTAAATATTTATTGTAATTTTTCTAGTTGTTATAATTGGTCTTTGCTAATGTAATTTTTAAATAAATTTTTTAAAATTAAATTTCTTTTATTGTTTTTATTTCCAAAAATATTTAATAATTTCTTGTGAAGAAAAGCAAAATTTATTTTATAAAAAGAAATACGAAAAAAGAAAATTATTTAATACTTTTTTTAAAAAAGAAATTCACTTTTAAAAATTGTAATGTATTATTAAATTTCACTTTCAACATATTTTGGGTGGACAAATTTATTTAAATTAAATGTTAATGGTAAAATTAATGAGTAGGATAGAGAAAATAAAGTGCGATCCATGAATAGTAGAAACCGGTTTCTTACCACTGTGGAGAAAAAAATGGCGGTTTCTTAAGTGGTTTTTAGGGTGAGGTGGATGAGAAAGATTGAAAGAAATAATATATTTAATTGGTAAGAAACCGTTTGCGGTTTCTACCATTGCACTTGGTCTTAAAATTTCGAATTACTTTTGCTTTTTAATATTATTTTCTTTTTCTGACTCTTCTTCCTTCTTTTGTAGAGATTTCCATTGCTAATTTCCTCGGAGACCTTTCCTGGCTGCCCCGTTGTGCTGCAAGCTCCCGTCATCCGCCTCAGGTCGAAGATACGGCGGGGGTTGTCGAACAGATTGATAAAAAAAATTCAGCTATCTGACAACGAGCTTTCTGACAAGGAACCTCTACACAAGAAACCCCGATGTCGCCTCACCAAGAAAGAAGACGTTGACGCTGATCATCCCTTTGTTGAGATTGTCCCTGACGTGGTCCCAAAGACTCCAACATCTCAGCTTTTTGGTCAATCGCGGGGTGGTGTTTTCGTCGTCTAGCCTTTGCAATCCGTCCCAATCTCGTCTCCTTTCACCCACATTTTCGCTGCTCGATCAGGCACCATGTGCAACACTGCAGTGTGGACTGAGTTTGTTACTTAGGTCCTGCCCATTCCACATTTGAACGCTTGGCTCAGGGAGCGGTCTCTGAATGTGGCAGGAACCACTTCTCTTGCTGACCGATCGATGTCTGCCATTATTGAGGTATGTATCTCCTTCGTCTTTAGTCTTTCCTTGCCATTTTTTCAGCATTCTTAATCATTTTTTCTTTTCTTTCATGTTATCTACTAGTCCCAAGCCATGTAGGACAAACTTGATAGCCTACAAGCCGAGAACCGCAAGCTCAAATGCGGGGTTGATTCATTCAAGAAGGGGGCATAGAGGGTTCCTGAGTTAGAGCAGGATCTTGAGCTGGAGAAAGGAGTTTCAACCTCCCTGCAGTCCTCCCTGACTCGTGCTGAAGCCGAGATCGTCAGCCTTCGTGCCTTTTGTGATTGGGCTTTCACTTGCGGCTTCTTGATCCTTTACTCTCGTGTCATGCGGAGTAACAAAGCTCCCAAGTTGCTGAGCGAGGCCCTGATGAAGACCATCACATTTTACTCTGGGAATATACCTTTGCCGAATACTTTTCGAAGCTGCAGCCAGATATGACTACTAAGGAGCTTGACGCCTGGAATCTAGATAACATGCCGATTGCTTCTGATGTGCAATCTTCCAGTGGGAAGGCCCATGATGGCGGTGTTGACTACCATGCCACGGCTGTGAAGACCCAGGGATGCGGGGAGGATGACGTTGCAGACGGCCATAAGCCTTGAAGATTGTTAACTTAGCTTGTTCCTTTATTTTATTTTTTCTTTTAGATGTTGGTTTGTATTCCCCCGCTGAGGGATGAAACGCTGTCTTTTCATTTTTTTCTCTGTTTTCCAGGTGTATTTTCCCCCTTTTTGGATGGTACATTTCGTAGCTCCTGAGCTGTTTACTTTTCTAAGTTAACTTTATTTACTTTAGTCCTGCTTTCCTGTTTCTTCATCCTTCTTTGGTTGTCATTGTTACTTACCTTTCCCTTTAGAAGTTTTGTTTGCTTTGTAACACTGTCTGCCTACATAGCATTGTCTTCTCCCCTTGTTTCTTGTTGTCGCTATGACTTACCTTCCCTTCCTAAAGTGTTGTTTGCTTTAGAACACTGCTTGGCAAGGCGATAATGTCTCCTCGAATCCTTTCTAGTTTGATGATCCACTAGGACCTTTTCCTTTCTCTACGATTGTTTTGGCTATTTGTGTCAGCGTCGCAACTCACCGACCATGGTTGCGGTCAGACCTCTTTTTCTTTTGCCTGTTGAGATCTGGCACTGACAGTTGGGGCCAGCGTTGCAACTCTAGCATGGATTAGGCTTACTGCTTGATAGCTGTGGTTGTGGTCGGAGATTCATTTTCTTTACCTGTTGAGATCTAACATGCAATTACGCTGGCTGTTGGTGCCAGCGCTACAACTTTAGCCTGGATTTGGCTCATTGCTCAACGGTTATTGTTGTGGTTGGAGCTTCATTTCCTTTGCATTTTGAGATCCAGCCTGTAATTGCGCTGGTTGTTGGGGCCAGCTCTGCAACTTTAGCTTGGATCAGGTTCATCGCTTAGCAGTTTTTTTGGTTAATTTTCTTCCCTGCACTAGTCATTTCCAGAATAACAGGAAAAAAAATTTAAGCACATGTCGTAATTTTATCGAAATCATACCCCTTATGGGCTTACAAATGATTTGATCCTTTCGGGAATCCCGTCTCTCCCATCAATCATATCAAATTTTTTGATAGAAGGTTTCATGCATACATAAAACTACGATTACTTAAGCGTAGTACCTTCTCAGGTTGGCTATGTTCTAGGTCCGGGGGATTGGCCTTCCGTCCATCGTCTCCATTTTTCACGCTCCATTCCCTAAAACTTCAGCCACCCTGTATGGGCCCCCCCATTCCACATCTAGTTTCTTCTGACCCTGGGCTCTACTTGCTTTGTTTTTTCTCAGTGCTATGTCCCCCACTTTCATGGATCCGACTTGTACCTTACTGTTATAATGTTGTTCCATCCAGGACTTATACGCAGCCTCTTTTAGTGCCACTTTCTCCCTGAGCTCATCCTGATTTTCCTTGGCTGCTTGGTTATTCTCTTCCTGGATTATTGGCTCAGCTACTCTCCTGCTGGGAACTGCAATTTCTGGGGAAATGATCGCCTTGGTCCCAAAACATAGCCTGTATGGGGATTCCCCGGTGGCTGTCCCTAGCGTGGTCATGTATGCCAAAGCACACTCACCATCTCTTCCTCCCATTCTCCTTTAGCATGTCCCAGCCTCCTTTTCTGTCCCTGAACTATCATCTTGTTCGTCACCTTCGTTTGCCTCTATCTAGTCGTATTGTTCTGTAGGCTGGATAACCTTGGCATCTCCTTCCGCTATTTTCATCCTTCTTTCCTTAGCCATCCTTTCCAGAAAGTCTGTCATTACTTACTTTTTTATTACTTTCCTTGGGGCATATTCAATGACATGCTCTCCCTGCTCGACTGCCCACTTCACCAATCTCCCTGAGGCCTCTAGTTTGGTAAGTATTACCTTCAGTGGCTGATTGGTCAAAACTATCATAGGATGTGCCTGAAAGTACTGCCTTAGCCTCCTTGATACTTGAATCAGAGCTAAGACAAGCTACTTCTGATTTGTGTATCCCCGCTCTGGCCCCTGCAGGGCTCGACTCATAAAGTACACAAGTCGTTGAACTTTGTTCTTTTCCTTGACCAGCGTGCCACTGACTGCTTCTTCGCTTGTTGCTACGTACAAGTACAGGGTTTCCCCCCTTTTTCGGGCTGGTCAGGGTCAGAGGGTCCTTCAGGTAGGCCTTCAGCTCACCAAACGCTTTCTCCTACAGTTCTCTCCACTGCACCATCCCTTTCTTGTCCACGCACCCCATCAATGCTTTGAAAAAAGGGAGTGCTCTCTCTACTACTCGAGACATAAAACAATTCATAGCTGCCAACTTCTCATTCAGACTCTGCACTTCCTTGGCCGTGTTTGACAATTTCATCTCCAAGATTGCCTTTATCTTCTTGGGGTTTCACTGCAACCCTTCATTCGACACCATGTGTTCTAGGAATTTTCCTGCACCTACTCCGAGCTGGCATTTGGCTGGGTTCAGTTTCATCCCCGTCTCCTTGAATTGTACTAGGTTCTCCTTGACATCCCCCTCAAAGGTCTTATACTAACTTCTCTTTATCACCATGTCGTCCACATACACTTCCAAGTTCCTTCCGATTTGTTTCTGGAAGACTTTGTCCATCACCCTTTGGTATGTGGCCCCTGCATTTCTCAGACCGAACGACATCATTCGATAACCAAAGGCTTATTTTTCAGTGATAAGGGCAATTTTTTGTACATCACTCTCCAGCATGGGGATTTGATGATACCCCTTGTATGCCTCGAGAAAACATTTAATTAGATAGTTCGTAAGGGCATTTACTTTCTGGTCAATAACTGACAACAGGTAGCAATCCTTGGAGAAGGCCTTTTTCAGGTCCGTGTAGTCTACGCACATCCTTTAGCTGCCGTCTGTCTTTTTCACCAGTACCAAGTTAGCCAACAAGGTTGAGTAGGGGATTTCTTTCAGGAACCCCGCTGCAACCAGCTGGCTCACCTCCCTGTTTACTGCTTCGTTTATCTCCCTGCAGAGCATCCTATTTTTTTGCTTTACCGGCTTGTAAGAATGGTCTACTTTCAGCTCATAACATCCAACATCTTTTGGTACCCCTATCATGTCTTCTAGTTTTCAGGAGAAAGCCTGCCTGTTCTCCTTCAAGACTTTTACCAGCTCGCCTTTCACTTCAGGTGGGAGAGATATTCCCACCTATACTGACTAATCTCAGTTCAGCTTTATTGTTTCTACTTTTGAGTTGAGTTTTGATGGGTCATCCTTGACCGCGATCATTCTGACATGCCTGGTTTTGTTGGCATGTCCTCCCTGGCTCCTGTTTTCACTTACTGAGCGGAAATTAATGAAACTCTCTAGCTCTTTGCCGGTCTCCTCTCACCGCAGCTATTCCTCTTTCGGTTGGGAACTTCAACAAAAGGTGTAGGGTCGACACTATGCCTTTAAGCAATGCTAACATTGGCCTGCCAAATATCAGATTATATAGGCTATTCGCCTTCACGATTATGAACTCCATGTCCACGGTCTTGCTCCTCAAACCCTCCACCACCATTACTGGGAAGAGTATGGTTCCTTTTGGCCAGACTGTTATATCTGCAAAGTCTACCCGAGTAATGTCCGTCTGTTCCAACTTCCTCCTGGTATACTCATCCAGCTTCTCAAAATAGTGGTTGTACATGATTTCCGCAAAGCTTCCACTGTCCACATATGCACGGTGAATCATTTTATCCATTACCCTGACTCTTATCACCACTGCATCTCCGCTAGCCGGCTTGTCTGGTATCAGATTGCTACCGTCAAAAGTTATTGCTTTGTTTGCTCCTGGCTTCATTTCCTCCGGTGTTGGCTGTGGTGTCTGTCTGCAACATGCCTTTTTCCTGAGACTCAGCACTTCCTCCCATGCTTCCACCTATGATGACATATAGGTCTGTCACCGTGGTCACTCTGTTATCCTCCCCGGGGGGTGTCTTCTCTCTGCCTCTTATTACACTCCTCGCATTTCTCAGCCTTGGACACCTCATTTCCTTTGTCCCACCTCCGTTTTCTGTCAGGGATCCTCGTTCTGCCCCGACCATCCTGCTGTCTGTGAGATCTTTCTTACTTATATTACTATGATAGGTGGCCTTGTTATGGGTCTTTGCAATTTTTTCCAAGTGCGCCAGCTTGCTGTTCTGCACATCATCCTCAATATTGGGCTTCAAATGAATGAATTCATTCGTGTCATCACTATGGCCATCATGGTAATCATAGAAATGGGACTTATTTCTCTTGTCAGACCCCTTCTTCATCCAAGGTTTTTACATTCAGTATACCTTTCCCAGCAAACAGGGCAAAGATCTTCTTGGGCGTTATGATCAGCGGGGTGAAAACCCTTTTTTGACCTGTTGAACCTGCTCGACGTCTGCTGGGTGCTTGCTCTTGCAGCTCCAGCTTTCCCCAGCTTTCCTTCTGAGCTCTCCCTGTCGACCTTTCGCTGATTGTGACCTCCCTGCGCTTCCTTCCTCTTTTATCAGCTAGGTCTGCCCTGTTGAAATTTCCAATTCTACTCATCAGTTCGTCAATCATCGTCGGTGGGTCCAGGGTGAAGTCCCACAACAACAGCTCGTGCCTCAAACCATTTATGAACGTGTCAATGAGAAACTGGCAGCTCCTCTCCTCTACTTGGTTTGCCTCATCATTGAACCCCTTCAAGTATGCAAACATGGTCTCTGCAGGCTTCTGCCTGATGGCCAGCAGCTCAGACCTCATTTTCTAGAATTTCTTACTTTGCATGAAACAAGTTAGGAACTTTTGTTCATGTTGACTGCAGTTGTCGATTGTCCCATCTTCTAGGTTTCTAAACCACACCCCGGCCAATGCTGTTAGGGTGGTTGCAAACACTTTGCACCACATGGCTTGCAGTATCGCGAAAGTGGCCATGTTAGTGCAGAATGTGTGCAAGTGATCCCCCAGATCGACCTCACCATTATATTGCCCCAGTTTCATTGGTATTTTTAGCTTTGGATCATCCGTAAAAAGCTGTATCCGCTGGTGAATAGTGAGCCCCTAGTCTCCTCACTCAAGCCTTCTTCTTTCCCTTTTGGCAGGGTCTTGCCCTCGACCTGCTCCTTACCCCTTTGGAGTGGTACATAACCTTCTCTCCATTCGTGGTCTGCCATACTCTCTTCACCTCCAGCCCTTCCTTTCTTCTAGAGGAGGCTGTGTTTTTCTTTTTCCTTGCTCTACTCCGAACTCTCTGCAACCCCCTCTCTCCCCGACTGGATGCTTCACTATCACCTTCTTGCTCTGGGAAGAAATCAGTTGGATGCAAATTGTATCCTCTTTGCTTCGCCTTACCATTTTTCCTATCCTCAATTTCATTCAACCTCCTCATCATCTCCTTTTGGGATGCCACAATCGTTTGAAGGGCCTCCGAGTTGTTCATAACCTCCTCTATCGTGCGAAGTTGATATCTCTCCCCCATCGGTGTAATTGTTGGGGGAATTCCTCCTCATACGACACATCTTCCATTGCCACCTGGTTGTACAGGTTTCTCGATATCCGTGCCTCCATTTTCTCAAAGTTGTATGGAAGCTAATAGATGATGTGATCCCCACAAACGACACCAATGTTAATGCCAAGATTTGATATGCTCCTGTAGATGATCCCTTCCAGCCCAATATGCACCTAGACCTACAAGACAGGTAGACTGAGGTCAGGCAGGGAGGTGCGGGGTAGTGCATGCTCCGACACTCTGGTCAGTCATGTTTGCCGCGTAGGAAAGAATTCTAAGTGAATAGTGAAGTGATTGAGTGAATCTACCTGTCTCTCTGCATATTCTATCGTTATATGGATTTTGGGGGCTGATGGGACGTCGACTGTCCCATCAGCACGTGCGGCACCTACGACATCTGCCTTCTCGGGCAAGTTGGGATTGTCCTTTTTCTTTTCAGCTTGAGCTGAAAGCCAAGGTATTGGGCTGATTTAGCCCATACCTTATCAATAACATTGAGAAAGAACTGTTGATTTTGGAGGCTTCTCTGATTGAATTGCAGGCTAAACTTCATGGGGGGTTAATTATAATAAACAGAGCTTTGGAATACTGCATAGTGCATACTCTCTCATAAAAAAACTCATTAGTCTAATGCTCTTACAATTTCATCTACAACCAAATTATTTGAAGAGTGTTATACCTTCTTCTAGGAAAATGACATGTCTCCTTCTCGATATTGCCGAAGCTAAGCCTGAACCCTTTCCTGGACCTCGAGCTTCATCTATCCAATCTCGTCGCAGACTTGAAGATCTTGTCGTCATATTTTCTTATAGCGCTGCTGAAGCTGAGGCTGCTGGAAATCTAGTTGAACTCCATAAGCGTCCTGAAGCTTAGGCCTAAGCATTTTCCACAAGTTTCAACTCCAAATTGTTTATTTCTTCTTGCAAAGTGTCTTTCTCATAAAGTTTCTTTCAAGATCTTCAAGGCCCGAATTCGAGCTTGGTTGATGACATGTGGAGAAGACGAGTGGGTGGAGAAGCTGATGTCAAACGTGGACGATGGAGAAGGAAGGCAATAGGGCGTTTTAGGGCTTAGTGAAAAATGCAATAAATTAAAACAAAGCTTTTTTAGAAGCTGATCTACCCCAGCTTGTGCTTTTCTCTCACTTTTAGCTTCCACTTTTTTTTTAATTTAAAAAACTGCTTATTTACAAGTTATTAACACACAAAAAATGGGCAGGGCTTATAAGCAAAACAACTTATAAGTCCTTCCAAACGCAGCCTTACTCATGTATTTTATATACTTACCTTGTGATTATCATGCTCTATATTATTGTCTGCCTTAAAATGTCTAACTTTGTTTACTGAAAATCATTGTTTTTACAGAAATTTGGTACGATGATTGTGATTCGCATTGGTGAGCAACAAGGGGGGGGGGGTTATGGCTTCGTTTGCTTGCTACGCTCTTCAGTCTCATATCACGCCATCAGTTCTGACAGTTGCTTCAATTTCTACATCTTCATTTGATTTATGGCATTAACGTCGTGGGCATCCATCCTCTACGGTGTTGTTTTCTGTTCCTACTCTGGATTTTAGCACAGATAATACTTCTGTTCCTTGCTTTGTGTGTTATAGAGCAAAATAGACTAGACATAATTTTCCTTTGAGTTCTCCAAATGCTAGTTCTTTGTTTGAATTAATACATTGTGATATTTTGGGGGCTTATAGCTCACCATCTTCTAATGGTGCATTTTTAAACTATAGTCGATTATTCTCAAGCTGTTTGGGTTTATTTATTAGTGGCTAAGTAAGTGTAGATTCTAGATTTATAGAATTTTGTGCTTTGATTAAGAATCAGTTTGGGCACTCCATTAATCGTGTCCGTTCTGATAATGGTACAAAATTTCTATCTTTGAGATCATACTTTGTTGAATCTGGCATCATTTTGGAGACTTCTATGGTTGATACACCACAATAGAATGGCCGTGTAGAGCGCAACCATCATCATTTGTTAAATGTGGCTCATACTTTGTGCTTTCAAGCTAATCTGCCAATTGATTTTTGGGCAGAATGGGTTCTCACAACTGTATTTTTTATTAACCAGACATCAATGAAGCAACTTAATGGATGCACATCATTTGAGTGACTCTATGGCCACACTCCAAACTACAAGCTTTTGCGAGTCTTTGATTGCTAGTGTTTTGCCTCATACATTCCAAGATTCCATGACAAGTTTGCTACAAGAACTCGATGATGCATTTTTCTCAGGTATCCAACTGGCAAGAAAGGCTATTGCCTCAACGATTTGGGATCATGTACCTTCTTCAATAGCCATGATGCTGATTTTTATGAAGACCAGTTTCTGTTTGATGTGCCATCTGTACATGTTCAGCCTGCACAGTTACAAACTGATAATTCGTTTGACGACTATTCGACGCCGGATCTGTCTGTGACGACCAGCACCGCCGCCACTTTGCTTCCACTTCGCCGCCAATCATCACCCCTTCCGCAGCCTCACCTCCGCCGCCGGCTTCCGCCATACCACGGTTCATCCATTGCAGCTTCTAGCTTCGGACGTCGCTCCCCAGTTTTAGCTGCCACCAACAGCTTCACCGTCCGCCTCAACCGCTGCTTCACCACCGCTTTCAGCGTTCCTTCCGCCGCCTGACACTCATCGCCTAATACGCAGGACCCGCTGCAGGTTACTTCACCGACGTCGCCACCTGTGGCTGATCAACCTCATTCTCTTCATAGTGCTCGCGATCTTCGACCTCCTGCTTACCTAAATGACTATGTCTACTCTATGACTGCTGCTAAACCCCCCTGCTACAATCACTCGTGCACCATCACTATCCTTAGGTGTTCTCTATCCTTTAACTGATTATGCAAATTGCGATAAATTTAATTTTATAGTATGTATTTTAGATTTTTGGGAGCAGTAACTTCTAGTGCAGATCCCACCACTTACTCTGAGGCGTCAAGGCATGCTCATTGGTGTGATGCTATGGCTGATGAGATTAATGCTGTTGAGCGCAATGAGACTTGGACTATGACTTCTCTTCCTCCGGAAAATACTACAATTGGATGCAAGTGGGTTTATCGTACCAAGTTCAAATCTGATATTACCGTTGAATGTCACAAAGCTCATTTGGTGGTTCTGGGGTAATTGTTAGATTGAGGGAACTGACTATACTGAGACATTTGCTCCTATTGCAAAAATGAGTCCAGTTCACCTATTTCTGTCTGTTGCTGTCATTCGTGGTTGGAAACTTCATCTGATGGACGTGCATAATTATTTTCTACATGGGGATCTTCACGAGGAGTGCTCCCTCCTACTGGCTATCCTGTGCCCCCGACCTCATCTGTTGGCTTCAGAAATCTACTTACGGTTTGCGGCAAGCTCCTCGCAACTGGTTTGCAAAGTTAGCTCACACTTTACGCGCATTTAGATTTGTTTAGAGTAAGGAAAATTACTCACTTTTATTTTTCTCCCGTGGATTGGTTTCTTTGCACGTGCTTATCTATGTGGATGACTTGGTGATTGTTGGTAGTTCTTTGTCGCTAATATTTGAATTCTAGAAATACTTGAGCTCTTGTTTTCACATGAACGATCTTGGTACACTTAAGTATTTCTTGGTTATAGAGATTGGTAGAAGATCGGATGAGATGTTTCTTTCACAAAGGAAATATGCCCTTGACATTTTATCAGATACTGGTTTATTGGATGCTAAATCAACTGATTTTCCGATAGAGCAACAACATGATTTTGCGCGCGTAGGCTACGATGATCCTAAGCAGTATAGGCGGCTGGTTGGTCGTCTTATTTATCTTACCATTACCTGTCCTGAGCTCAGTTATTTGGTTCATACGCTTGCTCAGTTTATTAAGTCTCATTGTGTTCCTCACTGACAAGCTGCTCTCCGGGTTCTACACTACTTGAAGAGTCATCCTGGTCAAGGTTTATTTCTCCCTTCACATAGTTCTTACAGTTGATTGCGTTCTGTGATTCTGATTGGGCTGCTTGTCCAATTACACAGCGTTCTCTTTTTGGGTATTTTGTGATGATTGGTGATTCACCAGTTTCATGGAAGACCAAGAAGCAATCTAACGTTTTTTATTATTTTGTTGAAACGGAGTATCGTGCAATGGCAGTCACTTGTTGTGAGTTATTGTGACTTAACTCTTTGTTTCGGGACTTGGTTGTTGTGCATTCTACCCCATGTAACTATTTTGTGACGGTTAATCTGCTCCTTATATTGCAGCAAATCCAGTTTCCACGAACGTACGAAGCACATTGAGGTTGATTGTCATTTCGTCTGTGATCTTGTGCAGTCAGGTACTATTGTTACTCATCATTTCCGCACTTCTGATCAAACTGCGGATTTGTTCATCAAAGCTCTCGGACGTACTCAGTTTCAGTCATTATTTGGCAAGTTGAGCATTCTTGATCCCCATGCTTCAACTTGAGGAAAAGTATTAAGGAATAGAATATTATGTGAATATTACTTGTATTTAGAATAGATTCATTTTCTTTTTCTATATAGGTATTTTGTACCTCTATATATTGCAGGTCAAATCATGAATACAAACATAATTACACCCTTATTTTCTACAAAAGGCACGAGGAATCAGTAACCAGTCACTGACTAAAACATGCATGATAAAACTTTAGCAGGTTTTTTTCTTTTCTTTAAGAGATATCATATCTCTAATTTTTTTAAAAAATATAAAAAAATCTAAACGATGCTATGGCATATGTAAAATTGCAAAAGCCCCGCCAATTAGTCAATAGAATTTTGGTTGTAGCAATTTGCTGCTGCCATGGGAGTTCACTTGCATCCAGTCTGCGCCTTATTTTCTCTCATCCCCAAACACGCCCTTGTTTCCAAACCATTTCCGCCCCATTTCACCTTCCGGGTCGGGGCTAAAAACAAAACGACCACCGCCCAGAAAAATGACGTCGGGTTCGACGCGGAGGCTTATGAGGCTGACCGCTTGAGCCGCGACGCGGAAGCCCGGGACGCCATGGCGGAAGCCTCACAGAATGGTTCCGACCCGAAAGCTTGGAAGTGGGGCATCAGGAAACGGGTCTGGGATTTAATGGAGGCCCGCAACACCGCTCAGTTTCCGAGACCCGTGCACCACCGGATACCCAATTTCGTCGGGGCCCACGCCGCTGCTGATAAAGTTAGGAATTACTGCCCTTGCAACGAGAGTTTGAATTTTCTGTTTATGTTATGATTCTACTCTTATGCTCTAATTATAATGATGGGTAATGCGTTCGTGCAGTTGAGTGAGTTGGATGTATTCAAAGTGGCACATTGTGTGAAGGTAAATCCAGACACACCACAGAAGCAAATCAGGCTTCTCACTCTCAATGGTCAGTTTTATCTTTCATTAGCCCACGTTTGTGAAATGCCCTTATGTTATTCTGACTTTTGGATTGTGGAGATGTAGAGTACATGTTCTACTTCCAATTATGCATGGAAAACTTTTAATTTGGCATGGTAAAATTAGGGATGTTACTTTTTAGTTCATGGTTCACTACCAATGCTATATTTGAAGTTGCAATGATTGCCGGGCTTTTATCGCACTATATGGGGCCGGCTAGGTGAATTATATTTATACCCGGTTGTTCTTTTATTCAACTTCAGTTCAGTTCAGTTGTTATTAGTAATTAATTGCAAACATTTCAGTGGTCTAGTTTGGTTCAGTTCAATCCATGACATCGTGTACTCCCTCCATTTCATTGGATGTGACTCACTTTCTTTTTTTGTTTGTTTTTATGAATTTGGCACACTTTCCTTTTATGGCAATATTCCTTCAATTTCATCCACTCATTCTACATTTCCCTTTCTAAAATCAATTTCATCCACACATTTCATTCACCTAAATTTAATTACCTACGCCTATGATGCCACCATGGTGCCACATCCAACGAAACAGAGGCGGTATTATTTATAATTGGATATGGATCGTCTTTCTTTTTCAGTCTTGTTTCACGTCCTTTTAGATCTTCCCTTTTGTGTTTCACTTTTGTTTAGAGTTGGATAAAGGGAGTTTAGATTGTCTTGTTCATGTTGACTATGTACTATATGAAGAAGATTAAGTGTATTGGTTTTTATAGGAACAGCACATACTACTGGCCTCACGTTGATTGTGTTGTTTACGTTGCATTTGTGCCTCAGGTGGGAAGATGTTACTTACCCCCCAGCCTCGCCTGAGGACTGGGTTTTTCTCAATGCTGCAGTCCAGTATGTTGAGCTCTGACACCATTAAGGAGGCTTGCACTTCTGTAGGTGTTGCCAAGTATGGAAGGGCTATTGGATTGGACGAGAAGATCAAGGTGGACTTAATTGTTATTGGCTCTGTCGCCGTTGACCCCAAGACAGGTGCGCGGCTTGGCAAGGGTGAGGTATAGTTATGCGATCATTCTAATCGGGTTTCTTGGGTTTTATTCTGGCCCTTAAAAAATAATTTCCTTCTAATAATTAATAACCTGGTGCAGGGATTTGCTGAACTTGAATATGGCATGCTGCGTTACATGGGTGCGATTGATGACTCTACCCCAATTGTCACTTCTGGTGAGAAATCTTCTGCTCCACTCAAGGGATTACTAATTTTTCTAAATGATGTTTTTGATATCATGGCTTAGTCATTCATCTAAAAGGTCGAGAAAACCATTCTCTTAGCAATATTTGGAACTGCATGACAAGTATGCACTCTGGCTATCAGTGATCAATCTGAACTTCAGTTTTCTGTGCCTTTTTCCACCTCCTATATGGGAACTCGAATATCAGCCATCTTGGATGTTTTTGACAAATTATGTTCGCAATGGATCTACTTTGTACAGGTGACAAATGGGGCAAACTGCACTGTTTGCTTCTCTCATATGTACCAAGTGCACAATCATCAATTTCCTTATGGAGAACTTAAGATTATGAGTTTTGATATCAGATGGACCATCTTTGATCAGTATTTTATTTTATTGCAGTGCATGACGACCAATTAGTAGATGATATTCCAGTAGAGATGCTGTTGATTCATGATGTGCCAGTTGACATCATCTGCACCCCTACCCGAGTCATATTTACCAATACATCCATACCAAAACCTCAAGGTTGGTGAACCATGCAATCTATTTTATGCATTTTCATTGTCAAGGTGCAGGTTCTATTCATACACAGAAAACACTAGCTAGTCAAGTGAGTTGGATTGTTGTTTGAAAACTCGCACTATATTTCTTCTATGCGAGGTCCAGTCGTTTTAAAGGTAGCAACACATTTACTGGGACAAACTTTCACCTGCAATTGCTGCTGTTTGTAGGCATTTATTGGGACAAACTTTCACCTGAAAAGCTTGGTCAAATAAAGATACTGAGAGAACTGAAGAGAAGAATTGAAAGGGAAACTGGACAGAAACTTCCTTCCGGCCCTTCAGAGAAGCTACCCCCTACAGCTCAACGTAAAAGACGCTAAGCCATTGATCATATTCTTCATTGGTGGGAGAGTATAATTGTAGTTATGTAATTACTTGTGATTCACGAATATGGATTCGCCAAATGATGGAAATTCCTAGTCGCACAACTGTGCAAGCCAATAATTTAATTTGACAGTTCTACTTTTGGGAAAGAAAAAAAAAAGATTTCTAATTTTGTAGTTGAAACTTGAAGGCAATGTAAACTAACTTTGCCACAGAAGTGTAAGTTTCGTTCTTCTGAGAAGACGCAGCGCATCTTGCTGAATAAAATAAATTTTCTGGAGCAATTTGAAATTAATAAAAGTTGGAAGCAGATCCCATCTGAATTGATATAGGTATGTTTCGTTTTTCGTTTTCAAATTCATTAAATAGAGTATTCATTTATTTTTAAATTTTAAGTGAGCACACAAATATAAATCATGTGCCATATTTTCTAAAACGCTTGGTGCATCCCCTTCCTATGATGACACCCCCCTCCTATGGTGGCACCCGTCGTCGATCAGTAAAGCACTGTTAGACCATTGCAAAATTCAAAGGAGAATATTGTCAGCTGCCTGTAAAACGCTTTATGACAATGGCCACATTCGCCAAGGCCGGTGTATCAACAAGTTTCAGTACCACTGCAGATAGTGGTACTACAACCATACCCATCACACAAGCCCATTGGAAGGGGGATTTCCTCAAACCCCATGGCACCATCAATATCAGCGGCATTCCATCTAGGCGGGGTTCATTAATCACAATAGATCCTTTGGTGACCAACTATGGCTAATTCATGGATCATTCCACAGACTTACCATGTATAGTCGGCACCCCTACCATAGTATCCGGGGATGGATCCCTATGCACGAATGATTTTGCAACCTTTGATGTGAGTTACAACGCTGGAGCTCAGACGTCGATAAGTACAACTTATACTTACTCAAATCATCCTCGGGTATCCGTCCATGGATCGGAAAAATAGTTTGAAAACACAAAACTCAGTGCTATCGACCGAGAACATGAGTTTGTGTTCGGGAAAGATGGAGAATAAGCATTTTAGTGTTCATACCTTCTATATCAACAACACCTGGGAATTCTACGCAGAAGTTACCCGACAACGTTCTTGTCTACAATGGAGAAACATACCAAGAGCGATTTCTGATGACCTACCATCAAGTATTGGAATCGTGAAGCATTCCTCCAAACATGAAGTGCAAATGGGTAGGTTCTTACCCCAGGGGGAAGGTATTGCAGCGGTTTGAATCTCTGCCTCGAGGATAATGTGCCGATTTTCATGCTTTCAGCCGAAACATGTTAACTCACTTTTACCATCTGAGGAAGTTCACCAAAATCATGACAGACCCACTGAACCAAAATCCTAGTGAATCAACAACAACTTTTTATAGGCATTTTACGGAACAGAGTTTGGAAGCTTTAGAAATGATAGACTCAATGGTCATCTGTGTATACATGAATGGTAACACTGATAACAAGTTGTACAAAAAGATTGGGCCGATCCCCCAATCACCTTCTAGTATCTCGAGAGCGTTGTGGAAAGATACGCTGAGGTAGAAAAAGTGACTAAATACGAGTGAATGACGAGAATGATTCGAGGGGTGGGAAAGATCTGAACCCGCCAGCGAGGTCTCATGTGAAAGGATGCATCCCGCTATCACATTCAAGGACACATATCCTATATGTCAATATGCATATCCTTCAACCTCTTGCTCTGATGCCAGATGATCTAAATAGGAGGGCCTCAAATGTTTATTGTGACTTTGACAAAGATAGAGGCATGGCACAGAAGAATGCTTTTAGCTTAAGACTAAGATTGAATCAACTGCAAAATGCTTCAAAAGTATTAGCCATATGACCGAAGCCAAGAGAATAATCTAAGCTAAAGAAAGCGTGGCAGCAATCAACTGCGGGGTAAACAATCATCGAAAAATCATGCGATGGTAATTAATCAATGGAATGATCGAGATAAAACAGATCGCAAGCAAGATTTCTCACTGGCATAAGGATCTGGCACGATCTAAACACAAGTGCTTCAAGATGGACGAAACCATCACCTTCTCAAAAACTGATGTGGTACCTAGCCACACTTCACACTACGAACCTACGGTGACATCAACTGGTATTGGGGATGCCCCAGTAAAAAAAATGGTTTTCATCGATAATGGGAGCAGGTTGAGGTCATTTTTGCTACTTGCGTCAACCAGCTAGGACTCAACAGGAAAGAATTACGAAGGTTAACGTCACCATTATCATGGTTCGCTGGTAGAGCAACATTTCCGATTGGTATAGTACTTATACCAGTGATCATTGGTTACAGAGATAAAAGAGTAATGATCGACTGCAATTTCGCCATTGTGGATACCCCCCTCAACTAACAACATAATCCTTGGTAGCCCATGGATGGACCAAGTTAGAGCCATTTGGTCCCATACCATTTGAAAATAAAGTTTCCAATTGGACAACGACATCTCTACGGTGAGAGAAGATCAGACCATGACTCAACGTTACAGGACGATAGCTTGGAAATAGCTTAACAAGATGAGAAAGGTCAGCGCGATCCACAGAGAGGTTAACAATTCCTTGCTCACCAACGTGGAAAAAATGCTCGTCCAATCATCAAGGACCGTGGAAATTGGCAAAGCTTTACCAGTTCAGGTGAAGCAACAACTACAAGTTTTAATTGATGAGTATTTTGATGTCTTTTCGTGGCATGTTTCTGAATTGACAGGGGTCCCTACAGATCTTTCAACGCATCACCTAAACATTAACCACACGATCAATCCGATCAAACAGAAAAGAAGAGTTTTTGCTCTAAAAAAACCATTAAAGAGGAGGTAATAAAGCTACTCAAGGATGTGATTAAAAAATTATTCTATCCAGAGTGGCTAGTCAATCTAGTCATGGTAAAAAAAGCAGAGGATAAAGAATGTGCATCAACTTCATCGGCCCAAACAAATGTTGTCCTGGAGGTAGCTACACATTTTCCCTCATTGATAATCTCATTAAAGCCATTACAAGATACAAGGTACTAACGTTTATCCATGCGCATAAAGGTTACCACCAAATCCTAATGGTAGAGGAAGACAATGAGACGACTTCATTCATCATCGATGCAGGAACATTCACTACAAGAAAATACCATTTGGGCTCAATAAATCTTGAGACACATACCAATGTCTAGTGGAAAATATATATTCAAGGAACAAGTTGGCAGAAGTATTTAAATATATGTGGATGACATGGTCGTGAAGAGATAGAGCTATGCATATTTCCTGACTGAATCAAGGGAATCATTTGATTGACTAAAAAGTACAAATTTGTAACTTAATCTATCAATGTGCACCATCACTGTGGGGGCTGGAAAGTTCTTAGGTTTCATGGTATCTAGCAGAGGAATATAATTCAATCCAGAGAAGGTTGATGCCCTCATCAAGATGCAATCCCCCAAGTCGTATAAGAACGTTCAATGTCTCACATGTTCTTTAGTAGCCTTTAAGTTGATTTCTTATCAAAAGGGGCTGAGAAGAATCTCTGCTGCTTTTTGATTTTGAAAAAAACAAAGATATTCGAATGGAATGAAGAATGTGAAGCCGTTTTTCAACAACTGAAGGAACACCTCCAATCCCTGCCAACACTCATGAAACCGGAGATATGATAAGTATTGTACCTATATATATAAGCTAGGATCAAAGAGAAGGATCGACAACAATATCTTGTCTACTTTATTAGCATAGCTTTGTAATGGCCGAAGACGTGATACTTAATGTTGGAATGATTGATCCTAGCTTTAGGGCATGCATCTTGACTTGCAAACTCATGCAATTGTGCTATTAAATAATTATATGATCCGCCAAGTACTTCTGAAACATAAATCCTCTGGTAAAATGATGAAATTGATAGTTGAACTAGGAGAGCATGCTATTTAATATAGTCCAAGAACAACCACTAAGGTCTAATCTCTACCCGATTTTATAGTAGAAACACTAGATGACATCCCAGAAGAACCCTTTCCAGAAAATAACCAAAGGTGGAAACTGTATGTGGACGGTTCATCCCACAGTGATAAAATGGAGTAGTGATGAAACTTCAAATGCATGTATTTTCCGAAGCATTTAACATCTCTTTTGTTATCTTTTTGTTGGAATATTTCTAGATTTTGGTAGGTTTACATCATAAGGGGTTTACATAACCGTTTTTGGTTTTCGTATCAAAACCCTTCATTTTGCAACCTAGTTTGAGTCTAATAGATTTTTGGTCCTTACCAGCATCTAGATTCCTTTTTGTGAGCTTACTTTTTAGATTGCTCATAAGCACTTTGTAGTTTTTTAGTGAAGGCCATTCGCAAGGATGGTATAATATTGAAGGCCACGAGTCAAAACGTGGTAGAAGATAGAAGGGTCGAAGAAGGAAGACAAAGA
>JAULKM010000002.1:10992451-11004268 GCA_032355605.1 Rubia tinctorum
TATATATATATATATATATATATATCTTTATCTAGGCTTATATCCACCCCTATATGCATGAACCCTTAGGAAAATCCATCTTCTTTGTGGACGACCAAGACTTGCCACTATCTACTTAATTGTATTTAGTAAGCATTTAGGTCTTATAAATTGTATCTTTGAGAGGTACGACGATGACCTCCCAAGTAGGAATCCTTTTGACCATTCACCAACGGTTAAGATTTTCCATATTCTCTAAATTTTGACTTCCAAACCACTAATAACGAAGCAGAATACGAAGCTCCAATCACATGCTTGAGATTGGCCACTTGGAGACATTTATTTATTCGAAAATAGTGGTCCAGCAAGTCAAGGGGGATTACGAGGCTAGAGAAAGGAATCTTCACAAATATTTGGACTTAGTACAACCGATGCTAAGAAATTTCAAAAGATACACCTTAAATCAAGTGCCGAGAGAGCAGAATCCGAAGGCTGATGCTCTAGGAAAGTTGGCATTAGCCGATCAAAGCCTAAAATCTTCTAAACAACTCTTGATGGAAACATTGAAGTGTTGCAGTTATGAGGAAAAGTCTATGATGGTTATAGACGAAGCAGAGAATTAGGTGACACCATTCATAAGATATCTAAGGTATTGCACATTACCCGAAGATAGAGCAAAATCCAGAGAGATTAATTCAAAGTACCAAGATACACAATGCATAATGACACTTTATACAAGAATGGGTATTTTATGCCCCTTTTGCAATGTGTGACGCCGTAAGTAGCATAATACTTCATCCAAGAAGTCTACCAAAGAGTTTGTGGAGCTCACCAAGGAGCTAGGTCCATTTCCAAAAAGCTATTACAGGCTGGATACTGTTGACCACATATATTTAAAGATTCTTTTGCCTAATCCAAACCTGCATTCCATGTCAAAGGCATGCTCCAGTGACACATATTCCCCAAGAACATATGACGGTAATCCATGGATCTTGGTTGGTCTATAAGTGGGGAGTTGATAAGTAGGACCATTCTCGAAAGCAGCTAGAGAAGTTAAGTACGTGATTGTAGCCATCAACTACTTCATCAAGTGGGTAGGTTTCGATAAATTGACCAACGTGAAAGGTACGAGTTGCATTAACTTTTTTGGAAGATTATACAGTCAAGGAAATAAATACCCAGAACCATCATCATGGATAATGGGAGACAATTCACCCACAATCCCGTTAATAAGTGGTGGGAAGATTTCAAAATTCAGCAGAAACTCACTTCGATGTATCATCCTTAAGCTAACGGTCAGGGAGAGGTTTCCAATCAGATGATCTTCAATGGAATAGTGGCTTGATTGGTGGGGGATGAAGTTAATTGAGTATACGAGTTACCCATTGTATTTTGGTCATATCGGACAACAGAGGAATCAGCCACGGGAGCAACGTTGTTCAACCTGGTCCATAGAGTGGAAGCAGTAATACATACTAAAGTTGGTTTGCCAAGCCTTCAGATAACTGGACCAGAGGAGAAAAAGAACGATGAAGAAGTCAGCACATACCTATATTTGCTTGATGAAAAGAGAGAAGTCTAAACTTTATCAACCTAAGGCGAAAGACACCATGAAAAAACACCCCGAGCAAAGAGTACGGAAGGCTTAGTTTGTCCCCAGAGAGCTAGTCTTGAGAAGAAATGAAAAATCCGACAAGAGAAAAAGGGAAGTTGGTAGCCAATTGGGAAGTTTCACATAAAGTCTTTGAAGCACATGCTGGAAGAAGCTATTGTGTTGGAAGACATGATGGGAAACAAGGTTCCCGAAAGATAGAACCTTGTAAATACTCAAAGATACTATTGTTGAGCAACATGATAATGAATTCTCCATCAACAACATCTTCATATTTCAGGCATGGCCTAGATTTTCACAAACAAAAGGCTATAGGTTGGAACCACTCTTTTTTTGTAAACTGATGTCCTAGAAGTCGTTCACCTAAGAGAAATAGGACCACATATATTTTAATAAAATTATGATCAGATAAAAATAATATGGCATTTCCACCATACAATGAAGAGCAGTTTCACGAGAATTAGATCTCCAAAAATAGGCTAAAATCCCATTAGAGGATAACTACTCTCCATCAACGAGTTATCTCATCAGAATATAATCTCCTTTAGACAAAAGAACCTTAAATGTATCTCATTAGAATATGTCCCAAAAGGGGATAAGGTGAAAGCCTAAGTGATGATGACCATCTGGCCGAGCCAAAGCCTGAACATGCAAACATCTTCTAAGCCAAAATGGTGAGTATCGACTCTCACTCAATAAAATCCTAAGGATCGATACTCACTTCGTAAAATCCCATGGATTAGTACTCACTCCATGAAGTCCCCAGGGACCGAATATTGCTTTGTGAGGTCCCAAGGGATAATACTTATACCGCACATGATTGATACACTATCTTAAGGGTCATCTAGCTATGTCCAAGCCGGACAAAATTTTCTCCGAAGAGAAATGAAAAGAATAGTAAAATAAGTTAAAGAAAAGAGGATTTATTCATTAGAGAAAATTACCGAGTTTACAAAAGTTAAGGATAATAGTATAAGCTATCCTATCCTATTACAAGGCATTGCATAGTTATCTAAAAAATATTTCGGAAGAAGGATGGGCACTTCAACACTTAGAAGCCTCCATCATATGAACGATTCGATTCCAATCCATCTATAAGAGGAACATCCTTGAGCTTCAAGCTCCTTATTCAGGTCGAAGATATAACGGATGAATAAGTGGAGGTGGATTTTGATCCATTTTACCACTGAACCACCTTGCTACAGATGCATCGTCCAGCTGAAGATAAGATCTCCCGAAACATCGACAAAAATCTATGACGGATCAGATGCGGGAAATATTTGGACACTCTTTTACTCTCTATTAGTGATTGGAAACAAACCATGGGTAAGCTAGGGAAATTTATGAGAAGAATTGGTGGGAGCAGAAAAACTAGTCTGCACACCTTGCCTCAGTTGGGAAGCTATAATAACGATAGGGCTAAAAGTTTTGTCCCCATCTTTCGAGTTCCGACTGGTCAAATTTTAGAGAAATAAAAAAAGGCCAAAAAATGTCAGTAGCAGAAAAATAAAGGCAATAAAACCATAAAACCAGGCGTGATTATACTTAACCAGGGGATGACAATCTAAGCTTTAAACGACATGTTTTCTGGAGAGAATAACAGAATTTCAAGGGAATAAAATCCTTTAATTTTGGCAACAAGTCTACTATCCCCTCGGTAAGGACTCCCTAGAGTCTTAACCGGAAAAGAAAGGATTAAAGCATGATTGAAGCTTGCTAGACAAGAGGAAAGAAAAAGAAGAATCTTTAGGGAATAAACTCCCAAATAGAGGCTTTTTATAGCTCCAAAGGAAAACCAAAAAGCGCTTTGGAAAAGGAAGTAATTAATAACAATTTTGAAAAGCAGATGAACAAACCGTCATAATGCAGGGACTTTCCACTTGCCTAAAGCGGTTGACGCGGCTTGCCTTAATTAGGGAAATTTAGCGAGATAATGACCAGATTAAATGAACTACGACGGGAGTTAAGTCTCTTGTTTGACCTCCGGACACTGGTGTAAGAGAGAATCGACGTCTCCGCTGAAACTCAACCTTCGCCTCTCTCGGAGGCTATTGATAAGGATAGAAACAAAAAACCTCCCTCTAGTCAAAGGCCATGCTATTATTCCCTATTTGGGCCAGAGGCTACACTTCCATATTCTCTTGGGTCAAAACCCAACAGTTAATGAGAAGATCTCCACTTCTGATTCTACCTACGTAATACACTCTTTTACAGGTACAATTATGGTATATTGAATATCTGATAAGACACTAATTCCTGCATTGAAAATGCATATTCATCCCAACATGATTGGGAGAGCCCACATGGAAAAACTAATATAAATACCAATGTATTCATTCAATCCTCAATAATCAGATTGAATACTTTGGTCTGACTTTGGTATTAGAGCTTCTTCCCCCGGCCATCCTCGAGGAGTTTTTTTTGCAAGTTCAACACGTTGCAACTAGGTTCGACTATCAGATCACAATTCAACAAAAATCAACCTATAAATAGCATGGAGATTGGCAGGGGTGTTAAAATAATTTCTTTAAAATAATCACTAAATTGAAACTTTTTTAGGATAAAATTTCCTTTTTATTTATTTTTAGCTAAGTATTAGGAAGGTTCGGATTTTCCAAATTTAGGGAACAAACACCATACTTTTTAATTTAAATACGGTAAATTATAATTATAATATGGTTTATTTTAAGATAAACCCGAAATAATATGGGTTGGATGTAAAAATACAAGAAATATTATTTGAAAATATGCATTGAGTTAAAAAATACAATGTTTAAAATAAAAAAATAGTGTTTGAGATAAAAAGTATATTGTTTGAATTAAAAATTACAACAATTTTCCAGAACTAAAAAAATATTGTTATTCAGAAGACTTTCTCCCTTTTCTTTTCTTTTTTGAAAGCCACTTTATATAATAACTTTACGAATGAAAGTTAGAATTACATAAAAAGCGACCTTAACTATTAGCAACACAATGATCATTAACTAGTTGGTTCCGATTAACTCAAAAAATGGAGAAAGCTAGGAAAGTCTTCAGTATATGTTGAGTCGGGAAAATTATTCCCTAGATTTCCCACGTTGCTTTGTTCATATCTTCGATAGATGCTGCTGATATAGCCAAATCTGTGAAGATATATAACTTATTATGCGTTGATCTCTGTACTGCTTTGATTGTTCTAAAGAATGCCTCTGCTTCAGCTTGTAGTGGAGAAACAGCCACAAAGAAATCCAATCCAAGTGTTGTACTTTGTGGTTCTCCAGAATTTTTGTTGGAGATTATCCATGCTGCCGTGCTCAGACATCTGCTTTCCTAAAATGACCTGTCAAAGGATAGGATCGTAATGCCTTCTAGAACTTTTGAGTGCATGTGTTTAACTTGTACATGTTGTTGCCTCTCTGATTCAGGAAGTTCACGTGATGTCGAATCTTAAAATAGAAACTTCGTATTCCTCTGTGAAAGCTGAAGTAATGTGTCTAGATTTCTTGCTTCTTCCCAGAGTACAATTGGATGCTTAAACACATTATTCATGCTTTTGGCATTTCTTTGTTTCCAGAATTCCCACAAGATGCATATGGAAAGTCTGATAGCCTCTTTATCTAGTGCCAGTTTCATCCAATGCACAAACCACAATGTTATCTCTGCTATTAGAATTAAGTTGAAATCAAAGCCTAAGGAAGAAACCCTTCAAATTCTCTTTGATTCCTCATATCTGAGAAATAAATGAGTCTCATCTTCATCGAATTCAGAACATCCGAAATGAGTATTGTCCTGAATAATGTTTCTCTTAGCCAGATTTTCTTTGGTGGGCATGGCTCTATTCATCATTCTCCAAATGAATACTGCTAACTTATGAAGGATGTTCAAATTCCAGATAAAATTCCAGAATCATTTTGTCTCTTGATTTTGTGGGATGCCAATTTTTTTGTAGCACCACCTGATTCTAAAGATCTATATCCTTCATTGCAATATGTTATGTTTTTTTTCACTGTATGCTTACCATCTTTGTTAGGACTCCATAGAGGAATATCATCTTCTTGCAAGTTTCATGAAGCTCTGATTGCCATAGTATGAGCACTGTTTGTGCTGGAAAGATAACTCTGATTAAAGGAATTCTTCATGTTCCATCATTTTCTATTAAATCTCTCATGGTGAGATTTGTATAAACTGCAACACTGTATTGAGGAAACAGAGGATTTGTATGGTTCAAAATCAACTGATCATGCAGTTTTATATCCTTTCCCAACCTGACTTGCCAAGACAGATTATCAGTAATAATATTTTTTTCCCACAAGATCGATTTCCATCCCCATGACTCATATCCTTTCTGTTTGAAATTGAGAAAGTTTGTGTTTATCAAATACTTATCTTTATACACTTTACTTAGAAGATAATCTGAATCTCTTGCTAAATTCCATAGATTCTTTCCTAATAAATTCTTATTGATTCCTTCAATTGATCTCATGCCTAAGCCATCCTTCTGTTTTGATTTGCACACAAAGTTCCAGGATTTCTAATGCACGGATCTTCCCCCCATTTCTCCTCCCTATATAAATTGAGCCACCATTTTATTCAGATTATCCAGAATCTGTTTAGGTATTTTGAAAAGACCTAGAGGATAGATTGCCACTGATGTTAATACATGTTTTCCAAGTGTTATTCTTCCAAGCAGAGATAAAAGTTTTTCCTTCCAAGGGATGAACCTCTGATTAAACTTATGCATCAAGTTCTTGAACACCTGCACCTTATTTGTTGTGAAGTTAATGTTCATGCCTAGATATTTCCCATTAAATTGATGTCCATGAATATTCAAAGTGTATTTTGCATACTGTCTGAGGCTATGAGAAGTCACTACTGCAGAGACTATACATAGACACCGGTAATTCGGTACATAGGCACCAGTTATTTGCCCCCCTCAATACTTGTTCCTAAGTATGGGGGTGCTAGAACGTAGTTACGTAGGCACTAACATACTTTACCAGTGCTGGAACTCCATACCCAACACTGGTATGCGTTACCGATACTACAAAGCTACATTCTAGCACCGCCTTACTTAGGTACCGGTATTTTGAGGGGTCGAAATACTGGTGTTAGTAAATAGGGTATCAATAAAAAACAGAAATCAAAATATTTATTAAGACACAAAAAAGGCACTAAAAATTGAAAAAAAACGTGAATTGAGGTCAATGAACACTCAACACTAATTTTCAACTAAAATAGCTACAACAAACTCTTATCAATCTACACCAGTAAAAATAAAATATGCTTATGTGTGAGCTCTCAGTACCACCAACTCATTAGTGACGTCTTCCTCAGTTACTTGAGACTTCCGATGGTAAGATTTGATAAAAGGTTTACATTCTTCTACACAACATTGTAGCCAGAAAGGGAATCTGCTGTAGAGTTGAAATCTAGAGAGAGCAATCATTTACACCTTCCGTAGAAGAATGACAAACAAAAATCAAATAAGAAATTTAAAAAAACTATTTAAAAATATAAATACAATTATCAACCAAATAAACGAGAACATGGTATTCACCAGTTCTAGATGCTTAACAACACCACATCAAACAAAATAACAAAAAATATCACAAGGGTAACGAACAAACCACTACTACTCATTGGAAATAGGGTTCTTAATGTACTGCCAAATGATTTAGGGACCCTAACCCCACACAAATTCATTCACAGCTTGTAGAAGATCTTACTTAATGAAAGGCCAGCATTTTCTGTAGAAAATTCAACTATATCCATTCGAATCTGGTGCACTATCTTTAGTAAGGCTAAACACAGTTTTATGTAGTTCATCTAAGTCAACAGGTTTCAACAATTGGAAATTCTCTATTTCAGTGATAACCTGAGGGATGAATTTTAGAAGATAATCCATATGGTAGCCTGAGTGATCTGTGCATTCATCAGTGAGAAGGTTTTAAAAATAAGACACTGCATGTTCACCTATGGAATCCTGTTCATCTATCTAATTTCCACCTTCCTTTTGGATTTTGTTTATTCTAAGCCTAGAATGCTTATCTTTGACACTATTATGGAATAAGGCAGTATTTAAATCACCAGTTTTTAGCCATTTCATTCTTATCTTTTGTTTCCAAAAGTCCTGCTATTCTTTTAGTTTTTTGTCAGTTTAGCCTTTACCTCATTTAACTGTATTAGGTTCTCTAGGCTAGAATCATTATCTAATTTCATTTCCAATTCCGCCACAATCTTTTTAGCTTCTAATACATTATCAAAACATGTCCAAATTGGTTCTTGTTTTAGAT
Source organism: Rubia tinctorum (assembly GCA_032355605.1). Taxonomy (NCBI): domain Eukaryota; kingdom Viridiplantae; phylum Streptophyta; class Magnoliopsida; order Gentianales; family Rubiaceae; genus Rubia; species Rubia tinctorum. The sequence goes on from JAULKM010000002.1 coordinate 11,000,315, forward strand.
TTTTTTAATCTTGCCAGTTTTAAGGCCATACCTATCATTCCATGAGTTGTTTCAAGTTGTTCCCAATTTTATCTCATCAATTCAACAAAATTTTCTCTATTAAACCTCATAGACTGAAACCTAAATGTCTTAGGGTACTGTTTCTTAGAGGTTAGAATGTTGAGTATCAATGGATTATGATCTGAGTTTCCCCTAGCTAAGGTCTGGACTAGAGAATTAATGAATTTGTCAAACCAAACCCTATTTCCAAGTGATCTATCTTATCTTTCAGCAACTCTGTTAACTCATCTTCTACCATTAGTCCATGTAAAGGGGTTTCCTACTATGGTTATTTCATTAAAGTTATTAGAAGTTAGGAAATAGTTAAAATCATTGATGTAGTTTGCCCTAGGAGATCCTCTACCTCTATATTCATTTATGCTGCGGATTGCATTAAAATATCCAGTCATTAAGAACGAATAATCTACACTGGACACTATCATTTCCAGATCTGTGTACATTCTATGTCTTGTTAATCTGGTATGTTGACCATAAACAACAATGACATGAAATTCAGTTCTAGTGTTAGTATGTGTGAATGCTAGATGCAGAAAACTTTCATGTTTATTAACTAGTTATGCATTGAAAGTGTTCTTAACTAGAATCCATATGTGACTATCATCAAGAGCAAAAATCCCATCAAATCCTAGTTGCATTTTAAAATCCTCTATTTTGTTTAAGGCATGCTTTAGTTCTATCAATATTAGAGCTTCTAACCTATGTGTGTGAACTAACTTTTTCAGTCTAACTAATTCTGTCATTAGTCCCCTAATGTTCCATGTTATTATCTTGCAATTCATAGGAAACCGTGGATTTCTTTTTTTGCACGAGTCATGATTAAATTAGTGGAATTAAAGAACCTTCTATCAGAATGAAGTTCAGCGTTACCTGATTCGTGACATTGCCCCACCTTGTTGACTTGAATCTGTATTTCCTCATCTTTATCTTCCAGATGTTGCTCCAATGAGGTGATGCATGTATCCTCTTTTGTTTGTGCTGCCTTACTGCCCACCTCATCAGATCTATTAGAGGTTTCCTCCTCCATCAGAGCTGTGTTATATTGATGTGGTTGTGCTTCTTGATTTTCTTCAACCCTATTGATTAATATTGAGAATCGATTGCTGAAACTCTTGAGCTTCTGAACAGTTGCCTGTCTGTCTTGTATGTGAGAGGGGCTTATAATGGGTTTCCTAACTAAATCATCTGATGATCTCCAGCCCCTATTTCTTCCTTGAGCATGGTGTGATGAATGGTTGGCAGAATGTGATGCCTTAACTCTTCAAACCGGTGATCGTGATCTTTCCTTTTCCTGGTGAGAGAACTTGCAGGACTGGGGTTTTCTGTTAGTTGCTTGGGGTGGATTGATTAACGGCTCCTCCTGTTGAATCTGAGCCTCTTTAAACAGATTTTGAGCATCTTCATAGACCTCTATCTCATCATTAGAATAATTGTGTATCTCTGTCTGGGTTTGGACTTTCTGTTGGATAGGATACCAAACTTGGGTCGACAACTAGGGAGGTTTAGAGCTAGAGACAGGATTGCCTTTTTGCTTATTTGGATTCCCAGTTTTGTTCTGTCCCTGTGGTTTATTTATTTTACCCAGTTTACATTCCTGAATTGAATGGCCTAATTTCGCACATTTACAGTACTTTGAGTGGTCTTCATATGTTATGTTATACCATTTGCTTTCTGTGCTGGAACCAAGTCTAATTCGGTTTGGGAAAGCAGAGGTAAGGTTCATCTCTATGCATAGTCTAATGGTGGAGGGACGGGTAAGGTTCTGTGTTGGGGAGTCAACAAATATTAGGTTTCCTAACTTATTTGCAATGTGAGGGATTGATTCAGGATGCAAGAAATAAACGGGAGGGAATTCGATGTTTACCCAGATTGGCACAATTGGAGGCTCCTCATTGACATCAAAATCCTTTGTCCATTTCAGCACCTTCATTAGGTTTCCGACGAGATTCCAGTTTCTCTTAATCCAACACCTTTGGGTATCTTCGTCATGGTGGAATTTGATGAAGATGTGTCGGTGGTCGAGCGCCGTGATGGTTGGTTTGCCCTTGAACCCAATCTTTTTGAATTGCTACCGTATGAAGTCTAATGTTGGGTGGCCTCTGGCAAACTTACCTATCAAGTGTTTTTGGAATGGCTGGGCAAGCATATCAATTTCTTCTTCATTGAATAGCACTGTGATTTCTCCTTTAAACTCTATTGTTGGAGTTAGCAGCAATTTCTCTTGTAGATTAATAGAGTGACGATTAGTGTTGGAGTTCACCATAGCAGCGTACGAGGGCAGGCTCGCGCCTAGAGGCGGAGCCGCCATGGAGATTAAGCTTAGGCTCCGAGGGTATTGGTTGTTTCCGGCAAGCTTGTGGTGGGGGAATAGTTGTAGGTTTACGTTATCAGTGTGTACTGTAGTTGACTAGGCTTGAGAGAGAATTAGGAGAGGGAAGTAACAGTCGCCTGAAAAAACAACATTGTTCGAAGCAAAATATCCCTCTTGTCACCCCTTGAAGATTATTGGGAATTTTGCTAAACAGAAAAAGAAACCATATAACGCTAGAGGAAGGGCTTGAACCTTCGACCTTGTGGTTAACAGCCACACGCTCTAACCAACTGAGCTACTCCAGCTGCTGCGGTAGTATTATTTTCTTTATTAAATAGAAAATAAACATTAAAACATATTAGCTCCAGCAAATCAGAAGTTTGCCAAACCGCCACAAATTCTCATGTCAAGGACACTATTGAACTCGAAGGAGACGTAATTCTTTTTCTTCTTCTCAGAAAAAGTAATTCAAAGATGAGGTTTATAATCCCATCCATGTACTTGAAACTTCAATGCAACAGTACCGAGAATTAATGAAGAAGAGGTCTTTGTACCAATATCAAGATACAAGAGGAGTAAAAGAATGCCATTTAGCACAGTTTAATTTCTACTACGCACTCTTCAATGCCCTGCTCCAAGTATTTTACATCTGACTAGAAGTCGGCTTATGTACACACATCTCCATTTCTCCTGTACTACCAATATAAATGTCCCATTGCTTCACTATGTAATGACGGGACCAATAGTTTCACTTTGTTTCTGAATGTTCTTCCGAATATACTGAAATGACTAGATTTACAGCGAAAATGTGGCTGTGAGAGGATGGGAATCCAAACCATGTATGCACAAGATCATAGGTGAGTGATTATTTTGGCTGGAGGTTCACAAGAAATTGTCTGTGGTAGTGACATCCCAACCGATACAATTATCTCTGCACCACAAAAGAAAAAAAGGCAGTTGTGAATCAAAGCTACCTAAGCAATTTATTGAAGTGTGCCAAGTATAAAGCTTAACAAAAGAAGATAAGAGAGATATGCCAACCCTTATATTATACTCCAAACTCTCTTGGCCATTTATACATGCATACAATAATGAAACTAAAGAGACACACAAAGCGAAGACATACCTATGCCTTGTTTGACAGACAAATTCGGCCTGATAATCTCTTGCGAGTTGAGTAGAAATATGTCCCCTATGTATAAGTGATTTGTGGGGACGAAAACACTGCATAATTCTTCATCACCAGCATCTCTCTGAGTAAAAATAAGTATTGATCAGAACAAACAATAAGCATGAACATGAAAATTTCTCTTAAATGTGGGAAATAGGATGCAGACATGTAAATATAACTGATGCAGCACCAACGGAGCGTAGGTTTAGAACGGATTTTAGGTTTAGAACTTGGCTTTAGGGTAGGGAAATTATAGGTATATGGTTGTAGGTTAAAGGAAAAATCTGCGGAAACTTTAAGAAAACAATGATAAACTTAGGAATCACTCCTAAACCCTCGCGTCACACCTCGGGGTCTTCTAGGCGTCGCACCTAAAAGTTAAGTTGCGTCACACAACTCATCATCACGATGTAAA
>JAULKM010000002.1:11009825-11025989 GCA_032355605.1 Rubia tinctorum
CTCTTTTGTAAGGCCAAATTCAACTCATTTGTAATTCCAAAGATAGATCCCATCAAATGTGCTATGAAAACAAAATCAAATGTCATCAACATATGTGTGATTCCACAAGCTTTATTCTTCTCACTCTTTTCCCTAGCACCATCGGCAATAACATCAAGGGACTCAAGAATTGGGCGAAACAAACCAAGGACATTCACAATAGTTTTGTAGTGAGAGCCCCAACGAGTATCACCTGCTCTAGCCAAACCTTTCTCTTGATTTAAACCACTACCCGATTCAATTTCACCAATAGATAAAGCCTCGACAACACTAGCTTTCTGCTTCTCTCGAAGAAAGGCTTTCCTCTTTGGTGAACCACCCACAAAACTAATCAAAACTGGAAGCACATCAGAAAATAACCAACTAGCATCATCATTATCTTTAGCAACACTCACAAGTGTCAATTGAAGTTGATGAGCAAAACAATGAATATAATATGCGGATGGAGACTCATTCCTAATCAACCTTTGAAGACCATTCATTGAACCTTGCATATTACTAGCACCATCATAACCTTGACCTCGAACTCTAGAAAGGGGTAGAGAGTGTACCATGAGCAAACTTGATATTGCTTCCTTAAGAGTCAAAGAAGTAGTTTCAAGAACATGTACAACACCAAGAAAGCGCTCTGTAACTTCACCCTTTCTACCAATGTATCTCAAACAAAGAGCCATATGTTCTTTATCAACTATATCAGCCGACTCATCAGCAAGAATAGCAAAAAAATCACCTCCAATTTCATTAGTTATCAATTTCGTAGTCTCTGTAGCACATGCAGTTAAAATCTCCTTCTGAATTCTAGGACATGTCATTTGATTATTACCCGGAGCATTGTCTAGAACTACTGAGGCAACATCAGGTCTATCCTTCACAAAAAAATTCAGAAGTTGAATGAAATTACCTCTGTTAATCGAATCTGAACTTTCATCATGACCTCGTGCCGGCAACCCTTGAAGAGAAAGCCATTGCATGCATTCAATTGAAGCTCCCAACCTTATTCTGTATTGCCTTTTAGCTTCATCAGATTGCCTAGCCAAAATAACCGGTAGAGAGGCCTTTCGATTTTTAAATGCTTCAAGCTCCGCCATAGCACAGTTGTGATAACTATTAGGTGCACCAACATGTTTACCATATGAACTTGGTTTTCCCCAACTCCTAAAACCATCACTAACAAAAGCATCGGATCCAATGGCATCATCTTTGAACAAGTAACAAGCAAAACAATAAGCTGCATCTTTTTCAACACTATATTCAAGCCAAGCCTTATTGTTTCTAAAATATTTTGGGTTGAATTTACGATTTTTCTTCCCACAAGGTGAAAGAGGAAATTCATGACTTACAGGTTGACAAAGAACCCTATCAATGTACGCCCTCCTAACTCGATCTCTATCATTGGGATGAAATGAGCTAATCATTTTTCTTTTCCCTGGATCTTGAGGAAGATTTAATGCATCAAAATCAGCCACTCCTCCCTCCGTATTCAACCTTGAGGTACCCTCGATTTCTTGATTTTGAGGACTGCCTGAGAGCCTTGTTCCTTGAGGTAGAGAATTATCCGACGGAGGAGAGGAATTAAATACTTGTTGAGGCGGAGAAACAACATTTGTTGGAGAAGAACTTTGTTGAAGATTTGGGCTAGAAATACCTTCACCTCCTCCATCATTACTTGGAACTTTTGAGAAAAACTTAAAAATTGTGTTATCTTGTTTCCTCTTCATTCTGAAAAATAAAATACCCAAATTAACAACAATGTCAAGCAAGCACACTCAATAAAATAACCAAATTCAGTGCACTCTCTTTTAAGCACACTCAATTTCACAGGAATATTAACACATAATTTTCAGCAAACATGTAATAGATAAATAGTCCAACAACTCAAAATCTTAAGAAGTTCAGACAAATTTCAGCTCCACACAAATATGAGAATAAATATTTACATACAATTTTCAGTAAATTAGCACACACAATGACCAAAAGGATGAGTTCAAAAGTATTTCAAACCTTATCAATGGATATTTGAGAGACCCGCCACTGGAAAAGAAAGCTGCTCCGTTGCTTTAGAGAGACATAAGTTCTTGAAAACCTTTTCAAAAATTCCAAAACATCACAATTTACAAACTTTAAAGAACCTCTATTCTCGAAATATGAATTCAGAAATTTCCTAAATTGATTAAAAGATGATGAGCCATGAGTAACAGAGTTCAATTTTAATTCAAAATTTCAAACCTTTTCGAGTGATCGGAGTTTGAGCCGTCGCCGGAGAAAAAAGCACGCCTTGTGTCGTGTTCGTGCTTGTCCGCCCCTGCGTGTGGGTGAGTGGGTCTGTGTGTGAGATTGGAATTTAGAATTTGGAATTCGGAGATTGAAGATTGTGGTTTGGAACTTGAATTTTAATAAGATTGGTATTTTGGAGATTAGAATTCGCAGAGGAAGAGGAAGAGTGAGTCGAAAAGATGATGAGGGTTTTGGTATTTGGGGATAATTGGTGGGGTGCAGATTCATCTTATCGTCCGATTCTCTGTTGTGCCCAATTAGTTTTAAAAAAAACTAGGAGGTGCCAACGTATGTCCGCCCCTGGTTCACTTACTGGTCTTTATGGAAAGCCAAGAACAATTTTATTTATAATGGAGTCCCAGTCTCAGTTATGAATATTGTTTAGGAAATCAAGGAGGATATATATTTTCCATTGATGGCTAAACCTTATTTTCTCACACCACTCCGATAATGAGCTCATCACAGGATTCATCCATCCCAGCAAAGGAATTACTCCACCAAACGAAGGCACACACCACACCATTCCTTGCCATTTTGTACAGAACCATGGAAATCAAAGCCTCACCACTTCGTTTCCAGGAGCTCATGTCCTCTGGGGACCATCTTTCGTCACATAAACCATTTGGCAAATATGTAGAAAGATTATCATCATAAACAATTTGTTTATGTTAATAATCTTTCATAGCTTTAGGAAAACACTTCATTTGGATTGATTCCTAGTCCCGGCCAACCTTATGCCAGCACGGGATGGAGGCATAAGAGTTGGAAAACTAGAAATCACTCAAACATTACATCATCATACGTAACTTATTTATTTTTTAAAGATTTAGATTGTCTATAAATCCCCTACATCTTCAGTGAGATGTCTTTAAATTTTTTTTAAAAAGGCAGCAGGAATTTGTTTGAATTTCATGTGCCACTATTTTTCATAGCTCCAAGGGGTGGAGCCTCATCACTTAGCTCCATTTTCTACGGATAAAAAGTTGAGAAAAAAAGAGAAAAAACATACAAAACCTCCAAGCAAATGCAATACAACTGTTGTTGATGGCGTTAGAAACAAAGATGGACTTCTAGGCCAGTAGCATGAAAAGTAGACATTACATCTAAGTCGAGCCAAGACGAGGATCTATATGGAAATGCAACAGATGTTTCTCAAGGTTCAATTCCAGCAGCTGCAGGTGAAGCATTCTCAGCTTCCAAAAGTTGTCTTTGGCGTTCAGCGTGTTCCTTTTCACATGCACTGATTCCCAACATAATGTCCAACATAGTACCTGTCGTGCCAAAGAAAACAAGGGGCGCCAAAGATTTTCGTTTTATCCCCACTGGTATCGCGATCAACGCACCAGCTACTGAGAACACCCACGTACCCAATGCACTGCAAGAGAACAAAAGTAAAGTCACGTTTGAATAAGAAAGATAGCATTTGTTCGTAATCATGCTTCTCGATACATAAAATTATGAAATCAGATGAAACTGAGCATGGTAAGTTGAAGAAAAGAAGTCACTTCTTTTGAAAAACATTAACAAAGGAACAATGATCCAAAATCCAAGGAATACAAGTATCACATACTGCAAAAGAATTTGATAAAAACATGAGGCCAAGGCTTCTCATGGTATGAAATTTTAGATCAGCTTGGATAAATGCAATTGCAAATGTTAAAAATGGCAAGATCATAAGGAAATGGCAGAAATGCAGAAAACATGAAAAAATCATGCAATACATTCCAAGCACAGAAGTTGAGAGATGATATTATTTTTCATTTCCAATAACAGAAATTCCAACTCCTTGAGCAGCTGCAGAAATAATTGCAAATATAAGAGCTTAAAAGCATTAAATTTAACAACTCGGGAGATATATCAGCAATAATTCATTGGATGTTTCAGTAAATCGCGGTATTAGTTATTATTCTGTACAAGATCATTTAATTCACATCCTCAGGCAGTGGTTCAATTTCCTGATTGATGGAAAGCACGTTGAACTAACACAAAGATCCTCACTCCTCACAGAGAAAATGTATGATAATCAATATCATGCACACACATGTAAACTTCAACAGAGAAAGGTCAGTTATCTTCTCCTTTCATACGAAAGAGAGATGGTGGAAGAATGTTGCGAATAGATAGATATAGATGGTGGAAGTGAATCCAAGCTGCACTTTGTTCATCATCTTGATTTCTTCAAAGAATTAGGATGATAACTGGCTATTTAAGGCCCTTAAAACCAGTATAACAGAAACATGAAGCAGCTGAAGAAGATTAATATAAATGGCACAATTAGGACTGTATCTCTGTTTTTATGATGTCCCAATAGTCACACTTACAGAGTTCTAACAAAATGAAGGGAGTGGGGAAATCTAGATTATTCACAAAATTCTACTTAGCCCAAGGAAAAAAGAGCCACAGTCGTTAACTTCAACTTCTTTATATACAAGATATCAGAGTTTAAAACTTAAAACATGCTCGACGTAAACTTGTAACTGGATTGTCAACAGAAGCGGCAACTGAATAATCTGAACTGATTATGACCATATAGAAAACTTCAGGCTTTAGTAGAGAATATATACATGCAATACAGGATTAATTGGACAATTTGCATTCAAGAACCACATTTCACAAGCAGCTCTCAGAAACAAAAAAAAAAATCAGCGAAAAACACAAAATAATCAGAACCCCATGATGAAATTAAAGCCAGCAATGAAAGTCTAGGCTCACTTGGAAACTGAGCATTCTTCAAGCTGTTTCGGATTCCCTTCCCCAGCCATTGCCTTATAAGTCAATAATTTTATCTGCATTGAAAAACTCCTCTGCATCAATGTACAGATATACACAAGAAGCAAAATTATATAACAGTGTAACAGAGAAGTAATCTGTGCAGAAGATGCTCAACCAAATTATTTGAAATTCTTTAATCTTAGCATAGATGTGAGAATCTTACAAGCTACATCTCCTTCTTTCCACAATGAAATTGCTCAAATGAACCATGTGTGACCACATAATTTAATCACCAAAAATATCAGGCTTTAGATAAGGTCGGTAAGAACATGTAAACATTTCGATTCCCCCAGAAAAACATAAACTCAAACAGTTATGTCTTTTCTTTTTTTGCAACATCGGAAAATGTGACCCTTCCGACAGTAAAAAAGCACCTATCCTCCATCTTATTTCAACTGAAAGCTACCTTTTAGTGGTTTGCGGGATCTAACATTTTGGAAGCACCAAAGGAAATTTAAGTTAACTCGTCTCACAGTTCACTAACAGTCTACATTGGGTGACTTGATAGACACCCACGTTCGATAAACTGCAGCATTAGTTTATCTGCTTCATTTCCCTTTTCCTCTAACAGCAATCTTTTACTCACTTTCTCACATAATTTGAGATCAGGAATAAGATTGCGCTTAAACATTCGGCAAGCAACTTTGTATGATGAGAGTGAATCCCCCTTCCTCAGGTAACTCTCTACCAGAATATTACAGGTGCGAGCATCAATTTTTGAAGCTGTTCTAAGGACCTTTCCTAACAGCTTATAAGCTTGATCAAGGCTTCCTAAACCACAAAGTTTCTCGATGACCTGATTATAAGCTGTTCTACACTCCTGCCTCTGGAGCATCTTCTCTAGCAGTTCCAATAAATCATCCACCCTCCCCTGCTCACAATACCTATGAATGATTGCGCGGTATGTTACAGGAGTAGGAAGCAAGCCACTGTGAAGCATCTTCTTTATCAATTCAGTTGCCTCGTTTATTCTGCCATTCCTTCCCAGTGCATCGATAACCATAGTATATGTGATAGCATCTGGATGCTTGTTATTCAAGTACATGTCATCCAGAACTGAAAGAGCAGCATCCAAGTCATCCCTCTGACAGAAACCATGTATAACAGTACTAAAATTAATCACATTGACCGCACATCCTTTGTGGAGACATTCTTCCATAAATTTCTTTGCGGTGTCTGTGTTGCCTGACCAACAAAGAGACTGAATCATCAAATTAATTTCAACTGGGGTTGGGAAGAAACCTTTCCCGATCATTTCCTTGATTACGTCACATGCCTCCAAGAACTTTCCTTCCCTTCGATATCCATGCATCAGGACACTATAAGTGATTGCATTGGGGGTCCACCATCCCTCCTCACTCACTCTCATCATCTCTCTTGCTTCTGATGACTTACCATCTTTGCAGAGCCCATTCAACAAAGCCGTATAAGATACCGTATTTGGCTTAAGCCCATGTCTATACATCTCTTGGAGCAATTTTTTGGCTTTATCAATCTCTACCAAATTACAAAATCCATTCAAAATGGCGGAGTAAGTCACAACATCGGGAATACACCCCTTTGCAAACATTTCATTGAGAAGTTCTTTTGCCCTATCCATCCTGCTAGCTTGACAGAATGAATCAATTACCGCACTATATTCAACTTTATCAACATGGAATCCGCTCTCTTCCGCTTCCCTGATAAAATCTAACGCCTCATCTGCATGGCCATGCTTCGAGAGCACATGTACAAGGGTCCTATAAGTTACCTGATCAGGGACTAATTTCCTATCTTTCCACATCTTATTCATCAATTCCTTAACCTCAACGATTCTCTTGTCCTTACAAAGAAATGACATCACAGTCTCATAACTAACTTTATCCGGGGGGCATCCCCTGGATGGCATTTCAGCAATCAGCTCTAGTGCATGTTCAAGTCTCTGCAGATCACAATAACCCTTAATCAAACAATTATAAGTGATAACATTAGGTGTGATTCCAACAATTTCCATTCTTTTCAAGAATCTCAAAGCCTTATCAATTTTATTCGCCTTCAACAAAACATATATGGCAGTGTTACATATCGTCAAATCAGGTCCAACCCCCGCCTTTTGCATCAAAGTCAATATCTGCAACGCCTTCCTCAAATGTCCAGCCCGGCTAAATGAGACCATCACATAGCCAAAAGCCTTAGGCCTTCGCTCAATCCTTCTCTTTGCCATAAGCCTGAGAATTCTCTTAGCCCCCTGGCATAACTTTGTCCTACTAAGAGTTTCAAGCATCACATAATACACAACATCGCTATGTCGATATCTCCACTGCCTATCAGCCCAGTAAAAGAACTGTAAAGCAATCCTTTCGTCAGGCAGAGATTTCAGCACTGCACAGACTTGCAACGGCTTCAAACTTCTCAACAGAGTCCTCAACTGGCCCTCTAACTTTGGAGTCCAAGCAGACCTACAATCAATCAACTTGCACACTTCTTTTACTAAGGGGTGCCGTAATTCATCCTCAATACCATCAGCAATTCTTCTCAGAATATCTTCGTCGTTGCAACTTCTGTTCCTGTTCCCATCATCCGAATCCAGAATCCGAGCATCATCAAGACCGCTGTTGTCAGCAATGTCATAAAATCCCTGCTCCTCATCCGAGTCACTCGAATCACCTCCATTCTCCTCTATATAAAGGCTAGTACTGAAACTACAAGTCTCTTTAAAGCTCAATTCTTCAACTTTACTAGCCCCATTTCCAGAATCACAAAAACCCTCGTGTTTACTGCATAATTTACAATCTTCTGATCGTACATCATCTTGGCCGGGGATTTCTGATGAGTAGGATATAGCAAAACCATTACAGGCAAAAGGGCTTCTACCCCATATTCTAGAATCAATCTTAGGCCGTTTACCACGAATATTACAAAAAATACTGCGAAAATGCAATTCAAACTTGAGGATTGTGTTGAATTTACAGTGCATATCTCTACGGCTTCAGTAACTTGCAGCCTAAAATGAGGAAATTACTGGATAATAACACGGAAAAATCATACAAATGCATAGGGAAAAAAACAGATTTCAAACAGCTTGATGAAAACATGGATTATTGAACTGCCCATTTCCTAATTTACAGCAATAAAAATGAAGGGGAGTAAAAATACCTAGAATTAAATGAGTAGAGATGGTCAAATTTGAGGGGGGGAAGAGGACACCCGAAGATCGAAGATGTAAAACCCCAAACCCCCGATATGTGAATAGTAGAACTTAAAGTACGGATAAATTACAAATTAGCCATCATAGTCTCAACATGTTACACATTACTCCTTTATAAGAGAGTGAGATTGTTTGCCCCGTTCTCTAGAGCTTAATTGGAAGATGACGAAGGAGATGATGTGGAGCATGCAGAATATGATGATGAAATACATGATTATTATGAAGAGGATATGGAGGAGATGGAAAGAAAATTACTTGAAAAAATTGTGATAGGATTTGGTACAACAAATGGAGCAACAACGCATAAAAGAAATGAAGGGAAAGACAAAGGAAAAGGAAAAAGTAACACAAAGGAACAAACAACAAGCCCAAGGATAGTGTTTGGCACGAAGGATAACCCAGTTGAAGGAACTAAAGCGATGCCTGAAAGGTCAAAGAAAGTAGAGGCAAATCGAGGAAAGCAAGTGAAAAAAGAAGTTGTTGCTTTGAGTACCATGAAACAGAATGACAAACATAAAGAGACCAGCAAGAAGCCGCCCCTTAAGGGGTAAATGACTCAGGAAAACAAGAGCATTCTGATCATGATCAGGTTGACTTTCAACCTGATTCATCTTTCTATTTTCTGCTTTTGTTTTATTTCTACTTGTTTCGAGTTCAAAACTGGAGTTTTCATTGTTTGTATGGGGGTATTATGTGAACGGCTTGATCCGATTGGAGATTTTTTTGTTAATGGTTGAATGTTGTGGCACACATTTTTGGGCAGCCTGGATGGTCTGTATTCTGCTGTTAGCGAAAAACAGTAAAAAAAATGGTCATATAAATATGAAATTTTGTATGATGGAGGAACACAATTGGAAGTAGGTTCAAGATTTTTTCAGGAATTTTCTAGGTAGGAATTGCGGACCTTTTGCTGAGTAAGAGTAACAACACATAATCTAGAATTTCTGAACAGCTTAAATGCAGATTGTGTTTGAGCAAGGAGGAATAGGATAATGCATAGAAAAATTTGGATTTTTTACGAGGGTATCATGCATGTGGAAGCAATTTCAGGAATTTTTTGGGAATTTTTTCCATGTGTAACTGTGGCCTTTTGCTGAGTCTTTCCAGAGATTTATTATGGTCAGTTTAGAGTTCTATTGGAGTTTATGTGAGTACCTTATGACTTCGATTCCCCTACTACCGGCTTGGGGAATTAACACGCATAGGAGTCTACCTTTTATTTTTGGAAGTTTATCAAGTTCCGACATACCCTAGGCCAGTGTATAGCTTTCAGCATACCTAGTCAAATGCACATTCTGCGTTGACTACACTGGCATGGATAAGTAATAGACATTGCCTATTACTTGGAATTATTCCAGATGGAAAGATGGACATGGATGAGTGTTACTTATGGAGAGATTCACCATTAAAGGCCTTGATGTTTGAGGTAGAAGCAGTTTCTTAGTAGCTTACGGTTCAGGGGGAATGGCCCCTGGGCTGTAGCAGTGTTTTCATTTTGTTTTGATTTTTTTCATTTTGGTTTGAATCACTTGAATTGTTTCATTTGGGCCTCATTTTTGGAGGATGTGAACATTTTGTAGTAGGAGGCCGACCACCTTAGGCTCCCCTCTGCGGTTCCCATTTGGGAGGCGTAACATTATTTACCTATTTCGCCTAATTGGACCTCAGTTCAGACAGTTCAATTTTGTTCACTTCAATTGAGTTCAGTATATTTATATCTATTTTGCTTCAATATATTTATATTTATTTCAGTTCGGTGTATTTTAACCATTATGTTAGTTTGACAAATGAATTATAGGAAGTGATTTTCATGTGAGAACTTTCAGGAACCTATTAAAGGGATGAAACATAAGAATTAAATCATCAATATTAATATATATATATATAGAGAGAGAGAGAGAGAGAGAGAGAGTTGGGTTCATGTGAGACAGCCTAGTTAATGTGAGAGAAGCCTAATATTTGATCCCAAAATTAGACATTTTCCAAATTACAGCTTCGTTCAAAATTTCTCTCCTCTGCCACCAACATCCTTCCTCCGCGCGGCCAACGATGTTGAGCTCCTCCACCCTTCTCCGTTGCTAATCTCCAATCCTTCGCCCTACTCCGGTGCTAATCCCTAATTCTTCGCCTCCCTTTGTCACTAACCTCTCCCAACCTTTCTCTACCACTCACTACCTCTCTAACCACCGTTAAAATCTGCTTCTCAGCCTTCCTCTGCAAATCTCCGCCTTCCTTCGTTGCAATCATTCCGCTCTTCAATTTTCTAAGTTTTATTGCTTAAATTTTCAATTATTTATTAATCTCATATTAATTTGCTCATTAATGTCAATTTTTCATCATTGTTTGCAATTTTTTGTTTCGATCGAACCTCAGAAATGCGCCTTAGGGTCTATTCATCTGTTAGGGTTCTTATTTGAATACAGCAGTGAATGAGAACACTGAGCATGTCTTATCCAAAGTAATCTTTGCTGATGTTCCTGTCATTTTTGTTGCTTTTTTAAATTTATTTATGCTCACTTTTGATACTATATGTTTTCTTATGTTGATGTTGTTGATTTCAAATGCTTTTTAATCATGAACTTTGTTTCTAACGATTCTTCTTGTTCTTTTATATGCACCTCTTTTGAAGAATGCAGAACCTGACACAAACAAAGTTCTAAATTTTAGAATGTTGGTAACTACATACATTTTATTTTTAAATAGGTTTGACATGTCATCTAAAGGAAAATCTCTTGAATTGATGGCTCCAGAACAACCTGAGAGTGCTAGTCCATCATTTGGTAATAGTTTTCCATTAAATGAGTTAGTTACATTTTCTAGTCATTAAATTATTTTTTGGATTAACTTGATTATTCTTTTATGATTTTAATAGTTTTTCCAACTGGTTTTGGTTTGGCACAAGATATTGCCCCGTAAAAATAATTTTTCTCTGACACAATTGCGCGACTTCATTGCTGATGAATTAACATTGGAGCAGAAAAGGGATGTCGAATCTATTAGATTTTAGTGGTTGTTGGAGTTGAAGACTAACGAGTATCCATATGATTTATGTAGGTGATTGCTGAATCATTACAACCCTGTTGAGAGCTGTTTGGAACTGGGTAAAGAGAGTTTGGAAGTTGGAGTAGAAGACTTTTATCTGATTTTGGCTTTACCCAAAACTGGATATAAAGTGACTGAAGTGGAGAGGGGCAGCCGATTTTGAGTTTGAAAATATGGAAAATGCATGGGGGTTACAATTTGGAAAGGCCAAAAATCAAGTTAGCATAACTGACATAGGAGTAATATTGAGGGAGCAGAATACTGGAAGAGATGATTTCAAGAAGAACTTTGTCATCAAGGTGGTCTCCACGCCGCTGAAAAGTTGTAAAAATGAACCCCAAATTTGAAGATTCTGAAATGTCTATCTGATGTTGATTCAATTGACTGTTTCATCTTGTGCCAGTACGAATTTGAATGCATGATTGATTGTAGTAGAGAGTGGCAGAACTCAAAAGGTGTTTCTAGGTTTACAGGACCAACTGAAGAAGAAACTCTACCAGCTCATGATTAGGAAGAAATGGAGAAAGTTACAACTCTACTCAACTTTCCTATACCAAATATGGATTGAGAGGAATCAATGGATCTTCCAAGAAAAGGAACATAGGAAGGAGATATTGATTGAACTGGTCCATTCGGAGTGTAATTGGAGGAAATCTGGCATAGATTGAGCTGAAATTTGCTTTTTTTCTTATGGTAGTTAATTTTGTATGTAATGGGGCTAAGGGTGATGGCCTAAACTTTGTTATGACCTGATGTTATACTTAATATATTACACATTCCCATCTAAAAAAAGTTATGGTCAAGTATTTATTACATATATACTATTAAAATTTTGTATTTTTATAATTATACTTCTATTTTTTCCCTCCAGATATTGTATCTTGATCGCATGACTATTATGGGACGTTCTAGTGAGAGGAGATTCCCCTTGCTATGCTCTGGGAAAATAAGGATATTCATGAGAGGTGCGTCTATGAGAAAATAATGGCTCATGATTATGGGAAAGAACAAGTGAGACCACACTTAGTGATTGACATGGAACGATTTCACGGCAGAAAGCCTTTAGATTCTCATAGACAGTAAAAAAAAACAAGGTGAAACAACTTGATTTAGTTTGCGAGATTGATCTAGTCGATAATCTACCCTGATCTCTATTTACCATCCATTTGTAATTTCATGACCGATCTAAGTGTAGTTATGATAATACATTATTTGGTGCAAGTTTTGTGGAAATTGTGTGTAATTTTGTGCAACTCTGGTGATGTGTGTTATTGTAGTTTTATGTTGTTTCAGTGTAGATTTAGGTCTTGTGTTGATGTGTGTCACAATTTGTGTGTTTTTTGCGCAATTGCGGTCATCTGAGTCACAATTTACAATTTTGACATTTCACTTGTTTTAAATTACGTATAAGCTCTAATAAGGAGCAGAATTCAGGTTAAGAGAAACAGGTTAACGTGTAGTCTGTAGTAGGTGTTTATAGAAGCTGAATTTGATGCGGCCATATATGACATATTTATATTTGAACTTGATGTACTGATACGTGGTACAAGACTTAAGATTATCTTATTTTCAATCTGGATACGATATGAATAAAATAGTATATTTGATGAAATATGCAGATTGCATGAGTTCAAAATTATATTTGTACCAAGTTTCACTAATAGGTAACAAGTAGTCAGTACTGGAATAGTTAAACTACTGCAAACTGGAGTTATTACATTGCTAATATGGTTATTAGATTCCTAGGCTAGAGGAAGCACTTCAGAGGTGGAGGTGGGTTTATTTATTCGCACTGATTATGTTGAATTTTAGTAGTTGTTTTGAACATGGCTAAAACAATTCTGATGTGATACTAGTTTCTGATTAGGGTATTTTGAATGTAAGATGCGATGGTAGATGGCAATAGTTATTTTGATGATGCTTAATCTGCTATATTTTTAGTAAAAATTTATAATTGGGGTATTATGCCGCTTTATTTTAGGATCTGTTGTCATCATTTTCATCACAACAATTTGTTCTGCTATTATTCAGGTCTGGCAGCAATCGTGAGACCTTAATTTGTTTCATTTCAGATGTAGTTGTAACACCTATAAGTTTGAAGTGAAACATCTACACTTATGATTTAAGCACCTTTAAATTATTAGTGAAACACCTAATAATATAATTTGAATCACCTACCACTTATAAGTGAAACACTTATACGTTATATAAGTGAAACACCTACACGTATAAATTTATTTAGTTTGTGCAACTGTGGTGATGTGAGTCATAATTTACAGTTTTGACATTTTTCCTGTGTTTATTTAAATGGTTAAATTATTTTAGTACAACTGGGAGTACATGTTTTTGCTATAGCTAGTACTCATCGAGGTTCAGGAACAAGTCTCCAAGCAGCAGTAGGTTACCATTTACTCACTGTTCTTCTTTTTGATATATTATACAATTTTTGGAGGTGGGGTTTGTTTTACATTAGATAAAAAATGTTATAAGCCTTGTTCAGTCTATATAAAATGACTTTAATATTTAGAGAAATAGAAAGGAAAGTCCCAAATCATGTGATTAATGTAAGTTTAATAAGGTAATGCATTGAGTGAGATATGTACTAAGGAGAATTGATAGTTTTGGAAGGTTTTACAATGATTTTTTTGGGTGTTTAAGCAAATTAAAAAAGAAAATATAGAATTTGTTTGCAATGAATTTTTGTTTACATCGTCTTTCTGATTTTGCAATGATATTTTTTCATAGTTATGCAGTGATTCATTGCAGTATTCTTTTAGCAATGAATCTGTTTACATTGTCTTTCTGATTTTCATATTTTTGAAGCAGATAACCTCTTCCAATGATAAGATGACTTCCATTCTGTTTTTAATTATATATGTGAATTTGGAAAATATGTATGTGTGTGTAATGTGTTCCATATGAACTTGTTTACACAGTTTTTATGATTATCACTTTTCTAATTATCACTTTTCTGATTATATCCGTTTTGACTCTACCAAGCAGAAATTTCAATGCATTAACCAGTGAAATATTCTAACATATTTAGTTTAATTTGCGTATATTTATTCATATTATTACTCCCTCCGTCTCAGCCTTTATTTTTGTTTATTTTTGGTCTTCATTCATCAAGTTGCTGAATCTGCAATTGATTTGTCCAAGACTTTCATTTTGTTTGTTGAAAGGCGGGAAGATGCTAAAGAAATGTTCCCATACAAACGAAGCCATTACAAAGTTGGATAAGCTTGCAATGTTGATAGCTACAACATTCGAAGAAAAAGGGGCCGAAAAGGCAAGTACTCAAGAAGATCAAGGTGCCGCTATAGAGATACCGATGGTAGATGATAATGATATTTTCAATGATCCAGTATCTTGGAATACGGTTTTAGAGATAGAGAAATATTTTGGAAAGAAGCCTACGAATGATGTTAATCCAAATCCTCCTAGTTTTAGTTTGGCCTTAGATTTTTATGGATTCCCACCTAGGTCAACATGAGCAGCCTACCACTAAATTGGCTGGAAGTTGTCAACGAGGAAAAGAAATATATATATATATATATAAAGAGAAAACGAAGAGAAAACGTCAGCCTCTTCCTACTTTTATGCTGATTCCAAAATTTAGAGATTGTGTCTCATGTCAACATGAGCAGCAGCCTAATATTGAATTGGCTGAAGTTTTCGATAAGGAAAAGGCAGAAAAATGGACAACCTCTTCGTACATCGCCTAGATTGAATATTCAGATGACCGAGGCTATTAATCAGCCAAATATTCATCCAAAAGAGGAGAATCTAGTAGGAATTTCCTCACAAGAGCACTCGAATACCATCAGGTGATTTTATTTTGACACTGTTCAGTCTTCAGTTTTATTATAAATTCGCGGTGGATTAATTTTTCTATTGTTAGCATGGAAATGAAGTCTTCTCTTAATGATTTTATACTGTAGCTAGCATACACGTCGCTCAACCCGTGTGCACAAGACAAAAGCTTTGACCAAGTGATAGAACTTATTTTTGGTGTGCTTGCCGAAAGGTATTTAACTCTCATTCCTGAACTAATTTTTGTTTTGTTAGCATGAATCTGGTCTGCTTGAGGATAGACTATTTTCAGCATTAATCTGAACTGAATTTTCAATTTATTTTACAATTAAGTTAACTATGACTATAACAAGTGTCATCATTTGTCTTGTGTTTGGTCGTCGACTTTATTGCATGCTATATAAATAGGAACTCATGTTCGAAGTAAAGTCAACAGAAGCTCTTTCCCATGTATTACTATTAATATATGGTGAGGCCATGGCCACAAACAAATTAGGGCAGTGCATTTAAGTCAGTGGTTAGGCATAACTGAAATGGAGCTAGCAATACACAAGATTGATTAGCTATATTATTATTTATAACTATAAAAATTAACCGAATGATGCTCTTGGTAGGTGCTGTTATGAGATGGTTTAGGTAGGTTAGGTGGACACAAAACATAGCATCTCTCTTTTAGTTTCATTTGCCGACAACAAACATAAACTCTCCATTCCAGGGACTCTCCAAATTCTACCTCTCAATTAATCCCTTCCTATTCTTTTCTTTGTTTTGTTCTGAGTCCACTAAATATGGCCATCAATAATTTCTTTTAGTAACCACTACAGATTACAACTTTCATATTGTCCATAATAGCATTAGAAGTGTTTATTATTTGGCCGTATGCAAGTATGGGTTACATTTTTTTTAAGTGAAGACCACTTTCGTGGGGAATTCATAGGCACCCCAAATCTTATAATATCTGCTGCAAGTTCATCTTTACAAAACATTCAAATAATTTGAACGAGCGTGTCAATTAGCCTAACTACGATGATTTGAAT